>OW028585.1:25206312-25708812 GCA_932294295.1 Alitta virens | reverse complement strand
TTGTGGATTTCCTTGTTAGTTTGAAAGTTCATTGAAATCTTTCTATCAGAGCCCGTTTCAATTTTCAAGTAATAATAGCAATATTAAGAAGTAGCATTTCTTATTTATTCAGATTTAGTTCAGCTGTAACATCTCAACGTAGTTAGTTAGCTATAGCATCCTGTCATAGGCAGATGTCATAATGAAACAATATCACTACACAGTCACCCCATGGGTTGGAATTTTTACTTGGTCCAGCATTGCCACTGATAACAAGGCTACATAAAGCATTATTTAATGCAACTGACACCAAGCTTGCATTAGCTCATGATGAGTGGTGGGGTATTGATACAGGGGTGAGATGGGGGGTCATATACCCCCACCCCAACTTTATGAGGAGGCTGATGATCAATGCAATCATCCCCACCTGGAATTCACACTTTTGTTTTTGGAACATTTGTGCTTAACAGGTTCACACCCCATATCACATATCAGTACAGGTTTACATTTGTAAAAATAGTTTGGCATCAATGATCCACCATTACCTCTTGACAAGTGTCCGCGACTTACTGTCGCCACTTGTATGAGCGAGAGGAAGTCACGGTGCGACAGACAAAGTAGCCCTGCAACCCCCCCCCCCCCCCTCCCGGACCTGACAAGAGAAATCGATGGTGCTGGTAGTGGGACACAATTCTGAAACCAGAACAATCGACAGAGCTGGGTAATTTAACTGGCCAATGCCTAAATAATTGGGGTATATACTCCTGTCTCTGCTCAGGAACTGCTTTATTGGAGGGTCCCTCGAAACTCATCGTGAACAACTTGCATGGGCGCTCAACTAACCCAGCCAGTATTCACCTATGGTCCTCCATTAAATTTTGTTCATTATCATTTAAGAAAGACAAAAACGCCGAAATTAGGATATTATGCGCTTTATGTGAAGCCATGTAGAGTGGTCAACGTGGAACTATTTTGCTTGTGTAACAATACATTTTAATGTACATAGCGTAGCGTAGCGATATCTTAATACAGTGCAATTCGATTTTGTGAACTGCTCGATTCTCTGGCATATTAATGATAAAAGCACTTGTAGAAAGGGGTTACCCATTTGTGAGGGATTCTTCAGATGCTTTTTATGTTAGATTCTACTGTAGGTTTTAAATTAACATAATTATGAAAAATACTTTCTTTTCTTTGCAGAAAGTTTTGCTCTCATAGGTTACAAGGGAAACTGTACCCGTTCCTGGGTCACTGACCAGCGTGCCTCTTATGACAATAGCATAGAGGATGCAGAATCCATCCGCCTTGATGTCACGATCCCTGCTTCATGGAAGTGTGGTGCAATAAATAAGTGAGAACCGAATTTGAGAAAAGCCTTTGAATAATAACCTGGACAGCAGCAGTAACCCCATCTCCTAGCATTTGACAGAGCTCCCACCCTTTTTGGTTCAACTGGCAGAGGTGTATGGTAGGCTGCTCATGAAAACATGACAACTTTGTGAAATAAATTCTTGTATTTTTAAAATAAAACTGTGATACCTTATACTGTATTATTTCTTTTATTAATAGGGATTGCTCTCAGAAAATGTAATTTCTACATAGTGATCTCCTTATGTTAGTGAATGTTAGTAATACTTAACAAGGGTACATGTCTACTACATGATAACTAAAATAAACAAACCAATTAATATTCTATGATACAGGCTGTAATATATTACTAAATTGTCATGTAAACCGCTTTGCTGTATAAAGATAAATTCTTGAAAAGTACAACAAAAAATATGCTTATTTGATTTGGCAGCATCATTAGCAAAACCTTCAGCCAGGTCCTTGAGAAGATCAGTTCATTCAAGCTGTTGTAAAATCCAATTAAAGTAACTCTAAGATGATAATAATCTCACTGTACTAATGTTAAAGTAACTCTAAGATGATAATAATCTCACTGTACTAATGTTAAAGTAACTCTAAGATGATAATAATCTCACTGTACTAATGTTAAAGTAACTCTAAGATGATAATAATCTCACTGTACTAATGTTAAAGTAACTCTAAGATGATAATAATCTCACTGTACTAATGTTAAAGTAACTCTAAGATGATAATAATCTCACTGTACTAATGTTAAAGTAACTCTAAGATGATAATAATCTCACTGTACTAATGTTAAAGTAACTCCACGATGATAATAATCTCACTGTACTAATGTTAAAAAAAATACATTTTGAATAAAATGTTTTGTATCTTGATAAAACTGATGGATAGTGTCAGGTATGAATTTTTTATGAAGGTGCTTTGATAAAACATTTTTAGTCTTATCAGTCTAATATAAGTATGATTTACTTGAGCATGCCTTTGGCTAGTAAAGTATAGTACATTGTATATTTAACCGTGTTTTCTTATTACCATATGCTATCTCATGTGTGCATGTGTATTTCTCTTAGTGATCCACTGCCGGGGGCAGTTCAGGTCTACAGAGGTCTCATTCAAATCTTGCTTGTAGTCCTGTATTTTTAATTATCTTGTAATGAATGGGAAAATTGAATTTCTTGATATTGGTTACATATTGTAGTTACTTTAATGTAATAAGTACTAAGCCAATTGACAAGGCAATCAGGTGGCCATTTTGGAGTAGGGGCTATGTAGTCAAGTGCTCATCATGGCACAAATGCACATTATAGAGGATAAACAAAGATTCGAAACATGAATTTTTTTAGATTTTTCCATATCAATATCAATATTTTTCTGATTCATCGATATACAGCATATTGATGACAACCCTACTAAATTTGCATTTGACTTTCATCTTGTACATACATAATTTGTTTATGTTTTGAAGGTTCATTTAAGATATCTCTGACCATGCTATTGATTACGAAAAATTGTTTAATTATTCAGGTCATTCCACAGAAAAATAAATTTTTAGCGGAGATAAGATCCATTTGTGGCTTTTTTCACTTTAACACATTGTAATTGCTATTAAAAGACACAAAGTTTAAAATAATATGACACAATATTGTCTGTCGGTGTGCTTTAACTACCACTTTTTTAGGTATCTCATTAACATAGATAGATAGATAGATAGATAGATAGATAGATAGATGTGGAAAGAGCAGCCCTCTAAGGCAAGTTCTTGCCACTAATGAAGGTTGATTGATAAGACGAGAGAGAGGAGGAGTCCACCCATGTTGCACACTTACCCCATGAGTGGGATCTTTTACTTGCTTCAGCATAGACACTGAGTACAAGGAACCACCAATTTAACGTTTCATCCGAACGACATCCAGCTGGGGTGTTGCTCATGAAGGGTTTCCGGGCCTGGGATTGAACCCGGGTCCGTCAGAGGAGCAGGCGAGCGTCTTACCAGTAAACCACCCAGCTGCTGAACACTCTGAAAGATTTTTTCAAGTGTCCCAGGTATGAGGTTCGGCAGTACAAACTTGCTTAACATGTCTTAAAAGGTTAAAATCTATCAATTTTTGGCACTGAAATGGAACCCAATCGCTCTCACAATGAAAGAGTGGTTGTTCAGATTATAGCAGAAATTTTTTTTTTGCACAAAGTATGATTAAAAGTCCATCCTACACTTTAAAGTCATTACCATAACATCATCAAGTTTGTGTTCAGCATTTTCCTGCTGGGTTGAAGTCACCAAAAAGTATATTTGCCCTCCCCCCACACTGTCGTACCACGAAAGTTATTAAACTATCGACCCCTGACAGGTTTCGCACCACAGAAGTGTAGGCTAATTCAATTAACTGCAGGCATGCAACTTCATATGAGTGGCTACATCGTCCTCCTCCTCTCATCATCCCCTCCTCCTCCTCTTCTCATCCTCTTCTCATCCTCCTCCTTCTCTCATCCTCCTCCTCCTTCTCTTCTCATCCTCCTCTCATCCTCCTCTCTTCTTCCTCTCTCTCCTCCTTCTCTTCCACTCTAAATAATATTTCACTTTGTGACGCATCTTGATGTTAGGGTGTTTCATATAGTCTGTAAGCCTAAGTTTGCATGCCCGTAACTCTAAATGTATTTTACCTTGAATAATGTTTAATACCTTTTTCGATAGGTGATGTTATAGCAGGAAGGACATTCTGCAGGCTTTAGTTTAGTTAAAATTTTGAGTTAAAAACAGCCCAAAATGTGATTTTTCTAATTTAAGTCTGCAAACTTTAAGTCGGCAGCAGACTTGATCAAATCCTGATAACTTCTATCCCACACATTTCCCAGGCTGCCAACATGGCACAAATGAAAGCTGAAGACCTGATGAACAAAATGGTAGCTTATAATTTCATCACAAAATTGCTCCTTGACTAAAACTTTGGTACTTTCTTATGGTGAAAGTTGGGTACTTAGGTTGGGCAAAATTGCTAGTTTCGTGGGGCAAAACTTGGTTTCCATTTCTGGGGAAAAAATTGGTAACTCGTGGTGCGAAAGTTGGACTGTCGTGGTGCGCACTTTGGACAGTCGTGGTGCAAATGTTGGACTGTCGTGGTGTGAAAATTGGGACTGTTATGGTGCAAAATTTGGACTGTTGTGGTGCAAAAGTTGGGACTGTCATGGTGTGAAAATTGGGACCCGTTATGGTGTAAAATTTGGACTGTTGTGGTGCGAAAGTTGGGACTGTCATGGTGTGAAAATTGGGACCCGTTATGGTGTAAAATTTGGACTGTTGTGGTGCGAAAGTTGGGACTGTCGTGGAGCAAAGGTTGGACTGTTGCAGTGAAAAAGTTGGGACTGTCGTGATGTGAAAATTGGGACTGTTATGGTGCAAAATTTGGACTGTTGTGGTGCGAAAGTTGGGACTGTCATGGTGTGAAAATTGGGACCCGTTATGGTGTAAAATTTGGACTGTTGTGGTGCGAAAGTTTGGACTGTCGTGGAGCAAAGGTTGGACTGTTGCGGTGCAAAAGTTGGGACTGTCGTGGTGTGAAAATTGGGACTGTTATGGTGCAAAATTTGGACTGTTGTGGTGCGAAAGTTTGGACTGTCGTGGAGCAAAGGTTGGACTGTTGCGGTGCAAAAGTTGGGACTGTCGTGGTGTGAAAATTGGGACTGTTATGGTGCAAAATTTGGACTGTTGTGGTGCGAAAGTTCGGACTGTCATGGTGTGAAAATTGGGACCCGTTATGGTGTAAAATTTCGACTGTTGTGGTGCGAAAGTTGGGACTGTCGTGGAGCAAAGGTTGGACTGTTGCGGTGCAAAAGTTGGGACTGTCGTGGTGTGAAAATTGGGACTGTTATGGTGCAAAATTTGGACTGTTGTGGTGCAAAAGTTGGGACTGTCGTGGTGCAAAGGTTAGACTGTTGTGGTGCGAAAGTTGGACTGTCATGGTGCAAGAGTCTGACTGTCATGGTGTGAAAGTTGGAAATGTCGTGGTTCAAAGTTGGACTGGCTTGGTGTGAAAGTTGGGACTGTCATGGTGTGAAAGTTGGGACTGTCGTGGTTCAAAAGTTGGACTGTCTGCCCACAAAACCACAAGACCACAAAATGTCCCATTTGGCCACCATACATTTGTAAAAACAGGAAAATTAACAGAATATATAATTATAGCTTCATAAAAAAGGAATTTTCAGCTTTAATTGTACAAGATCATCCTGGCATCTGTAGCTGCTTCTGTATCTCATAAAACTTACAAGGTGAATGTTATTTCATGATTTATCCTGGCAAACACAGATATATAAATGTGTAGGCGTTTCTCTAAAGAAACCACAATTTGCATATAATAAAATACATTCTCAGCGAAGTGTTAGCTGTTTGTTGTGTTCGAGAAAAAGCGGTTTTTCTTTCGTTTCTTCCTGAAGAAACTGGCAGCAACTAAAAATGTCTAAAATACACTGCCGCACTAAAGTTTGGAAACACTTAATAATATGATTGTGACTGAAATTGATACTTTTAATGACAGAGGTACAAATAAACTTATTCACATCTTTGGCACATATATATAGATAATAAGTTTGATAATAATAATAAATTTGATAAAACGAACCGCAGAATACTTATATAAAGCATTTATATGTAAATAATTGATAAGATTACTCTATTCAATATTCACTGTGATCTTACATTAATTAATATTTATCAGTTGTCAAGTACAAGTGCTGTTCAAAGTCAAATTCCATGGCGGTGAATTTATCATGCCCGGTTGATGCCGGAGATAACATGAAGTATGCCGGAGTCAAAACGGAGATTCCTGGAGATCAGCGGAGTCTACTGGAAGTATACACGGATCAACACGGACTAACACGGATTAAATTACTCTTGGACCTCCGGCTTGAAAAATTGAACATGTTAAAGTTTTTCCCCAGGGGCCCACGGTGGTCCCGGGTCGCCCCGGACAATGCCGGACAATGCCGAAAATAAACACGAGGTCTACACGGTATTACTCAGAGCATGCCAGAGTGATACTCCAGGACACTCCGGCGCCTGATCCGGCTATGTGTTAAGGGGGCTTTAGTGGGATTGTCCTGTCATTGTTTTTTTGCTGGCTGTAAGCCTCTTCTTTGCTGGGTGCAATCAGCTTAAACCATATTTAGAATCATCAATTAATCGATGTTTTGCACAAACATATCTTATAGTATTATCACATAACTGATTGCTGTTACTGCTTTGCTATTATTGGATTTTCAAAGTGAATTTGACGACCAAAAAGCTATCTAGTTGTTAAAGAGCACCTGTACAGTTGTACACATGGGTGATCAAAAAACCAAAACAATGATGACGTAACAAGCACACTTAAATCAAGTGTTTATCGCTTCACGTGTTGGGGGGGGGGGGGGGGGGTAGGAGGTATCACTATTTAAGTTTGTCAGTAATGTTGATTATAATTAGCACCAATTATCACTTAACTGAGTAGTAATTTCTGTTAATATTCGACTTTTGTTTGCTACTAAGCAACTGAGAATTCCGCTGAAGAATGTTTAGCTTCATTTTGAAACTGAGTGCACCATTTAACAATACACTCGGGAAAATGGATTTCTGTGACTGATTTCAAACAAACTGGACTTGACTCGAATCACAATGGGGACATCATGTGGCAAACGCAGGGGTGAGTATATTTCTATATGTTCATGGACCAGACAGAACGGTATATAGACAGAGATAGATAAAAAAAAACAATATGAAGTTTTTGTACTGTACTAGATTGTAATGACACTAAAAATATGGACCACAAATACCACCTTATGAAGGCCTACTGTTATTTTAATAGACATCGGAAAAGATAACAAGTTGTTGTCTCCCAATCCAGATACCACAGCTCCATCAGGTAACAGCAGCAGCAGCAGCAGCAGCCAGCATCTCCCCTAAAACCAATCGCACCCACAACATTTCAGTTTGTTTACCTGTGTGCGAAAAATCTTAAAGAGTGTCAGAACAAATTAATGGAGAGAGAATGAATGGATGAAGGATAGCACAAATTTTATTGTTTTTCTCCTCTGATATATCCAAGATTGGTGTAATTGGCCCATTGTGAACCCCATAGATTAATTGTGATAAATGTAACAACTTTTGATGAATGTAATTTAAGTAATTTTAGATATCTTGTCTACTTATGGAAGTTATCCTTTCTGTGCAGCTTCGGCCACTTTGTGGAACCGACTCCCAGATGTTATCTAGAACTGTGCTATTTAAATTATTTTTAAAAGCAAATTAAAGACATTTTTACTTAAAGAAGCTTTTTCATTAATCTTCCTGTTTTTAACTGATTTTATCATTTATGAATTTTTACTGTCCAATATATTTTTAATTTGATTCTTATTTCTCTGTAAAGCGCATTGATATTCATTTTATTGTATTTATTTGCGCTATATAAGAATATATTATTACTATATTATTATTATGATACATTTTCTAGGAAGCGTAACAGCGGGTGTCATAGACTTGGAAACGGAACTTAACAGATGATGTCATGTGAATACAGGGCTCCCATTGGTTACGTTGTCGATCAGCCAATGGGAGTCCTGGGTTCGCCTGACGTCATCTAATAAAGTTTAGTTTCCAAGTCTATGAAATCTGCTGCACGTAATGTCTATAATCACAGATTTTTCGCCTCTTGTGAGAAATCGCATCCAGTTGTCATGTCACGTCATCCTAATGTTGGCTCAATAAAAGCACTATTCCCCCAATGTTGGCTCAATTGAAGCACTATTTGCCAATGTTGGCTCAATAAAAGCACTATTTGCCAATGTTGGCTCAATAAAAGCACTATTCGCCCAATGTTGGCTCAATTAAAGCACTATTGGCCCATTGTTGGCTCAATGAAAGCTTATTCAAAAGGATAGAATGCTAGTATTTTGAGATATAGCGAATTTTTATCATCTATCAAAGAGAAAAACTATCAACAGTTTTGATTTATGTTTTTTTTCCAGCAACTGTCGCTCCTGAAAGTGCTTGTGACTTGGCCAGGTTTGCACAACATGAAGGATCTTCCACCCTGCCCCAGTCCATCAAGGTATGGTCCAGTGTGTGCAAAAATGAGTGGATCCCTAATTGCTGACAATGATGGTCTGCTTTCTTTTTCTTGGTTGTATAGCAAGAGTCACATGACATCTTGGAGTTAATTTACACAAATGCCCTCTGATAGCAAAGATATATGTTCCAAATATTATGAATTAACAGGTTTGGAAAAGACAGAGTTACCTCTTCTGAACGCTATCGTTGTTTTCTGCATGTTATATAGGACTGGTCAGTTTTTGTGTGACCTTGCACCCGGAAATACTAATACAATACATGATGTCACCAATAAACAATACCAGATGATGTCATCAATAATTGCACTGTGGACCGGCCCTGTGTCATCTGTATTTTGGCTGTTGTGATTGACCAGCCTTTAGCAGGAAATGATAAGATAAGATAAGATAAGATAAGATAAGATAAGATAAGATAAGATAAAAATTTATTTACAGTCGGTGGTGACAATAAAACAAAGAACATAAGCTACAGTAGTTGAAAATGAACAATACAGCCACTCCACTATCGTTTGACGAAAAAAAAAATTATTTCCCTCAATAGGACTCCTCAAAAGTGACAAGATTTTTTTGTCAAGTAGGTGCCCATCATCATGCTACCTCCCCTCGTTGCCAGTTTTTTTTTTCTTGTTGATAATGTTAATGATAATGATGATGATGATATGTTAATGATGGTGATGAATACAGTTCTGAAAGTTCAATATCAAAGTATGAAAACCTCACAATTCAGGGTGACCATCATTATTCAGTGAACATCAGACTACTAAAGTTTGTTTTACATACTTCCAGAGAAGGACTTACCATTCAGATCAGGTAGAAGTTGTTTACTCTGACCAGTTTGTCAACATCCATGTTTTCTTTGGCTTCATGGAACCAGAGTCATCAGAACTCTTCATGCAGGGATTGTTGGCTCGGGGGATTGAGGTAAACGAAACTTTTTGCACCTCTCATTTTAAATGTATTGCCTCTACGTGAATATTGGTGAAAGACACGTTATGATGCATTGATATAACAGTGTTTTAAACAAAAATGTTTATTTATATATTTAATGATATTTTAAAAATTATTTATTTTATAACATAAGTGTGATGAATAATTCATTTAGGTAAATGGAACCTCTCATTATATGATATTGTAGTGCCGTATTTTAGTAAACATGTTATTATACCTAAAATATGATACATTGCTTATGTTAGTGACTGCTTGTGTGATGAAAACTCATACATAACTTCAACAAAAGTTATTCAAATGTGCTCTTTTGGTTCTGCTATTAGATTATAGAAAGATTGAAGGAACTTTAAAGTAACCTTTCATGTCATTGTATTGGGGTTGATGTTCTTAAAATTGTATAATCATAAAGACTATACACTGTATCTCCATGGTTGAAATTGTTTCCTTGCCAAGCAGACACTGAGTCGAAGACACTTCAAGTCCTGGTTTCTATGGTTGATCTTGACTGACCAATTGAACTGGATTCACTGAGTGGAGAATGCTGGTCCTTCCTACAGAGTAAGCCCTTGGCAGCACCTTTAAAGTCTTCGTACTGAATAGAATAGGTGATAGGGTTAACAGCACAGTTGACGAAGCAGAAATATGTTCATACGTGATACCAAGGACTTGACAGAAATGGCTTGATGACATTAAAAGCCGAAAGTAGAAATGCTGTAGTGTTCCCAGCCTAGCAAAGAATGAGCACAAAACAAACACTGTAGTGTTCCCAGCCCAGCAAAGAATGAACACCAAACAAACAGTTGCCATGGTTTTCAGAACATTTTTTGTTGCCTTCCGTAGGATCTCCATCCCTTTCCAAAATTTCCCTGACGCGACTTCACGAACAGTGCTATGCAAATGTGAATGGTTCTCACGTTGAGCGAGGCGTTTGGCATACAATACCCGGAGTTCTTGCTGGTCAAACTAATGGTTAAATAGTCTTGGATGGTGACGAAAAGCAGACCAAGGACAGAAATGGTTACCATGACGATGTACATGTAGCAAGCTGTTACATGTTTGCGATAGAACAGAGGATAAATAAGGTTTACCGGTCTCTCGACAGTGAGAAAAGCCAAGTTGAAATTAGAAGCAACAAACAGGCCCCACATGAGGGTCTTGGACATCTATAAGCGACACTGGAGCAGTGCCGTGTTTCCTGTTAGTTCTTAATCGTATTGGACATAGCATGTAGCGAGCGCAAAAACAGTCGTGAGTCCATCGATAGCACTCTTATACGTCAAAAGACGGTTAAACAAGGATTTCCTCATATTAGCATTCACTAAGAAAACCAGTTGCCAATCATATTAGCATTTTTTAGCATCACTAAGAAAACCAGTCGGTTGCCAATCACTCCAAAACTGCCAATAAATATCTACAAAACCATCTGGACTTTGAATGAGAGTCCATTATTAGAGTTTGATTCAGTGTTAGCTGCATTATTTCTGATGGTTGTTATGTCATTAAAACCTGAAGTCTTCTGTTAGATATTTTGCTACGGTGGTGAATTGCAAAAATTCCATGGTCTATAGACAAATCCAGATTCCCAAATCAGGGAATGGTACAAGAGTTTAATTGTAACATTTGGAACTTTTGCTGATGCAATTTTCCAATAGCAGTTCGTGAGCCCTTCCTCGCTCTTCTGAATACGTAATCACGCCAATGCAGACATTATATACTCTGCTGTTTCTATGCAATTTCTATGCAAACTATTTGCAAAAAAATGCATGGCCACAATTTTTACATCATTCTTTGAATCTAATCTACATCAGCTGTTCCTTTGCAAAAAAGAACTTGGACAAACACATAGACTTAATGTGTTTACCTCATTTCTGCTAAGGACATATTAGGTAAAAAGAAAGTTCAAAGAAGAAAGGGTTTCCCTGATAACAATATCATTACTGGGGCATAAACACCGATCGGGACAGATTTCACCAATGTGGTTTAAGGCGAAGTTTTGGCCTGAGCATGTAACCTGGTCTGTCTAAACCTACCACAGGCAGCTGTCCTTTGTTTTTGTTACTGCTAAATAAAGTCTGTGCCACAGTTTTCTAAGGTAACAGACTAGCATGTGCTCCTTGAGAGGTTAACATGGCGTGTGATATTGGTGTCATAAGTGATATAAATTTAATCAGCGCCCTTGCATCTTTAAGACATTGACCAACCTGTACAATGACCAGTTTATAATCTCTATTAAGTCCACTAGCAATCAGTCCATACTGGTTGTGTCAGGTCAGTCACTGCAGTTCAACCAGGGGAGGGAAAGGGACTTTGTGCCAATTGTATGTGGCTGGATGTTGATGAATTTAATACTTAATTGACTGTCTGACTGACTATCTGTCTGACTGACTGACTGACTGACAGACTGATGATGAGATAAATGGTTGGTTGATGGGGACTTACTTAACTGGTGATTAACTGACTCACTGACTTACTAAACTGGTGACTGAGTGACTGGTTCATTAGTTGTAATGTGGCATTCTCTTTGCTGGTTTCATTTTCACCTTACCACTATTAACTACTAATATCACTGTTATTGGTCCTGTTAAGAAGTACTCTATATATGCATGCATTTAGGTGGAGAATATTAATATATTTGAGTGATGCAATATCCTGCACACGAACATTAGAGTGGAGCGGGTTGATGCCTAATATTATACGCTGGAGGAGGAGGAGGAGGAGGAGGAGGAGGAGGAGGAGGAGGAGGAGGAGGAGGAGGAGACTGTAGCCACTCAAATGAATTGAAGTACACTGTCCAGGGTCGACACTTTAATAGCTGTATTATTTTTGTGGTATTACAGGTTTACGTATACTATCACTGTCTGCAACTTTCGTGGTGCGAAAGTTGGTAACTTCCGTGGTGAGAAATTAGGGCCTCTTTAGGGGGGAAACCTCTACTGTTGGGGGTGGGGGGGGGGGGGGACTTCTACTGTCAGTGGGCGAAACCTTGCACCAGAAAGTGTACTCCTCGGCCACCATAAAAAGGCATGCTTTATTGTGTAAAAAAAAAAAAACTAGCTCATGCATGGAAAAAAACAAAAACTTTGAAATTAACATAAGCCGGATGTTTATTAGGAAAGTGTTTCACACCGGATTCACCTTAAAAGTTTTACAGATAATGCTTCATCAAGCACTTAGGGAAGGATACTGTATCAGGTAATTCTGCATTTCGTAAGCTACACCATTAAAGTCATGTTCAGTAAAGTGCACTGTCCTAAAATTGGGTATGATGTCAGGTTTCAGGCCATTTATGTGAGCGGAAACTTAACCAAACGGGTTATCGTTTCGACTTAGTTACTGAGTGGGGTTTTCAATAGTTTTAATGATAAATGTATACATGGCCAAATGTGTCACGAGTGTTTTCTATGCATTTGGATAAACGCATGGAAATTCTTGGTTTTCACCTCATTATAATAGGCAAAAACCACACGTTTTTTATCCTTCTCATGGAAAACGCACGTGGCACATTTGGCCATGTATTGTTTACTACAGTTATTGTGGCATGGCCACACCTCGACCAGATTGGCCTCTGAATAACCAACTGAGAGGTTTATGACTTGTTGATGGTCTGTAGGATATGAAGCAAATGAATGTAAGCAGCTGCATATTGGAGAACAGTGAAAAACTGATCAGCTATTTCACATAATTATTACAAGGATAATAATGATATCATCTTCTTAAGATTCTCTTTTTTTCTCACTTGTAAAACACATTTGATAGCATGATATAAAAGTTGATTTCCTGGGGTTGCATGCCAATCCATTTTTGCACTCAACTAAAGAAATTTGTTACAGCAGTACATGTCATTGGTCCCTTGTAAAATTTGCATTCATTTTGTACCATATCATGCAGATTGAGCTGTATAATACAAGATTACATGGAAGATTCTGATCTATCAATTGTAGCCAAGTTTTACTTAGTATTTACATCATCAATATACCACCTGTACCAAAAGGCATTAATACCAAATGTAAAATGATGTAACTCAGTCGATTAAAGCATTGTGCACTGTAGATTTGTGAATACTTGTGATACTAACACTTTCAAAGTTAGTTTTGCTATGTTTTGGAAAAGTAGCTAAAAATAGCCAACAAATTTAATACAGGTCTTTTTTCTTATAGAACTTAACTACTTTAACATATTTAATTTTTGAAAATGAATCAAATTGAGAGATGTCTTTTCCTTGCCAAAACAGTAACCATGGTAATGCACAGTTTGCATATATATATATATATATATATACACAGGTGCATTGTGAGGGGGCTTGACTTAATCAGATTTCTTTGGGAAGTAAATACAAGAACAAAAGCTATTTCCATAGTTAGGAGGTTGTTATTTAAGCTGCCATTATCTAATCATTGACTTAGACAAATGTTTTCATTGTAATTTAATTATCACCTATCGGCCATCATTGCATGTCTCCACTTATTTCTGTAGACGCAACAAATGACAGTTTCTGTGGCATATAGTCATTCTGGTGATCTTTATAGATTGATAGACAGTATCAGTACATTTGAGAAGTAGCTTATTTCATTGAATCAATCAATCATTAAGTAATAGTTATATCCCGAATAGGAAGGAGTTAACTAACATTTTCGTTGGCTTAGAACAATAGGAAAACCGTCCAAGTGGATGGAGTATAATGAAGACTTAAACCCCAAACATCCGATGCTATATTGATTTCCATGAAGTGAGGAAACTGCTTTTTTGTTCCCCCCCCCCCCCCCAACTTTGTCTGTAAATACTGAACAATTTGTACTTTTACTTATAGATTCCTCATTAACAAATATTTTTGTCCTGTTTAGTTTTTGATTTCGATGGTTTTGCCATAGTGGTTGCACTGCCTTCCCCCGCAAACCAGGCCCTTGTTTCATGTTGATGTTTATTCTCTCTCAATGCCGAATCACAAAATGGTCAATTCAGCTCTATACCGACATTTTCTGTACTGAGTTTCTCACACCAACATGTTGCTTATTTACCAGATGAGTAACTGTTTATCCGTAAAGTAGGGCAGCACAGTCAACAACATGTTCTAAATGAAATAAGAAATCCAATACCAGTCAATTATATTTCCATGACACTTAGGAGCCGAGAAAATAATTATTATTTACTTCACTTTTGGACTGCGATTTTCGAAAATGATTTAATCTTTAGTGTTTAGAAAAAACAGCATAAAATTGTTATCACATGATATTTTGAATACAGGAATTTATTTCACTCAGTTGTCATATTTCACTCTGCCTTCGGCTTCGTGAAATAAATTCCTGTATTCAAAATATCAACATGTGATAACTTATATTATCCTCTGTCAATGCCGAATGCACAATACTGATTGGCCAAGAGCTGATAGATATATTCCTGTATTCAGAAAACGGTCAGTTTAGCCAAGCCCTCTCCACGGATATTTTCAGTGTATCTTTGAAATGACATCACGGCACTTGCGGGCAATCTGTGGCAGGATCTCTCCAGCGAGTCGTATGATGCTTCAATCTTACTGAATTCAGACAAAAATTTGACATCAGTGTGCCCAACTAAATTGCGCTTCTGGTGATAGGTAAATATTTTGTGTAGGGCCAGTAGGAGCCAAGAAAATAATTATTGTTTTTAGATTTTTAGATTTTAACTGTGGATCCAACACAGCTCGGAAATGATTCGGACGGCTGTCAGAGTATTTCTATCCGATTCTTTGTGTGATTTTGGAGAGACAGGATAAAATCGTAACCACATGTAAATTTTGAGAATATGGGAATTTATTTCACGAAGTTGTCATATTTCAAGAAGCTGACTGAGTGAAATATGACAATTTAGTTGATTTGTTACAGTGAGAAAAACATTTTCTCCAAGTTTGAAGCTGGATGGGTATTCGTTACGAAATTATGGACATAACAACTGTTTAACCGACGACGTTGTCATGACGTGATGTCATTGCCTCATTCTGGACCATTAATCAAAAGGGCAAAATTATGTTGATCTTCCATAGGATTACATGTATTTTGGAAATTTTGGGACACTTCCGGTTCGGCATGACTAACTATTGTGTAGGCTCATTTTTGGACACCCCTCTACGGGAAGTGAGCTGCGCTTATATTATAGCTAGCAGAAATCCTGGCTTCTGATTGGCTGAAGACTGTGCAATATTTTTCTATATTGCACGGCGATATTGCACTGTAGATTTGTTTCAATCAAAACCTCTGGTATTGTCAGCTGTTGTTGTTCCTGTAATAAAATTGAATAAAGATTCATTTATTATTAGAATGATAATGTGGTGATATCAAAGTATTTTATTACTTAGTAGCTACATTAGTAAAAAGCAGGAAATGTCAAATGGTAATTGTGATGACATCAGTGCAGGTTGCTTGTAGGCCACTTGCAGGATCAGATACAATTTGACTCTTAATTAAGCTTGTTATTAGAGAAACAGTGAATCCACAGAAATGTATGCACATTGAGTGTGTTTAAAGGGCCATAATCATAAAAACAATTACTGCACAGTGTCTCATGAAATACCTATTTTTATGGAACCTCCACAACTGATATTGCACACTGCTTCACCTCGTGCAATATCGGTTGTCTCGGTTCCATAAAAACTGATATTGCACTGGCCGCTGTGCAATAATTGTATCACACTGTATTACATGGCCAAATGTGCCACGTGCGTTTTCCGTGCGTTTTGATAAACGCATGGTTTTTGCCTCATTATAATTAGCAAAAAACCATGCGTTTATCCTTCTCATGGAAAACGCACGTGGCACATTTGGCCATGTAGACATTATACTTGGATGACACTTTCAGGTGCTGCATCCAGCCAGAGGCATAGCCATGATGACCATAAACATGGACGATCTATTCTCTGGGTGTGAAATCGTTGAGGATCCAGCCGTAGACTGGGGAATTTTACCAGTCCTTTTGCAAGGTAAGGATGAACTGAAACTGAACTGGTGATTCCATTTGATAGTTATTGCGGTATTTTATTATTATTGCCAAACCGTGACTCATATTATGTGTGCTGTCGTCCATTTGTCATTTTTATGTCATAGCTTTTGCATAAATACGTCCAAAGTGGGGGACAATTACTTCATAACAGACGAAATATGAGCTTGTATAAATTATATCTCCACATGTTAATGCATATCTTTAACTCTCACTTTTGTATCAACTAATTTCATATCTTTGTGAATAATGATTTGCAGATGGTGCGAATTAAATAATAAATATATAAATAGATAGATAACTGGCCATGTAGCCTGCTTTCTTTATTAAACCAACCTAGACAGAAATATCCAACCCATGGGTCAACATAAGTCAACTTTTCATTTGGACTTGCGGGGCAGTTAAGCGCGGGTAGATTTTCTGAAGTGCGAGTGCGGGCAAACACAGAGATGTCCATTGCGGGGCAGGGCTTGTGCGGGTAACCTTGCAGTCATGCTGTGGGTCCCTTAATTAATACACAGAATTCATCATAATTATGTCATAGCATCACATACCATCTATCCATCTCTCGGACTTATTAATTTTAATATCAGGGACTGTGTATGAAACCAGTCTTTTTATTTTAATTTTTGGTAAATTCTTAATTCAACATGTCCTGCCGGCCTGAAGGTGGATGTCCACTGTTCACAACAATTTGTAATTTATTGCTGAATCAGTATTTAAAAAAGATTGTCTAAAACATTACTAGCCTATTAATCTTTTTTAATTTTTGCTCTACAAAGTTCCAGAGCATCTACCAAGGATTGTGACTCAAAGTCATCTTCAGGTCTTTGGCATCTTGAGAGATTCTTATGGGATTGAGTCCAGCATGACTTTTGCTGCCACCTGCAATGGCAAAAGAGTAAGTTTAAATTGCAAACAATTCTCAGTTGTATAATGTATATGAAATAGCATTATGTTGCCGCATACTTTCCATAATAAGTCATGCAATAGTACCTGAGTATAATTCAAACAGCAATATTTCTATTCTGCAGATTCTTTCATCTTTTCATGGTTTGCTCCTCATCAACAGTGCAAGCCCTCTGCCTGTCATGGTTCTCAAAGCATTGGAGGCCGAGATGCAAGGATTGAATCCTGCCCTGATTGTAAGTGTTAATTAATATATATATATAATTAATACACTGTAACTTTATTAAGACTTTTACCTGTACATTATGTGAGACACGATGTTGTTGCTAGTAGCACCAAAAAGGTGAAGTCTTTGGGCTCTATTGCCAGTGCTCCTCTTAACCTTCGAAAGGGGTCTAGTCGACTCTTTCGCCGGTACAACCAGTCTGACATTCAGGTCAACTGGTCCGCTATCTTTGGTCAACTGGTCCACTACGAGTTGGACTCAGTTGGCGGATGAGTAGGCTTCAGCAGCGGACAAGTTGATTTGCCCGTGGACCAGGCAAAATCAATGGTAATCTGATGCAATCACAATGCTATACTATCAGGACTATATGACATATGGCAAAAAAGTGGCGTAGGCCAAAAATAATTTAACATTTACCTTTGAGTTACCTCGTTAGATAACATTTCCAAATAAAGCCCAGTTCACACCTTCACAATTTTGATGATGATCTATCAAGATTAGCAGAAGGTGGGGGCCTAGCTCAGTGGTATTGCGCTGGGGTTTCAACCACTGGGTCCCGGGTTCAATTCCTGGTTGAGCCTATGTTGGATGTCTGTTTCATCTGTCATCTCCTTGCCAACCTGCCTGTCCTAATTAAATCATAAGGTTCAGAAATACCAGACGTAAAGCCCTAATTTATATAATCTATAAACCCACCATCAAGATTTAGAAAATTAATAAACCCAACATCAAGATTTATGAAATTTATAAACCCACCATCAAGATTTATACAATTTATAAACCCACCATCAAGATTTATACAATTTATAAACCCACCATCAAGATTTATAAAATTTATAAACCAACTATCAAGATTTAGGATATTTATAAACCCACCATCAAGATTTATATAATTTATAAACCCACCATCAAGATTTATAAAATTTATAAACCAACTATCAAGATTTAGGATATTTATAAACCCACCATCAAGATTTATATAATTTATAAACCCACCATCAAGATTTATATAATTTATAAACCAACTATCAAGATTTAGGATATGTATAAACCCACCATCAAGATTTGGGAAATTTATAAACCCACCATCAAGATTAGCAATTTGTCAGGCATCATCAAAGATCGGCATTATAATCGGGAAGAATCTTAACACATTTAATTGAATCTGTGGGCTTTGTCAGAGAACAAAAAAATATTTGGGTAACTCAAAAATATTTTCGTGGTCCTAGAACATCTAAGGGAATAAAGGAGGTTGTATTTATCATTTTTTATCAATCGCCAGGTTATGTAATTAAAGGCCAGTTCACACCTTTACGATTTTGACGACGAATTGTTATGATCAGCAAATTCGTGAAACATCATCAGAAGTCGGCTATATAATCGGGAAAACTGTTAATCAGTCGTGGCTTACCTGTAGGCTTCGTCATAGGTCGCGGAGTGCAAAATAATTTTTGAGTCTACTAAAAAACATATTTTGCGGACCTACGACCTATTTTTTATAGTTACGAATTAGTAGGTGCTTCATAGCTCATCGTAGGTCATCGTAGATTGTCGTAGGACGAAGTAGGAAGTCGTAGGTCGTCGTAGATAGCATCGTAATCGATCGCCATTCCGCGTAGCCAAGCTTTGCCTGACGAAGTAATACGACCAGCTAAGTTTTGCTATGACCACCTATGTTATGTGCCATCGTAGTGTTAAGTCATAGCACAACTTATAGGCCTACAGACGTAGGCACAACATACTAGTTTCTAAGTGCTTCGTAGGAGGTCATTATTAACATTAATTAGGGGCCAATCATTACTTTAAGGCCAAGGATGACTACGATTGTGAGATCGCCATCAATCGCCGCCACAATCGTGAAGGCCTGAAATGGGCTGAAGCTTTACATGACGAGGGTCTAAGAACAGCTATGTCATGATAAGTTATGGTATGTGACATCGTAGATAGAAATTCGTAGCTCTACTCATAGAAACGTAGGTTGCTTTGTAGTTTAGTCATTGCTCTTCCTAGTAAGTTGTAGCTAATTAAAATTAATTAAGTTTAATTATTAACTTAAGGCCACGAATGATGACAATATTGAGATCGTCATCAATTGGTGCCAAAATCGTAAAGATGTGAACTGGGCTTAACACTCTGTTTTTTTAGTCAAAATAATGTAATATCTTTCAGAGGTTTACAGAAAATGCTACTTCACTGATGCCAGGTGAGTTGTCTTACAACCAATTTAGACTTGGAAGCTAAACCCCAGAGGACGTCATGTGAACCCAGGACTCCCATTGGCTGAGGCAGTCCCTCAACCAATGGGAGTCCTGGATTCAAATGACATCCTCTGGAGCTTAGTTTCCGAGTCTATGAAATTGACTGTAAAAAGATTACGATGCCACATGACATGATTCAATGAGCCATTTTACCCAAAGTAAAAATGATGAATCATTGATGCAATATTTTTTGAAATCAGATATTGGTAAGCTGTCCACAATCAGCGGGTCATCGTTGGACACCGGATATCGAAGTTATCAAAGAAGTCAATATGACAGCGCAAATGAAAGATCTTCTTTGGAGGTAGATGACATTTATCTTCGCTGTCTTTGATATTAATTATCATTGAGCTCTGAACAGCTCCGTTCTGTAGTGTTAAAGCAGGGCATGCTAACCTTGAGGACCTGATTGATAGAACAATTTAAGTTTAGATTTATGGGTTGAACGTTAACTGCGTAATTAAGTAACAAAAAAGAGTATTATATGTATATTTTGACATTTCGTCTTCAGGGTTCGGTTTCACCCGCAAAACAGCCAGGAATAATGTCCTCAGGTGAGTTATGATTCATACCAATATTTGGGCCCGGTTTCCCGATTGCTTTCCCCAATGGCGCATGCCCGGTTGGTAATGGTGCATTAGGTTTCATCAAAGGTCTCAACTGATCGAGGCATGACAATAAACTGAAAGCACTATGACTACATTTTTTTCTTGATAGAAAATTATTCTGCCTGGAATCTGAAAAGATTTTGACAGATAGAAAATCGCTCAGTTCTAACTTAAAACGTACATTATATCATGAACTGAGACACTAATGAATGATATTAGCATTTCGTTGAGCCTCATCCACATTCAAGTCTCCTCACGACCTTATTATTTTTCATGAATGTTGTGGACCCATAGCGTAAAAAAACACAAAAACTGTATTAAGTCAATTAGCTTTTGATTATGTGTAGCAATTAAGCACCTTAGTTGAAAAAACCCCCAAGTTGCCATTTTCACTGTGTAGGGTGTTGTGGACAGCAACGGCGATAGCCAGGGAGGAATCCCAAATTGAGGTACAATGGGGGACTGAGTGAGCCAAGGTAGATTTTGATGAAACCCAAACATGGCATGCCCCAGAGAAAATCCTCAGTAAAAGGACATGTCTCAGTATTTGAGCAGTCCCAATACTGCCATGAAACGGGGCCTGGCTAGGCCTGGTATCATGATAATACCTAAGCAACTTGTTTAGGAAGATATAAGGATATGACAAGTACTATTTGGAGGGGGGGGGGCGGTTCATCAAATAAGAACAACTTTGATTCAAAGGAAAATTCTTTATTGCATGCAAAATGGTACAACACACAAGTAACTTGGTCCAGTTAGGTTTTAATATCTTTGTGCTGCTCTCCTTGAAGACTGGGATTCATCAGTCCTTGCCATGCAAGATGATTGCTGAGAACATTGATATTTTAGACTTGGTAAACCAAAGACTAGGAAAATAAAAACGCCTTGAAAGATGTTGGCAATGACGAACGGATACCAAAAGATATCAGATCCTGTAAGATCTGGCAGAAAACCAAGGAGCCATGTTATGCCAGAAACCATGAAGAGAACCCAGTACAATCGGAAAATTTGGTGTCGGCTAGTCTGAAAGGCCTGGTTGATGTCTCGGAAGGTCATACAAAGTGATATAGCACATCGCACTAAAAGGGATGTGTTCACTATCACCAATACTGCAATTGGACAAGCAAAAGAGTACAGTAATATGTATTTCTGAGCATTAGATATCCAGCAATGATATTCATCTCCATAGCGAAACCACTTGGTTCCAAACAAATCAAAGCATAAGCAAGGTATTATGACAACAAGTGGGCTCAGCCATGCATATGCTAAATAATAGTTAAAGTCAGTTTTTGAGTGCCCATTGGACTGATAGGATTGAACATTAGTGAATGTTTTGAACATCCTATATGTCATGGCATTGAGCCAAGTAAAAGTAGACAGCCAAAGATAATGTTGCATCCCAGCAACTGTTTTACATAGGATGGGGTATTGAGTGAAGTCATCATTACATTGGAAAAGAATTTGCGCAGCCATCAATGCAATCATGTAATTCATCAGCATCTTCCCTGGAACTGTTCGAAGATTGCTTTTCCACAAGTATATAATTAATGTCATAAAAAGGGCAAACACAGATAGCGCTGTCCCGGCGACAGTCAAAACATTCAATGGTGTTAAGACTTGTGTATCATAGGCACACACCAATGCTCTCCCATCAGGCATGATTGCAAACTGAGTAGGACTAATTACCTGCCTTGATTTGAGAACAATTATTGTTTCACCCACAAGATCATATTCATCTTCCTGCAAAATGCTCTTATTGCAAGTCGAAATTTCTGAATAACAAACTGTGAATTGACCCACAAAGCCTTGCTCATCAGAAGCACTCATTTTCCAGCTGACATCCTCTACATGGAAAAAGTATCCATGTATTTCTTCCAAGAACATAAAAGAAGTCACAGTCATGTGTGGTAAATCTTTGACAGGAAATATATGCATTTGACCATGCAGTGAGTTGCATTTTTTAGAAAAAGCTTGCCCGTCAAACGGATTAAATGCAATGGCTGCATTGTAGAATAATTGTTGTTGATGTCCTTGTAAAACATATTTAAGAAAAGCGAAAAGCGACATTTGAGAGGCTAATATGTCAGGCGATGGTTGACATGAAATCCTTCTAGCACCATGCAGTGCAATAAGAGAGAAATTGAGGCACCAGAATTCTTCCAGCTGCCATTTTAGGTAGTTATCTGCCTTTTTTTCCTGCTCTTCTTTGAGAGTAATGTCAAACAGGATAGTTGCCTGAATATCTTTATTATGAAGTGATACCTTTGTTAGTCTTACTTCATTTGTTGTGTTAATGCATTGTGGCCCAAGTCTAATTTGTTGGGAGGAGCAGAAATTCTTTATTTGTTCAGCTTCACGACTTTGAGGTGTGTTGCCCTTTAAAGGAGTTCCATCCAGGCTCATCATTATGGTGAAGGAAATAAAGTATGACAATAAGTACTTTAGTTTTTTTTTATGTTTAGTGAGACAGGTTGGCTTGCCTTCAAACTGTTCTGTACAAAAAGAATTCTTAAAGACGTTGTCATTAACTATCACCAAGGACAAGTACAAATGACACATGGATTCATAAATGACTGCTTTCCTTCCATTTTGGTCTGAGCTTGTGGAGTTAGGTCTTAAATGCTGCATACCTGGTATGCACAAGTTTTCTCGAAGGGTTTTCATTGTCACATCCTGTCGATAATATCGAATATCAGGCTTCGCTTTTACACAATGTTTTATCACCATAGATGTTAACTGGTCCTCTCTTTGGCTTTGTTTAAGGCCACCCAAAACTAAGATTGCAACTTCCGGACAAAAATATTTATAATTAAATGGAATGAGATGACTCGTATCTTCTCCATTGCATGCTGCACAATGGAAATTGTAAAATATGGTAATGCTGTCATTATTCATTGCTGCCACTAATCCCTCTCCACCATTATCACAGTAATTGTCATCTGTTACTTCAGACTCATCCTTAATTGTGCTATGTTCAGAGTGACAGCTTGTTGTTACCCTTGCATATGTATCTTTGGAAACTAACATGCATTTCTCACGTGAATTAAGTTGATGTTGGAATGGTGCAGACTTCTGTTTCAGAGCAAACTGGATAACAGCGTTAGCTGCATTAACAGGAGAGTTGTCTTTGTGTGGTCTACTGTGCTCAGCACACATGACAAAAAAGTCAAAACAGCAGTCACCATACTCAACACATTTGCTGTCACAGAAGCATGCCGTTGGGTCAACTTTGTGTCTAGGATTTACAGACCCACATCTGGTGTGGCAACTTGAATACTTGCAGAATGCCAATGTCATATTAAACTTCAACGAATGCATTGTAATCATTAGGACGGAGTCATTTGTGGACCTCAGGTCTTCATAATAGTTATGAACTGAAAAGTTTGAATCTGAAATACAATATTAGTTTCTGGATATCATTTTTATAGAAAGAGCATGCAAAAGTGCAGTCTACATTTATGGAAATTCAATAGCTGAATTTACTACAAATGGTAAGAACAAACAGCAATTATTATATTATTATGGTAAATTAGCCGACGCAACAAACAGTCTGACCATATAGGCAAGGCACCTCAAAAGTATAGACTACAAGATCCATACTCATCCACTGATTGATGAACTGTATACAGTTTAGGCCAGTTGCCAAATGGGATTTTTGGGCTCAAGCGTGTTTCGTGGTCTGATTCCTGCTCAGGACTTGCCATAGTACCAGAATCCACTATAAAGCATCATAGAAAACGCATGGTTTTTGCCTCATTATAATTAGCTAAAAAGGAGAAGGATAAACGCATGGAAAACAGATGGTTTTTAGCTAATTATAATGAGGCAAAAACCATGCGTTTTCTATGCGTTGGTCCTTTTTATGGAAAACGCACGTGGCACATTTGGCCATGTATGGATGATGTTTTATAGTGGATTCTGGTACTATGGCAAGTCCTGAGCAGGAATCAGACGAGTGTCACTTCGGAAGCCTCGGGGACAATCTTTTATGGGCCAAAAACAAAATGGCCCCAGACGACTAATAAATGCCCCATAACTGCCTTATTATTGGTGCTAGAAAGTTGATGTCCAAACCTATGTTTTTTGGGTCAGGGAAGTCATTTATGCCAATAAAGGTATCATTGCAACTTCCCTAATGCACGATATTGTCTGGATGACTAATATTCATAATAAATCATACATGTAACGATGGTGGAATTCCACTGGACTAGTTCTAAGATCAGTTGTCTCACTGCTTTGTGAAAATGATCAGGGGTATCTGAAGAGTGAAAACATCAAAATGGTCTGGCTGATTAAATGTAGCAGACACGGTACTGCTTCGAAAGAAGTTCATGCTGTTACAGCAGCATGGGATATACACCAGAATAGGGATGGCTTTTCCAACAACGAAGAATCAGTAAGTCGAGCGTCTGTAGTGTTTTTTCTGCAATTCATATTAGCACAAAGGTAAAAATGGAAATGACATCAGTTTAAAATAAGTACAAATATTATTGATATTCTACATGGCCAATTGTGCCACGTGCATTTTCCATGCGTTTGGATAAACGCATGGAAAACGCATGGTTTTTGCCTCATTATAATTAGCTAAAAACCATGCGTTTATCCTTCTCATGGAAAACGCACGTGGAACATTTGGCCATGTATTAAAATTGTCATTGTCGTGACAACAATTGTCAATGTTTAAAACATCAATCATCGCATTGGACCTCTGCTTTACAGTCTTATTTTCTTCAGGCGGATGCAGCATCCTTATTCCTGCCACTGAGCGGCTGTTTTCCACGTCTCAATTGTACACTTGTTACTACATTTATCCATAGCTACGGTTAGTTTAATTAAAAATGGCCCGTCAAATTGAACCTTGCATAAAGCTGTCATTGCTGGCTACTCAAAACTGGATCTAAAAGTACAATATATTAGAATAATTTCTTACATTTATCAGTGTTTACACTTTTCTGGTGATAAATGTAAGCTGATTATTACCCATAGAAGTGGACAGAAGCAGTTGGCTTTAGCATGTTTAGACCACAGCCAGGTACAGGTCGCTACAGACCGCTAGAGTCGACCGTATTTTATGAAACTAACTGTATGCAGTAGTCTGAACCAACTGGCTTATGCGGTCTAGTAGCATATGCTTGCAAAAATGACAACAAATGAATGCTACTTGTAGTCTAGCTCTACAGTTACTGTACAGGATTTGAAAAACTTCAGCTCAATTCTGTCTGGATGGAAGCCTTTGTGTGGATCTCCATGCTGGTTCCTGAGTGTCACCCCAGACAACATGCCAGGGACATTTTTAGCTCGTCTAATAGACAAGTTAATTTCATCACTCAGACGAGGTTGTTGGTGTTGGCACATTAGGATCTTCTGGTTAAGGTTTTTCGAGCTATGCAATGGAAGTATGATATGAAGCATGGTTACTTCTATGAGTGAAGAACATAGCATAGGGATGTTGTACAATGCAGTGAATTGATGCAGTCAATAATCCACTGTTACCACTAATATCGAAGAAATCAAATGGTTACAGTGAATTCTCGACTGTAATAATTTACTGCATTGTATAAAAGGACACAAAGACTCCATTGAAAACATAATTTAAGAAGAAAATCAACTGAATGTCTTTAAATTAGGACGTGCAGAAAAGTCCCTTGCTAGGAAGCTCAGCAACAGGCATAACCATGGTGACGTGACCTGGTGAGAAAGATACAAGCAGAATTTAAGAAATCATTCTTTATTAATTTTCCCAGGCATGCCCTGGTTGTACAGTTTTTTGTATCAGAATCTCAATCCATAACTTATCCTATATAATAAGCAGAACTCATAGAGATATAGATACTTACTAAGATCGGTTTTACAAATAATCTTCTGAGCCTTGTGAAGATGGCCAGTGACATCACTGATGTTTGTGTACATTTAAGCTGTGGCCAGATCGCTGATCTTCACATCCTTGAAAATGGCTAACTATGCGAACATTTGTCTTTGAATAAAATGGAGTAACTTTGAATTGAGGACCATATGTCAAAAGTGCCTGGTTTTATTGTACCAAGGTATTTATCTCCAACATCAATGGACTCATCCATGTATGTCTAATTTCCCGGAAATTGGCATGGTTCATTTTGGTCTTAGGGGTGAAAGCTTGTGAAGGTTTTCAACAAACATCCATTGGAGGCCCATCATGTAAAATGCCTAGCAGCTCAACAAAAGCTTAATATCTACTTACCTTACTCCATTTCTATGAAAACTAATGTGATTTGACTGGTAACACTTTATGAATTTTTGCTTGTGAGTCACTCCATTGCAGGCATCTGGCTATAATTGGCCAGTTGAGTGACACACCCACACTCTGACCTATAAAATGAATGAAACTGGCCACACACACTCCCTGTTCTCACTCTTTCTAAGGTGAAACAGTGTAATTACTCAAATTGGATTTGTCAATTGCTCTTTATGTTTCTGATAGCTGATTGCATTTGAAACTGTACACTGTAATTAATTACAAGTAATTACAAATAGGCCAATGTTGAAATGAAATTATTTCTGAAACTGTTTTAAACAACATATATGCAGTTCAAAAATGCTATACTCACTGAACCTAAAAATTATGGATGTTAATGGGATAAAATGAAACATGATTATATTTTTTTAAAATTTGGATCTGAATTATTCTATTAGATTTGCAAAACATGTCACATTTTTCTGCAAATTACAGAATACTAAAGGTATTTAGGTATATTAAAAAAAGAACAAGAAAAAATTCTATGCAAGTTAATAGCAGGAAAGTTTGAAATATGTACTGACGTAGGGAAAAACAGCCCAACATCATACTGATGTGCCATGTTACCAGGGACATTAACTATTCCTTGATCAGGACCAACTAAGAAAACTTTACCTGAAATTGCATCCGTGCCTTGACCACTTCAACACTATGTCCAATAATTTTCTTTTTTTGTATAATGACTTGTAATAAACTATGAAAAGGGTCAAGGCGCGGAATCAAAAACCAATTAATTTAACGGTCATTCAGCCAATCAGACATGGCGATACATCAAAAGAAGCGCCCGCTGAACAGCGCGAAAGCGTTGCAACCACTTTTTTATACACCAGCAAGGTTTCTTAGTGGGACCCTAAATCGCAGACTTGGGATCTTTCCAAAGATCATTAGCATTTAAGGCAACCTACCTTGAAAGCATGATGGTGCTTCCCAGTTGTTGAGGATAATTAGTATCCTAACTAAAGTAGTTCTTTTGAGGAAGAACATTCTGCCAGATGCTGCAAACTGCTCACGCTGCTAACACCTAATGGTTTGGTTGCAGTATTTGAGCACTTGATATCGTGCCATGACTTAATATAACAGAAAAAAAAACTACATAACATCATTGACAATTTCAATAATGGATAGTTACAATATACTTTATATACAATACACTTTGTGTTATCTTGTCGTACAGAAGCAAATGTTTTGTAACTTACACGACGTTAAATAAAATTATATATATTATTATACTTTACATTATATTTTACATTAAAGATATTAGAGTTTTGTTGCCCACACAAAAGACTAAGTAATGACTATAGTGTATAAATTGCATCATGCATATTCGTTCAGATGTTACAATGGGGAAGTGGAGTGATTTTTCAATGAATAGGTTTTTTTCCTTCATGTCTGCAGTTTTTGGCTCATAATATGAAGGATGGGGAGAAATGAATAACCAGCATCCTCAGTCTAGACCTGAGCAGATTCAGTGTGGAGTAATTTTGAGGGGGGCATTTTTGTCTGCAATTATCTGCATTATGACATAAGAAATATGATATATACAGTAACCCATCTTTCTACAAGCCCTTTAATGCAGAACTATGCCAGGGGCTTTGGGTGCTGCTCATTTGGTAATCCATCCTTTCCTAATACTCCTGTTGTTGGGAAATATTCCCATAGGTCCATTCATTGACAATTTGTGAAGGCCAAATGCAATACTTGCCTTAGGTATACAATTGTTACATTTTCACTATGCTCAACAGAAAAAGCTCTGCCAAAATGTACAAAATGATCATAATTCAGAACACTAGGTATATCAGGAATTAACTGTGAATGTCACCAAACCAATTCGAATTTCCCAGAACTGATTACAAGGTGGGCCCAAGTGTGTGTGTGTGATTAGGGCTTTATGTCCTGTATTTCTGCACCTTTTGGGCTAATTGGGACAGGCAGAGACCATGGCTTAGGATTGACCGGGAATCGAACCCGGGACCCAGCGGTTGGAAGCCCAGAGCGCTACCCCTGAGCTAGGCCCCCACCCTTAAGGTGGGCCCAAGAAGGGACATAAAGATGGTCTGAGAGGGGTCTCCTTGCCTTTTTTTACTAGTCTTGTTTGCTACTGTGTTCCCATGGAATGAATATTTGTTATTGTACCTGGGCAAAGTATATGCAATATTTGGCCGGCAGTGGGTGGTCTAGTGGTAAGACACTTGCCTGCTCCTCTGAAGGACCCGGGTTCAGTCCCGGGCTCAGGCACCCTTAATGAGCAACATCCCAGCTGGATGTCGTTCGGATGAGACGTTGAAGTGGCGGTCCCTTGTACTCAGTGTCTATGTTGAGGCAAGTAAAAGATCCCACCGATGGGGTAAATGTGTAACATGGGTGGACTCCTCCTCCCTCTCTCACCTCATTAATCAACCCTCGAAAGCGGCAAGAACTTGCCTTAGAGGGCTGCACTTTCCATATCTATCTATCTGTCTATCTGTCTATCTGTTTATCTATCTATCTATCTATCTATCTATCTATCTATCTATCTATCTATCTATGTGACTGTCAATGGTCATCTTAGTGATCAAATGTACGCTCTTTACCTCAATATTTATAATAAAAGTCTTCAAATAAGTGACTAATGTTTTCTTCAGACAGGAATTACGCTCTTCAACCAAAAGTCTCAGTTGTCATGGAAGAAGCCGATGAAGAACAGATCCAGGACGGTTCAGTTTCTGTGGCAAATATGCGAACATCTGAGTGCGACATCGGACCAATCCATTTTCGCAGTTTGCAAGATGATGCTAGTGGGGTAAGTGGTTGGAAAATTTGATGATGAATTCTAAGAGTTATCTGTGTGTATGCTAATTTGAGAAATGTGAATGTTCAGTGAACCGAAAGAGTTCTTTAAGTGGCTGGAATTTTTGAATGATGAATTCTAAGAGATATCTGTGAATATGCAAATTTGAGAATTATTAATGCTAAGTGAACTGGAAAAGTTTTTAAATGGTTGGAAATTTTGGATGATGAATTCTAAGAGACTAAATTATCTGTGTATATGCTTATTTGAGAAATGTTAAATTTCAGTGAACCGGAGTAGTTCTTTAACAAAAAAAAAGATTAAGAAAAAGTTTGCCATTTTAATGTACTTTAAATCTATATATACTAAAATAGGGGGGAGGACTTAATATCAATTTTACACGTATACCAGCTCAATGTGTGTTACTTGGTCATTAGGCCTATTTGGTGAATAAAACTAATAATCTAAACACTGCTATCTCCCTGTACATATTCCTTAAAGTTTATAGGACAAGACCTCTCTTACTGTGAATGAAATATATTTTTCGGAGTTGTGTGAAAAGTTACCTTTAAGGCATACAAACACAATTACCTTGCAATTTCGTAACAAACAGTTTAGTCATTGAAAGATTTTCGTTCTACAAATTGACAAATTGGCAGGCTCAGTATAGCAGTTTTGAACTGAATATTTTCCAAAAAGAAGAAATAGTAAGCAAACATCCTCATTTTTATAAGCCAGTCAAGGTTAGTTTTGAGCGACAATAGGCTGCTTTGCTATATTGACGTCATGATAACAATAATCACTTGTGACATCATCTGATTGCTTTTCATTTGCTATATATTGTTGCGAGCTTAACATTAATGTGGAAAACTAACAGGGAGAATGAAAGGAATTTTTCATTATGCGATTCCCTGATTAATCTATAACATTAATAGTGTGATTTTCATTAGTGTATTCAAATGAACAAATCTTTCATTATTTTGATATGAAACTGTCACTCCACGCTTTTCATGCTGTGAAAAACTAACCCTGCACAGGCGAGCATTGGTTCAATTACAGTGGCACTTCTGCCCCCTGGTTACAAAATAGTTCCTTTTTTTGACACTAGTGGCACTTAAATGCATTGATAAATTCCGCCACAGATTTAGTAGACACAAATGGGTCACTGCTTATTGTGCAAACGACTCTAATATCCACACTTCCTGTAACCCTCCGCTAGTATGTTTGCCAACTGTTTAGACACTTTGACAGTAAAGGATCTATCAGTATCACTGGCTTAAGGGGCGGGCCCGGGCGTTCACACTATCATGAAAAAAATTAGCTATACGTACTCACTCATAGCTCTGTTAATCACGTATAACTTAATTCTACATGCGTACTTGGGGCAATCGTAGATCGCTCGGCGGACATCCATCAAACACTCGCCAGACCTCTGTAAAATGCTTGCAAAATGTCCGTCAAACTCTCGCCAAACGTCCGTAGCCAGGCATCCGTAAGGCATCCGTGAGGCGGTCGTAGATTGCTCGTAGATCGCCCGTGCAAGTGGTTCAAGGATGGGGTGGCTACGTATGCACATAGAACATATGTAGAACGTATGTAGGACACTTGCCCCGACTGACCCCCGCAAGTTACGTAACTAATATAAACAATTTACTCGTAGAATGTCCGCCAAATTTTAAGCATTTTTAAAATTATTTCCTCTCTTCAAGGGTATCCATGAGTAGTCAAGCGCGACCAGGAGCATCCTACGGATTAGCATGAATATGGTCCAGAATGAGCAAGAGTGAAAAAAAATGTTCATACGTGGTCATACGTAGCTCTTATACGTGATAGTGTGAACGTCCCTTTAGGCACAAACATAAAAAAAATTCAGTATGAAAACTGGAGGTTGTGAAATAAACATAGATTTTACATGTCTATATATTTGGAGTAAGAAATGCCTTTTTTTTAATTTGTTGTGGGAGTGTTTAACCTGGTGTAAGAATCGCAATATTTCAGTCATCCGGCTTGCTTTTTTTAATTTATTAATTTCTCTGTCTTATTCTTATTCAGTCAAACAAACTGCCAGGAAGCACTATGGAGTTTGAATGCGATGACCCATTGTTCTTACAAATAGGAAATGATGTCACAGCAGCTCCCAGCATGCATCAGGTCATTCCACGTCACGTGACCCTCGATATGATCAGCAATTACTCGTTACCAAGGAAACTGACTCCTTATGTTCGTTCATGTGCTCTCAAATATTGTAAGTTCACCTAATAAAGTGTATACACCACCTTCCAAAAATATAAGAACAATTGAACATTTTCACAATGGTTGATGAGGGGTGGTGGCCTAGCTCAGTGGTAGTGCTCTGGGTTTCCATGCAACCACTGGGTCCCAGGTTCAATTCCTGGTTGAGTCTCAGTTGGAACTGTTTCATCCATCACCTCAGTGCCATAGCCCTTGTCTGTCCTAATTAGCCCATCAGACACAGAAATATAGGACGTAAAGCCTCAATATGGTTGAAGCGGTTTATATTCTTGGAGGGGAAAAAAACAAAACAAATTAGTTGGCCTTAGTCAATTCCATGTAGAGTGACACAATTTGACTCAGAAGTTATACATGACATTGAAGACTTATTCAAACGATACCCAGTATCTCATCATTACATTTGCCGCAGATGGCTTTAAAAAAACAAACGGGCTAAGCATCAAATCAGGTAAAGTGTGCAACAGATTTCATAGACTTGGAAACTATACTGCAGAGTATGCCAAGCCAATGGGAATCCTGGATTTACATAACCAACATGATGACGTCCTCTGCAGTTTAGTTTCCAAGTCTGTGAGTTCTGCTGTAATGTAATTTTCCCGTTGACAAAGAGCCATGCATCTGCTGGCACAGCGACCTTTGCCCTGAATGACCACAATTTGTGTGGTTATTCATCACCTTTCTGACCGAATGCATAGAAGCCTATTGCCCAATGAGAGAAGGCCTTAGAAAGCACTACCATATATGGAACATGGCGTCATTGAGTTGTCGTTAAACTGGCACCTGACTGGCTTAAACTCTGATATTACCCACCAGAGGACAGCACCTGCAAGGCCTTCCATTGGTCCAGCAATGACTATTGCTAAGTTGGTCCCCTCCTTCCGCACAAGTGCATAGGAGTCGGTCTTGGCCGCCATTAACCACGTGACTTATAGTCAGGATGTTGACTGTTTTCTGATTGGCTGATGCTGTTCCCGTTTCTGATTGGCTGATACCAAAGGGGGTCGTTCAAATCAACCATTCAGAAACCACGATGTAATGACCAATCACAGCCCTGCTTATCCTCAGCCATTCATAACCCAGGTAAGAGTTACTAGCGACCAGTCTCACTACAGTGTAGGAGACTGCGGTTCCAGTGCTATGACTATTGCCAGCTCATGTTATTGACACTTTGACGTGAAAATTCTGTATAGTAAGAAAAGGCTATATAATATAATTAAAAATTTCAGATTGAAAATGCAACATATATGTCATACAATAGATAGTAAGCTCTTAGAGTTTTCTTAAAATAAAATAACTTAAATTTCACAATCAACCCACAATTTACTTAAATTCAGATCGTATGCCTACCACAATTCCTATTTTGGAAGAAGGTACTGAAAGATCAACCGTGATTGGCCAGAATTCTTTCAATAAGGACCAACCAGCATCGAGCTTTCATCTCAACAGAACGAGATATGTTTTATCCAAAGACATGCAAGTAGGTCACACATATGATATTGAGTATTTTATGAAAGATGTTTAAAATAGGCCTATTCATATAATAATTGTTAACAGTTTTGAAAATACTTCTGGAACCTTATTTTACAATACCCTATCAATCACATCACATCACATCACATTACATATTATTACATTAAATGACATCACATCAAAACTCAGACATGTACATGACCAATTGGATAAACGCATGGAAAATGCACGGTTTTTGCCTCATTATAATTAGCTAGAAACCATGCGTTTTCCATGCGTTTATCCTTCTCATGGAAAACGCATGTGGCACATTTGGCCATGTAGGTATCGACATTTTGGTAAAGATTAAACTGAGATATATTATTTTTCGGTTATAACTAAACCCGAAATAATAGTAAAATCGGTTCATGTAAAAAAGGTTCATGGTTAGGTTTACCAGGGAAAATGTTTACTTACAGGATTTGAACAATGATCAGGTTTTATCAGAAAATGAAGATGCTGAAGTTTTGCTTGATCTGCAGAAGAATTCCGACTCAGTTCCAGATGACGTCAAAGTTGAGAAAAAAGGGGAGAAAAAAAAACAAGTAAAAGGTATGGAATATAACAGATTATTAAGATTAGGCAGCCATTTTACATCATTAATGTTCTAAAATTCATTACAATTTGCAATCTGGAGTATATTACACTTTAGAAAAGTTCTGCCCAGAAATCCAAAATAAATTTCGAGGATTGCCCTCTGTACCTTACCAGTTAAGATTTCTTGAAAAACCAATATTTTGAAATACCAATTTAATTTGGTATTTAGAGAAATACCAATTTAATTGGTATTTAAAGAAACCTCAGTTTCTGGTGTTTCTCAAAAATTTTTAAACCATAAATCTGCTGCAAAAAGGATACCACACTAGATGATCCCAGGATATTTCCAACAGCTGACCAAGCAAATCTAGAATGAATTCATTTTAGGAAAGAAAACGGCCAACTCTGATATGGCAGACACGCTGCCTTCACTAAGAACACATGAATCCCGACAGAGGGAGCCACCCTTGAGGGAAGAGACATCTGGCGGAAGTAAGTGTATTTACCTAACATTTAGCCCAGTCCTGTTATGACCAATGATAATTTGCTCTCACATCTAAAAGGCATTGAATTTTAAGGGGCTTTATCCTTGTAATAAAGTCTTCAATTTCCAATAGATTCTGAGAGCATGGTGTAACAGTTTTCTCCTGTAAATAAGTCCGTGGCCAAAGGAACAACAAAATATAATTAATTTTTAAAAGCCTTCTGATACAATATAGAAGGCTTTAGTGTCACCAATACCTAGTATCACCACCATACATATCAAACAGAATGAAAACTGACAGTAACAGCCAATATAGGCCTAATCAAATTCGCCTGGACTCTTGTTTCACTTAAAAATTCGTCAACTTCCACTCACAGCCTCCAACAAACCTCTACTGTCTACTTATAAAAAAATAAAAAAAGGTTTTGAAATAATCAAATATCCCTCTGACTACTTTCTACGTTGTTTCAGTTGGATTGTTGTATTTTGTCTAATCCCCACATAGCCATGTACCTGGCCAAATGTGCCACGTGCGTTTTCTATGAGAGGGATAAATGCATGGAAAACGCATGGTGTTTAGCTAATTATAATGAAGCAAAAACCATGCGTTTTCCAATACGTTTATCCAAACGCATGGAAAACGCACGTGGCACAATTGGCCATGTACTAAAAATGTAAAAATGTACCATTGAAATGAAATCCTCTGCTGGCAGACATGCTAGCAGCTGTATGCCAAAGTGTCTGTCTCCAACACCATATAAAAAAAAGAAACTCTGACTTATACTATTACATTTATTGTAAAAAGGTGTTATTGTTTGAATGAACGTATTTCTCTCTATATAAGGGGTGACATCACACTCTCACTCTAAAAAGTCTGTCTGTGTGTCAATAGTTTGTTTAAAATCAGCCGAAGTATTGCGTGTCCTCAGAAAATCATTGTAAAAATCATACAATGATGTTGATTGGCCCGGACAATTAATGTCAAAGAATAAAAAATGCCGTCAATACGTTGGTTGACTGTAAACTAAGTATTTAGTGGACACCAGCGACACAATTGTTTGTCTAAAAACGGACAGTCGATTTTTTAGAGGGCAGTTCAACTCCTCCTGAATATCATAGTTAACAGTAAGACCTCATGATGTCACGGATGAAGAAGAAATTCAAAATACTGTTCTATATGATTATGAGACCACACACACAATAATGATAATTCAGATATATATAATTTATGAACATATTGTGATAAAGTTATGATATACCACTCACCAGTGAAATTTAGCATTATGTACGCCGTTGTACAACAGTAAGCGAAACACGCCGCGCTGCGATTAGTAGGCAGCCAGAAAATTTGCAGGGCCTCAAGCATCAATTCATCCGATATTCAAAATTCTAACATTTACAGAAAGCTCAGATCTTCACCTATCTCAAAAAGTAACTGTCATTAATTAATTAGAATAATTGTAGATGGAGTGCTATTTTTCCATGAATCGTAATCAATGAAAAATGAGAACAAATTGACAATAAAAATATTGGGGTTCAGTGGTACAAAACAATTACACAATGGTTACATGTGAGACATGAGATATGTACACCCTCAAATGTTATGTACATGTGAGACATGAAGATATAAACACCCTCAAATGTTATGTACATTGACATTTTCGGGTGTACATATCTTCATGTCTCACATGTAACCATTGTATAATTGTATAGTATGTCACACGAAGTTATATTGAATAAAAAATATAATTCCACGTTCAGCGTACCTGTATTATTACCCAGGCTATGAAAATTGCACAAAGACAGAAGATCAATTTTATTGTGAATGGTTACCATGGTAACTGAATCAAGGACAAAGCTGTTGTAAAATGAAAGTCAAGTGATTGCCAAGAATCGTGTCTGGCAGCTGATGAGTTTTGATTGCATACCCCGCCCCCCCCCCCCCACCTCCAGCAGACATTGAAATTCCTCCAATCAATTCACACAAGGGAACTTAGATAGATATGTAGTTAGATAGTTAGATAGATAGATAGATATAGGGTGCAGCATAAAAACTTGCACGAGCAGCAACTGCTACCTCTTTTGTAATTACCTCAATTGACAGTGATCCCATGCAGCTGCTATCATACACACAAAACTAATAATAGTCCTGAATTTTCCTTGTGAATATGTTTTCTTGTTTTTCCAAGAATTATGGATAATATGGATCTAAATATAGCACATGCACACTTATCACACCTTCGGGTCATTTTCACTTTGGCCTTTGCTTTACATTATACAAGCATTAGATTATGTCACTGATCATACCAATTTGTTAAGACACCTGTCTCGACTTTTGCCCCCAAAAATGGGGCAAAGAGATTGATGTTTAATAAGAAGGTAGAGCATTGACACCTTTGAGGCGGAGAGTGCCATTTTGGTAAATTTTCTGTCTAATTAATTGGCCCATCCTCCTGAAAATCATGTGATTATTTCCAGATTAGTTGAAGATTCAAATAGTACCTTTGGAATGCCATTTATGTACGTATAAAAAACACTGAAGGAGGATTCCGTGCAAATATTATCTTTTCTGTGGCTTCAGAGGTGTAGTAACTAGTAAATCTCTTATTTGTAAACTTTTCTGCAACTACAGACACCATGCAAGCAGACAGAAATTTGACTTCTGTGATGTGTCACTCAGAACATGCCCTGCAGCATGCACCCTCTCAATAATTCAGAGATTAAATGTGGCAAAACTTAAAAAGACCTCAAAACGATTTGAGTAACCTGGAGCTATCTCAAAAGAGGAGATGCCTGGTGCAAGTTTTTAAGCCGCACCCTGTAGATAGATAGATAGATAGATAGATAGATAGATGGATAAAAAGGTAGATGGATAAAAAGATGGATAGATAGATAGATAGATAGAAATATAGATGGATAGATAGAAAGAAAGATAGGGATATCAAGTCACGTCAAGTGTGAGTGCCTCCCCTGCTATGGCCCAACACTTCTTTGCAATTTTCTTTTTGAAGAATCTCTCTTGAAATGTTTCCTTTGATTTAAGCTCAACATCTTTTCAAAGGTTTCTCTTTAGACGTCAAATCGTGCAGAAAACTTACATCTCACAAAATGTTAGATGACATTCGGGGCATATCAGCCATTCAATATTTCAGGGAAGCAAATAGCTTTGCATTTAACATGATTATGTATGTAAGGTTTTAGTAAAAGTAGATTCCATAGATGTGTCACGTATGCTGAGAGCACCAATGAAGTCACCAACGGAATCACAGATAACACTCACAACAAAGTTAGTGAACGGAGTCAGGCTGTTACCTGTGTTCTTGATTTTGAAGTATGATATTTCATCCATGATTATTAGGCCTACAACTGGTATACATAACAAATATATTAATCGTGGGGTAAATTGGCACTCATTTAATTCTACTGTTAATATTCTATTTATGTTGTTAGGTATATTGTATTGTATTGTATTGTTGTATTGTATTGTATTGAATTGTTTTGTATTGCGTGTATTGTATCAGTGCCACCGACCTGAGACAAGTTTTATCCCCAACAGCAGCAGACAGATGTAATGATGAGATGATAACGGTCTGCAAGGGTGTCAATGACTTGCCTAGCACGTGCCTAACAGAGCAAACTTACTGAAACATAAATCCTGACGCGTATGTCAATAACTTTTATTTATTTTTTAAATATGTTTATTCACACACATGCACAGTGAGATACAATTCATGGTGTATAGTAGAAAAATATTGGTAATTAAAATATATTGTAAACGTTATAAAACTTTAAAAAACATAACAGATAAAAACAAAAGTGAATAAAAACATAAGTTAACAAATAAAAATGCTGCGCTTCATGCTGCTGTACATATAAAGTGCAATATGACTTTTAGGTCATCTCTAGTGAACCCGTCTACTGTGGCTGCATCTGTGCGAACAATATTTAACAATTCAATAATCTGTCCAACTACTGGCTCTACATCAGCATATCTTTTATATAAGCACCTTTTGGTCTGAACAACTGTTATTTAACAGTTGCTCAATACTGCATCCAATACCTTTTGAGATCAGTGTCAAATTTGAATAAATTATGCTGTTTACATCTAACAGTGCTTTTTCATAATTAAATTTAACTTTAACATTTGTAGATAAAATATACAATTACACAATGTTTACATGTGAGACATGACGATATGTGCCGTCAACCTGGGTATCTTTGGCCGCCCAGGGTAACTTTGGCGGCCGATGAGAGAGATTTTATTGAGTCTGTCTCTGAATTGGTTTAATATAGGTAAATAATTTTTGCATAAATATGATCTATAATATTTAAGCTTCCTAAAAATGAAAAATCCTGACATTTAGTGCAATCTATGCTGCTCTATGGGCAGTTATGTTAGGGCATGTGGTTTTCAGTGACACAGCAGTTGCTGTATACTTTAGTCTGGGAAACCTGGTTGTAAACGTGCCAGTAACTTTGAATACCTGTATTTTGTAGAGAATGTCCCACAGATCAAAATGGTGTATAGGTAATTTAAACTATTTAAGTATTTCTTGGTACATCCAAATAAAATTAATGTTTCAGCCCTCTGAAGCTTAATGTGGTATCTTTGCGAAATCATCAAATAATCTGGTCGTTATGCAATCTTGCTGACCTTTCAATGCTGTAATTTGGTATGTGATAATCCATCAACATTTGTGGGTAAATAGGTGTATATTCTTGATGAACTTGGTTCAAAGTATTACTGCTGTCCTGACTGACTGTGAAATAGATTTTTCTTTATCACGGTCAAAAATATTGGCTGCATCATTGCAAAAGCCATGGGCGGCCTAAGTTACCCTGATGCGGGGATACGTTGGCCGCCCATTATTTTGTTAAATAAATCTGGTATGATTACGAGTTTCAAGCAGCTGTATATCCTCCCATATAATGTCCATTTAATTGGAATGAAATTTTCTTAGTTTGTTTTGATAAAGCCAATAATGTGCAAAAACGGGCAAAGATACCCCGGTTAATGGTGGAACTGAAAATGTCATTGTACAATGAGGCTGATAGGCTGAGTTGTACATAACATTTGAGGGTGTATATATCTCATATCTCACAATGTAATCATTGTGTGATTGTTTGTACCACTGAACCCAAACAAAGTATCAGAAAGAATTTCTACTGTAGGACAGTTTTCTATTTCTCCAGTACGATTCACAGGGAAAAAAGCACTGTCTACAATTCATCTGAGTAATGTCACGTACCCAAGATGTTTGAATTTTAAAAATTAGATGAAAACTGACAAAGTTATTAAATGAAATCAGGTCAGGAGAATTGCCTGCACTCCATGAACAGACGCTGAATTTATGATTTCTAGGGTTAATGTTCTTGACATTGCTGTTAGTGATGCAGACTGGACCGCCTTTTGTGGGCTGGTCCGGTCCAGGGTCAGGTGGTTCGGTATTATTACTGGACTGGTCCAGAAGCGATCCATCGGCATTTTTTAAAATTATGATAAAAACAAAGGTTTAGCAAAAAAATTTTATTTAAAAAAATATATATAACTTATTTTATTTTATTTTTTAAATAAAAAACCTTTCCAGCGGTCCGGACCGCGGTCCAGGCACCCAGTACCGGTATTTTGTTGCTAGTCCAGTACCGATGCGGTCCAGGGTCGGACTGCGTACCAGACCGGACCCATGCGGTCCGGTCTGCATCACTAGTTGCTGTAGGCCAAGCCCACTTTCTGGGTGCCTACCAATCACAGCGCGGTGTGGCTTATGTACAATAGCGAGTGCAAGTTTTAAATAATTTCTGACTTATTTGTACATTTGTTTTGAATAACTTGGTCAGTTTCCATCCGATTTAAAAAATTCAAACATTTTATGAAAGCTAAGGTCGTCATCCTAATCTGTATACATGAATGATATTAACGAATTAGATGAATTATAGACTATTTCACCAGTGAATAATAATGACAAATCGAATAACTGTACAGTAGAAAAGTTTATTTCTGAAACTTAAATGGGGTTCAGTGGTACAAAACAATTACACGATGGTTACATTTTGAGACATGAGATATGTACACCCTCTAATGTTATTTACAACTTGGCCTATCGGCTTTCACGTGTTGCAATTGCATAATTGTATAGCGTCTCAGCATTTACTGGTCTGAAGCTTAGCCAGCACATGACCAGCTGCCAGAGGCAGACATAATGATGAGACAATAAGGCTTGGGGTTCACACCATGTTACCCATTAACCTAATTGGTGGGGTCTTTTACTTGCTTCAGCATAGACAACCCGGTACAAAGCACCATTCATACTATTGCCTTCAGAACATTTGTCAACTCTTTACCTCGGCTTGACTGCTTTGGTACCAGAAGCAAAAATGTACTGTTATCACTGTTTTATACAATAGTAAGTTGGTTCCCTCCTTCCGAAGGAGTCGGTCTTGGCCGCCATTATCACGTGACTTTGTGTCAGGACATTTTGCTGATTGGCTGATTGTATTCTGGTGTTTGATTGGCTAATTCTTTGGGGGCGTGTCCAAGTCAACCTACCAGAGAGCACGACGCAATGACCAATCATAGCATGGCTTAGACTCAGCCATTCATAACCCATGTAAGAATTGCTAGCGACCAGTCTCACTACAGTGTAGGAGACTGCGGCTCCAGTGCTAATACAATAGTGGATTTTCATGGAAGGTTCTCTATATATCCACCAGGTGGCTATGACAAAACATTGCAATTCTATTTGCTGAAAAGTTCCCACCTTTGGCTGTGATAGGCTGAAGCAAAGTGCATCCTAGCAGCAGTGTTTTTAGTGCATTTTAATGTATATTTGACACCTTATCATTCAGTTGATTTTTGTTATTTTTCTGAGAAAGTTATATTTATTGAATAAGTCAGTGATTATCTTCTATGTCTGAAGAGCAAAATGAGTAATAAGAGGAGAGGAAAGATTTATGTCTTGCTGAACTCAGGGCTCAATGAAAAGACTCTATTGTTGTCTTATATATAAAGAAAGACAGATAGATAGATAGATAGATTGTATAAGTAAATACAAAATCAGAATCTTAATCTTTATGAATATCAAGATCCCACTAATGATTGATAAGCTAGGGTTCGAGCCCCTACCAATATCTACCATGGCATGGAGGAGATCCTCCAGACACCAGTGCCTCACCGAACCTAGGTATGCTTGGCAATGGGCAACCACAGTGATGGCACTGGTGTGTGCTCATAAGTCCCTGTGGTCAGCCCACTTTCAAGACTGCCATGATATTGTAAAATATCCATGTCTTATTAGCATTACATCTTCTAGAAATTGGTTTTATATAACCCAGATGGCATTCCAAATCGGCCCAGCATTGTTTCCATATCGGCCACTGTCGTTATAACATCGTATCAACATCGCCGACATCGCGCCTACGATGAAACGATTTGGAATGCTACCTGGTATGTAGTTCATACTGTCACTCTTTTTCCACAAATCCCAGATAGCATTCCAAATTGGCCCTGCATCGTTTCCATATAGACCACTGTCGTTACAACATCGTATCAACATCGCCGACATCGCGCCTACGTTGAAACAATTTGGAATGTTATCTGGGAAGTAACAATGTAATCTGTTGTATGGAAACGATCCACAAAATACATTAAAAATATGGCCCAGTGAATATTTTTTAACAACACAATATGTTAGTGTTTTTTTTGTGGTGTTTTTTTTTGTATTTCATGGGAGTGCCCCCCCCCCCCCTCCCCTAGTTCAGTACCTCTCTAGGCCTAGCTGTCACCAGCGAACTCACGGAGATTGTCATCATCTCGCTGTGGCTAACGCTAAATGCACATCAAAACAAACCTCTGTTATCACACTTCAAAGACTGTCAGTAACTCCTCTGCCACTTTAAGGTATGTATGCTATTTGGTATAGTTGTTAAGAATAACTAGTTGATCACACTGTTGACAGTGAAATTGCGCATTCGTCTGTATTAGAAAGGTTTCCAGTGGGTATTTCATCGTATGTTTAATACAATCTTTACAGCGAGTTGGATATCTTCATTATGATTGCAAGATATTTTGCCAAGCCTACTAGTTGCTGGATTTCGACTTTTCATTGAATGTTTATGGGCGTGGACTAAACAAGATAGGGATAAAGGGTGTATATGCTGTTTTTTTTGTGTGTAATAAACACGCGGGTTGGCATTATATATTCTTTCATGCATAATTTCTGATGCAAACATGTCACTTTTCAAGACATGCAGATTCAACATGAATAGCATGTACATTAGAAAGGTATTTTGACATGAAATGCATGAGGCACTTTGGATGCCAGAAAGCCATAATATTAATAACAAGAAATGAATGTTTTCATATATTGTGCATAAATATGAATTAGTTAAATCTCTTTTAAATGAAAAAATCTTCAGATTTAAATTGTATATACTGAATAATTTTGTAAATCTAATATGAGCAGTTGAACGCCGACCTAAAACCACCTCATAATTAAGGCAACTATATTAAGGCCCAATTTTGCCCCCCCCCCCCCCCAACCCAGCTTTATTGATTGAATTATTCTACTAACAAATGTTTGCGTTAAAGTTATTATACTCTATAATCGTGTATACATGGGTTGCTAAATGCTTATGATTTGAAATACAATGTATTTCAAATTTAAATCTGCGCCCAAATAAAATTAGATGAAAAAGCTTGCCAACCCGGATAACTGGCAAAATATACAAGCAAGTTCTTGCAAAATAATTTTCACCCTTTCTTCAGCTAAAGTTTTGTTTTTTAAGTGCATGGTCTCAATAGTGAGGTGGTCTCAAATGGATCTTCAGTACACAGTAGCACCTCGCCATTTAAACCGTTTTTAGTCTGAATTTACTGGCTTTGATAGCGAGGTGGTCTTATAGTGAGGTAAATTCAAGCAACAGGTCGGCAACAAGGTATTGGATCGCAATAGTGAGGTGGTCATAATAGTGAGGTGGTCTTAATTTCGAGGTGGTCTTATAGGAAAACCACAGGAGTCATGGACTGATCTGTTTGAAAGATCAGACGAGATGGGTGTGCACCTCCGAGTCTGATCTGTCAAACAGATCAGGGGCGAGATATGGTTTATACTTTAATTCCCGAATTAATTCCAGCCATGTGGAAAGTTAAATTTTTTAAATCGGCTAAAAATTGACCGAGTTATTATCGAATAAAACGTACACGAAAACAGACTATATTTCGAATGGGAACAAGACTGAACGCAGCGTCACCAGCGTCACCAGCGTCATGAACGTCCTCGATTCGCGATTATTTGAAGGCATAACTCAGTCAATTTTAGTCCTATTTTCACAATTTCAATTTTATTATGTAGCCTAATTAATTCACATTTAGAATATTAGATTGTTATCAAGCTGCCACATCAACTGTAGTTGCAGCGGCATTTTTAGGCGTTTCGTCCTTATTTGGTAATAGCAACGTAACCTTATTTGGGCATTACATGAACGTCATTCTGTGTGGAAGATTTGAAGGTTTTTTATTCACTTGATGGACATTTACATACATAATACAATTGTAACGACAATAATGATAAGACCAAGTCTATCAACCACCAAGTAGGCACACAACTGAGTTTTTTGGTATGGAATGCAAATCACCCGGCCCGTATCACCCGCTATTTCAAGTTATATGGCTGCAGTTGGGTAATATAAAATGTAATCTGCAATCATGATATCATAACTGAGTGGATACTGCACTTATAAATAGCATACAATATAATGGTGATCAGACGCTCTATACATAAGCAAGATATGTATCTAATATATCATATTTCCATAATAATATAAGGAAACGTGGCCATTGAGCAATTTCATTCATGGTTCATATCATAAATGAATTGATGCGTTGTTTTATTATGTCGACAATAAAGGAGCGACAAAAATGTGACAGAAAATGAATTGACTATGAAATCAGATACACACCACCTCACTATTACGAGCACCTCACTATTAGGCCCAGCTTATTAATGGTTATGATAAAGACCACTCACTATTAAGGCCACCTCACTATTCAAGACCATCACTTGGCTCACTGCTTGACATGCAAGAGAGCTCGGCTCATGATGTGCGTCAACTTGTGGTCTATAAGTCATTGACATTTGCCTCTTGTGCAAAGATGTTTATGACAGGTGGATTTGCACAGCTCTTGAGCACTCTCCTATTTCATATTTTGTCACGGGTTGATCCTGTCAGCAATCAGAGGCAGGCGAGTTTTCTGAGGTATATATTTGTTTGCTATTTGTTGCAGACAGTCAAACGTGACCATGTGCAACATATGGTATACATGGCCAAATGTGCCACGTGCGTTTTCCATGAGAAGGATAAACGTATGGAAAACGCATGGTTTTTAGCTAATTTTAATGAGGCAAAAACCATGCGTTTTCCATGCGTTTATCCAAACGCATGGAAAACGCATGTGGCACAATTGGCCATGTATATTACAGCCAATTTCATAGACTCGGAACCTACGAGCCTTGGATTCACATTAGCCATGCAAGCATTGCGGCCCTCTTTTGCGTCCGATTTCTTAGAATGAGCGCCATGCTGCAGTCTTTATATTTTTCGTGGGATTATATGTGCACGCCGTTTAACAGCCTTCCTATCTTCCTGAAACTATTTTATGCAGTACACACTATTACTAATCTTGACATGCTGGTTTTTTCCACAATCATTATTTTCATGCAATGAATCGGCTATTTCACTTTTACTTCCTAAAATGTTTAATGTTATCACTGAATGAATTAGTCACTGCCGATAAAAAACCTAATTACTCATTTTCAATGATATGAACAGATGACAGTTGGCACTGATCCGTGTATATATATTATACTGTCCAGACTATATTTATTTAACCCGTTGCAAAATACCACGAAAAATGACAGGACTGCTGCAAGGCTAGATTCACACGACGTCCGCTGGAGTGTAGCTTCCAAGTCTATGAAATTGGCTGTAATGCAATGAAATTACATGGAAGTTAATTATTTAGTTGTTTATTAAATAAAGCACATTATTTTAAGTATGCCCAGCAAACCTTGCATAAATTGGAAATGCAAAATAACGTGATGATGTTTTTGTTAATTATAAAATCAGATGTTATAGGTCATTACAGGTATGTGAACAATTTATAGAAAACATTCATATGTGACGCAGAATGCAATTTCGTTTCTTATGGCGTCGAGGTGTAATTTTAAAAGTTCTAGGGATATATATTTTGTGTAAAATTCACGAATTAGAGATAATTATATCGATAAGTTTTTGTACTGGTGGATGTAAATTATTACAAGATACCTGAATATGTAGTACACTTTTCATACATGGCCAAATGTGCCACATGGTTTTTGCCTCATTATAGTTAGCTAAAAACCATGCGTTTTCCATGCATTTATTCTTCTCATGGAAAATGCACGTGACACATTTGGCCATGTATATTAATAAAGAAATATGCATGTTCTTCTATTTTATATAAAAACTGTTTATTGCCATAAACATAGGGGCCTAGCTCCGAGGTAGCGCTCTGGGCTTCCAACAGCTGGGTCCCGGGTTTGATTCCCGTTCGAGCCTAAGTTGGATGGCTGTTTCATCCTTCGTCTCATTGCCGTGGTCACTGCCTGTCCTAATTAGCCCAACTGGTGCAGAAATACAGGACGTAAAGCCCTAATCACACACACATTGCCATAAACATATATAATTAATTCAATGGTATAATATATAGCTTGTACTCGTGCAACACGAGTAAGTACAGGGCTTCACCATGAAACACCATATATACTCTTGCAAAGAAAGGGATGAGTTAGTTTCAGAATAATATGAGTTTCATGTCTGACATGACAATAAAGTATTTATTATTATGATTATCATTAGACAGATACGTTGAAAATGCTCTGACATGATGACAGCATCCACAAGAGTATAAAAACCAAATTTGATGAAAATCCGATCATTCAGAATGAAGTGTTACCATTTACCCCATAAGGGGGTGATTACCCTATTGGGTCATACAATTACTGAAACATACTGTCAGTGTCCCAACAAGTATAGAGACCAAATATGGCGAAGATCCAATCATTCAGGCTTAAGTTATAGCACCTTACCCTATTGGGGGTAATTACCCCATGGGGGATTGATTGAAGGCGTTGAAACATGGTGGCGGCTACTATACCTGAAGAGTATATGTCGGTCATAACACAATATAAATCTATGCTCATCACAGTTCTACAACTTCACATTTTGTGAACAAATTGATTTTTGACCCTGTGCTATTTCACCCTTTTACCCCTTTTAAGGTGTCAGTTTGATGGGTGGGAATTGAAGACCCTATATTGGCCTACAAATATATTTGAAGCACAAATCTAACTCTTTAGTTACTGAGTTATTGCAATGTGAAAGTTACACAATTTCACCTGAAAGTGACATGTGACCTTGAGACATGGGTCAAGGTCACTATAACTGGGTCGAATGTTTGTCTTACCCAAAGGTACCAACTGACCACATTTGCTTGAGCAGCTCCCAAACAAAATGCTGGTCAGCAAAAAAAGAATATTTCTAACAAAAACAAAGGTATTCACCATGTGAATGGTGAAGCCCAATAACTTAAGACTATGGTAGTGTTTCTAGGACATATTTTTCTGTAAAAAAGTGCTCTAATTTGTCTACGGCAGTCTTGAAAACTGATAACAAACTACAGATTTGGCAACAATGTTTTATCATTGATAACAGATTTGTTTATTCTGTTGAAATGATTAAGTACGTGTCCTTTCAGGTTGACAATGAAAGGTAGTTATTAATCATAATATCATGCATAATTAAGAGACAATAACAATTCATTAATGGTTTTCAGAGATAGTCTTATCAATAGTTAATGAGTATTTAATTGCTTTCATGCTTAGAGTTGGCATTATCAATGTTTCGTGTGATAAGCTTCGATTACAAAGGGATCTCTTGTCATGATATTATAATTGAAATTACATCTTAAAACATGTCAAGATAAACCTCATTAATGTTTTTGTGTATGAAGATTAGGGATCATATAATTAGATTGAAGGTCATGAGTATTTTTCATCTTTGCTGAAACGTCTTCTTCTCAGTTCAGCTTAATTTAACTTTTAATTGCTTTTCATGGAGTGCAGTGCAAAAATTAAAAAAATATATTTGCAATTATAATAGTATCACTCGTATCATTTCCAGACATTGATTGGCTTACAATAAACACTTGGCATTATTGTTATAGTGTCAGGAACGTGTTTTAAATAACTGGAATAAATGAAAAATAGGTCTATATCATAAATGTGTATAGTGTCAGGTCCAGAAATAATATCCATCAACTGGTGCAAAATGGAAGATTTTAAGAGAACCCCAGACTGCATTCCAAATCGTTTCAACATCGGCGCAATGTGGGCGATGTTAATACGATGTTGTAACGACAGTGGCCGATATGGAAACGACGCTGGGCCGATTTAGAATGCTATCTGGGAATGATGATATTTTGACAAAATGTTCATCTACATTAATTATGAAACAATTTTATGTAAAAAAAAAAAAAAGTTTGTAAAAGTTGTAATTTTTGTGTCATAAACAAGCAATTTCCAGTAATTTTTTTTCTAGGTAAATCTGTTATTGGGTTTTTTTTTTATGAACTCTGTGAACATTTTTTGGAAAGAAATGTCAGTGTCTCTATCTGTAGCAATATTTAATCCAGTTGTTCATAATTGTGCATAACTTAGTATAGCATCAGTTTGCTAATAACTGTTCACACTAACTGTGCCATAACCAGATTGATATACAGAGCAATTGCTGACTAGGTGATTTCGCAACATTGCTTTACAACGCAGCGGCCAACAAAGTAGTTCTTTTATTTTTATCGAATCTGACGTTGTTCTGCTTATCTCGACACAGAAACCTCTCAAAATGTATTCTAGGCATTAGTATATAATCATTTTTGATGCTGAAATCCTTACTCCCCCACTGTGCCTCTTGCTCCCCCGAAATCTGTCAGACGCTCTGTGACAGGTCACATGGCCTAAATGATATGAGCGTCTGTGTTCAGTCAGGAGCAATTGCTTACCATTGTCACAGTAGGGAGACATTTTGGCTTTCCAAGAAGAGAACTTATATGTGATGCGTTATCATAACAGATGAATATGGCAGATATTAATGAAAATAATGGTACAAGGCTTATTAACTATTCTATAACACTTCTTGATGAAATATAATAAACAATTAAACATGGTATTGTATTTAGTCAGAGAGCAAATTTTTGGACCAGTGAAGCCAACGTTTTATCTAATTGCTTCTTGACTAATTATATTGTATTGTTTTGTATTGTATTGTATTGTATTGTATTGTATTGTATTGTATTGTATTGTATGGTATGGTATGGTATGGTATGGTATGGATCATATACAATGTACTCAGTTCACATGACCAGCTGCAGGCAGGCTGATGTAATGATGAGATGAAGCTTTGAGTCCACATCATATTACTCATTTACCCCTGGTAGTGTGTAAATCACTTCTTGCTCATTTTCCTTGCAAACTGATTCCCAAATGCCTTGGGAAATGCACCGAGCTCGTAATGCACTGGGCGTTCTATCCGTTGTGCATTACTGACAACAAATTGGTCTGCTGAGGAAAATTGGCTTCAGACAGATCAAAGGGTTGGTGACAACCAGGGGCTTTATGATATTACCATACAGCTGGACTCTCACGCGGATCTGCCTAATGACAGTGCGGGGTGTCTAGCAAGGATATTCCATGTCCCTGATGAGGTAGAATGCTAGGGGCGAGTAGATAAACTTCCTTCTTCCTATCTCTATAACGGTTAACCGACTGCTTCTTATCAGACAGATATATTTAATTTACAAAGCATACATAATCATAATATGCCAAGTGCTAATGAATGATAAATATATTGCTTTTTGATACTAGTTTATCACAAGACAATGTATTATTGCTTTCAACAGTATTGGATCTGAAGGCAGACGTAATGATGATATGGTAATGCTTGGAGTCTGTACCTTGTAACAGATTGAACCCGTAGTGGGGTACTGTATTTGCCTCAGCATAGGCCCGGAGTAGAAGGCACCTCCAATTTAGCGTACCATGCGCCACACTTTTAAAAACTAAATCACTGACAGTAAATTGTCATGTTTAGGCGAGAGAATATGTCAAGTTGACCTAATAGAAAGAAGGAAATATGAAACAAATATTCATATCTTGCTTTAAAGCACATTTTCAGTTTCATAATAGGCTATTTATAGAAATAGTAGCAGACTTGTTTTCATTTTTCTATGAGATAGATAGATAGATAGATAGATAGATAGATAGATAGATAGATGGAGGGATAGATGGATAGATAAATAGATAGATAGATAGATGGATAGATAGATAGATGGATGGATGGATGGATGGATGGATAGATAGATAGATGGATGGATAGATGGATGGATGGATGGATGGATGGATAGATGGATAGATAGATAGATAGATGGATGGATGGATAGATAGATAGATGGATAGATGGATAGATATGGAAAGTGCAGCCCTCTAAGGCAAGTTCCTGCTGCTAGTGAGGGTTGATTGAAGAGTTGGGAGAGAGAGAGAGAGAGAGGAGTCCACCCATGTTACACTCTTACCCCATGGGTAGGGTCTTTTACTTGCCTCAACACAGACACCGAGTAAAAAGCACCTCCTATTTAACGTCTGATTTGAATGAATTCCAGTGAGATGTAGCTCATGAAGAGTGCCCGGGCCGGGGATCGAACCTGGGACATTTAACTGAGTCAATTTAAATATTCTGTGTCCTCTTTTACAAGAAGTAAAGTAAGTCACACTGGCTTAATGACTCCAGGCCAACTGTCAATGACCTGTGTCTATAAATAGACAAATCAATGTGTTATCAGCAATTGAGGCGAGCCTGTCCGTCTTGCTTGATTGATGCTTCCATTGACAGGACTTTCGGTCTAAATGTCCCAGTTTTCAGAGCAGCCAGACAAAGCTGCTCAAATCAACTCAAAGCAATTATAGATATGAAATCAAAGATTATAAGAAGTGTACCAATTAATAAAATCTATTTTGTGTGGATTGCATCATCAGCACAGCTGTTTTATTTACGAACAGTTACTATTAAATGTACATGCATTAAAATGTTTAATGATAAAATAACTGGGGAACTTTGTTTCTTGTTTTAAAGCATTTAATATTGCGGACACGATAGCAGCTTCATGATGAGATGATAGATAGATAGATAGATATATAAATAGGTAAATAGATAAATATATAAATGGATAAATAGACAGGTAGATAGGTAGATAGATAGATAGATAGATAGATGGACAGATAGATAGATAGATCAAACAGATAGATAGAAAGATAGACAGACAGACATACAGATAGATATATAGATAGATAGATAGTAAGATATAGTGCAGCCATGTAAGGCAAGTTCTTGCCGCTCAGGAAGGGGTCTTCCACTGTATTCTGTAATCTGTATAGACGCTATATATAACATTATAAACACAGAGTGCGAGACCTTCTATAGAAAGTAGTTTATATATATGGTTGTGTTAGAATTCAGCATTCAATTTCAATAATTGAAGTTGAGTGACATTAGATTGTGAGTCACACTGTGCTAAAACAGAATTTTAAAGAAGTTGAAAACATTACAAGACAAATCTCTCCTCCTAAGTCCCCGGCGAAATTGCTGTTAACACTTTTGCAAAATCCTCAGCTTAAAAGCTCTTCCAATAAATGACAATTTAATAAGCGCATTTAAATTTTCTATTCGACAATATTGCCTTAATGTAACTATGGCGCTTGGATACAAAAGAATCGTTACATTTAGTTGACTCTTTGTCGATATATTGTAAAAATTAATGTCATTTTCATATGTCACTTAAATGTCAAACCTCAATTTCCTGGCTGATAATGATATAAATAAATTAAGTAAATGATTGTTTGCCATATCGTGTCAGTTCAAATTCTGTTGTTTCTCTATGACCAATAGTTCAAAAATTATAATTGGACAGATTAGGATACTATAAGCTGACAATAGAAAACATGTACATTAGTTTTGACCATAATATATTGCTAATACCAGTAGTCTAAATTGTGAGGTGGTCATAATAGTAGAATGTTATTTTTTTTTTCTGTTACAATTCTACGTTAACCTACTAAAAAAAAGTGACAGTATGAACTACATTCCAGATTGCATTCCAAATCGTTTCAACGTCGGCGCAATGTCGGCGATGTTGATACATTGTTGTAATGACAGTGGCCTGTATGGAAACAATGCTGGGCTGATTTGGAATGCTATCTGGGATTCGTATAGCTAGAATACAATTTGCCAACACATAACCTCAGATAAATTGTATCATATTTGCCAGAGGCTGTCCAATTAGCCACTAAAGAGTAATATTCCACCTTTGATAGCCATTGGGGATATTGGGTTGTCAATAAATGATTATTGTATCTAAAGTACAATCAGCTTATTTTGCCCTAATTATGGATTTTATTGACAGATCAAGGTCGTTAGTTAATCTACAATCCGGCACAATCAGCTTTTGAATATATACTTATATCTTTCCTGTAGTACATGTTTATTATTTATTGAATGTAAATAATCAAAGAAGACGCAAAGTGGAATCAGACTTAAAAATTGGATTTCGCGGTATTTTGAAGCCAATGAAATTCAATGTGATGATTGTTTGTAACTTGAATACGTAGCGAGTATGTGATGTTCAAATACAAAATTATTAATTTCATCGTTTGATATTTCTAATAATAATTTCAGCAATTTGAAAGTGATTTTAATGAGACTGATAAAATTTTTTTTTTTTTATGAGCTATCAATTTTTAAGAATAGCACTTGCTAAAATTTATAGGAGTGATGCAATCACCATTATTGATGACCTTTGTGTCTGCTAAGCTCTCTGTTTTCTTCATTTAAACTTTCACTACAAATTTATGTACAAATAAATTATATATATTCAAACATACAAAGACGAGGAATCTAGAGAATACATGGCAAAATGTGCTACGTGCGTTTTCCATGCATTTGGATAAACGCATGGAAAACGCATGGTTTTCACCTTATTTTAATTCGGCAAAAACCATACGTTTTCCATGCGTTTATCCTTCTCATGGAAAATGCACGCGGCACATTAAGCCATGTACCTACCGAGGAAATGGGAAGACGCGGACTATCTGATTGTGCGAAATAGAAATTGGGCAGCGAATATGGGCATCATATTTGGTGTTCATTTTCTCCTTATTGTTCTATTCGCACGAAATTTCCCCCATGTCAGCCATATCCACAAGAGTAATAGTAACAGAGTTAAACGCCTTCCTCTTGTGTATTGCCCAATGCAATATCACCGCTGCATATTGCCCGTGCTGCCCAGAAATGTGCAATTCATATGCAACAACCTCTCCACTCTTGACAAACGTATGAGGATGTATAAGCTGCGGAAATGTAATAATCCCAGAAGGGCAACAGGTCACTGTATGTCACTGATGGAGTCATATTATTTCCGAGTTTGTTGTTTCCTGGTTTTTCGATAACTGTGCATGGGGTGTAAGGTCAAATATCAATAATATATATATATAGAATTTTATTGACCGCAGAGCATCAAGAAGATACACGTGTCATAAATTAAAAAAAAACCGGGATAAAAAATAAAAATATTCGTATATATAATGATAAAGTAAAATAAAAGAACAATCTACATGAACATAATTTAGTTACATATTAAAAACATCTATATGATGATTATGTACAACTATAAGCGTATGAATAAAACAAGGCACCATCAGGGCAATTAGCAGGAATCAATGCACCATAGAAGTACAAATAAGCAGCAGGAGTGGGTATTTACATATGCACGGATTTTATATCCAGTTATATTGTCTATTTTAGGAACTACATATAATAATAATAATAGTAAAAAGAAAATACATAATACAAGTACAGTTTACTTCCTAAACAAAGTGAGCTATGTATAATGTACAGTGTCAGAGTTGTTTAAGCCAAGAGCTGTGAGTTGGAACTGCAGCATTATTGAAATGGTTTGCATTACCAAGTGATTATGCATTATGCCCAGTTTCTGTGGTAGTAACACTGAACTTATGTTTTCGAAAATCTCTTTATGAGTCACATGTGGCTGTGAATGGGGAGCTAGCTGGCTATGGACCCAGATGTTTGATTGTCGAGTGCTGTAAATTCTCCAGGGAGTTGAGAAAGAAAAGTTGAGGATGAGAAGTATACTCTCCAGGGAATTGAGAAACATTCAAGCTTGAACAGGGCAGGTTCAGCGTAATTAGTCCGCTTAAGCGAGAGGCTGCCATGGTGTCGCGATCGAGTTCATACCGCTTACCGCTTACTTTTGCCTCACAATGTATATAATTTTATTGACATGATATTATCATAATTGATACATGGGTCAAACATACAAATAACATACAATAATAACATACAATAATACAGTACTTTTACAGTAATAAGAAAATAATACTAAAAGTGTTAAGCTAACAGTCTATATTAAATGTTGTAACTATGTATTTTACAGCAAATTGGTCCCGGTTGTGACTAGTAAAAAATACTAATAATACAAATAAAAAAACAGACAAATATATACTGCTTGTCCCAGTGGTTTAACCAATCTGGCTATCCATGTATGGTTTATAAATAGTAGTATGCGGAGCCCAGGGAAGAAAAAAAAGAACTAAAATAAATAAATTTATAGGACATGGTTTAGAAATATGCCAAGAGCATTAATTACACCTGACTCTTTGCTGGACATTATTGCTTGAAACTGTTCAGTTGCGGTTAGATTATTGAAGTCAGAAATATATTTACTAAGTTCTTTATTTAGCTCTATTCTTGGAACATTATTGGCAATACATATTAAGAGGCAGTGAAATTCATCTTCTACATCGTTGTTATTACAATTCTCACAGATTCTTTCTTCGAGTCTAACCTTAGGGGTTTCATGTCTACCTTTTTCTATTATGCTTCAACTGGGTGATACCATAGGAAAACCACACGAGTCCCTGATCTGTTTTGACAGATCAGAACAAATGGGTGCGTACACTCTGATCATTAAATCTCTCAAATCAACTGTAGTCGCGCCAGCATTTATTTCGGCCGTATGCATTTCGTCTTTATTTGGACATGGCACCGTCCTTGACTTCTTTTTATGGGCAATGTACGAACGTCTTTCTGTGTGATATGGCATGCATATCATAATTCTGCAATTGGGGGATAATAGTGGTTTCCTGTTGTACTAGGAGGATCGAAACCCGTCCCCCAATGTAAAAAACAAACGTTGACCTACGAACATGTCAAAGATAGTGAACCCTGTGGTGTTTTTAATGCCAATGTCTTGGAGTCCACACAATGTTACACATTTCCCTCATGGGTGGTGTCTTTCACTTGCCTCGGCGTAGACACTGAGTACAAGGCTTGTATGTGGATGGCAACCCTACATAGTGACCTGGTCATTGCATTCACACCTTGACACAGCTGCAGCTACATTTGGCCTGGTCTGACTCGGATCTTTCCACATGCCCACATGCAAGTCACGCGACCTGGATCACGAGTCTTGAATTTTCTCTTTTTTAACTGGAGATTGACCACGAGCTGGATTAAGGCGGCTAACGAAAACCAACCAATTGGGCCAACAAGTCGGGACAAGCATTGACGCCAACCCGTGAGTCCAACCAATGACGCGGCCTGTTGCGACGCTCCGCCGAAGTGGTGTCAGATGGATGGAAAGGCTAATGCCCTGACTCGCTTTTTCTGTTGAAATTGATGGATGGGAATTTCATCAATAATTCTGCAGAGCAGTTCTGTGAAAGAGGATCAGAGAGAAGATTTTAGGTTTCATAATTTACAAGCCAATGGTGTGATGTGGCTACTTGATGTGGAAGTATTCCATTCAACTTGAATTTGAATCAGTGCCTAGGACTAAACAATTGTCACGTTTCGTATTATCCCACACCAGACTTGGGGAAAATTAGTTTGCTCTTAGTCAAGTGGTTAGGGTGGTCACCTGCTCATTTTGGGATCATGAGTCTGAACCTCCGTTGTATCCTTGTTATTGATGTATTGGCTGTTTTTTTTTCTGAGACCACTGCTTCACTTTTACCAGTTACTGTAGATTATTGATGGTATTGGTGGATTAGGGCTTTACGTCCTGTATTTCTGCACCTGATGGGCTAATTAGGACAGGTAGAGACCATAGCAATGAGACGAAGGATGAAACAGCCATCCAACAACATAGGCTCATCTGGGAATTGAACCTGGGACCCAGTGGTTGGAAGCCCTGCGTGCTACCACTGAGCTAGGCCCCCTCCCCGTAGATTATTGATGACCTTGGAATTAAATTCCTGGCAGGCCAAACCAAAGTTGTTCTTGAGCCCTGGGGATTTTTTTTTTTGGCATCTAAATCCATAGTCAATTCACTTGCAATATATAACAAGAACCGTTACACATTCTAAAGAGTTCACATCAGAGACATCGCTGTGAGTTAGTTGTGTGTTTTTGATGATGTGTTTAATTCACTTGGCATGACCCTCTATCTTTTTCTCTTTGGTCCTCCTTTCCCCATACTCCTCTTGTATCTATGGTTCCTTCGGGATTCTTCTTCTACCCATTCTGAATATTTGTCCTTCGTTTGTCCTTTGTGTTAGTCTATCGGTTCCTGCGGGATTCTTTACCTTTCTCTCATTACATGCCAGATTAATGAAGCTATAACTATACATAAAGATGTAAATGTATATCTTACTTGCATGAATATTCTTATATATACGCACTGTTTAGGACATTTCTTATACATCCTTTGGTATCACATATTGATAATATTAGAAGAAAAAAAATTTTGAATATTAAATACACCTCTTGGTGTATATATTTTATTTTATGCACCCTTTGGTGTTAGTTAGTGTTAGTAGTGTAATGATTTAGGAAGTTATCATCGCAACTTACTCTGTGCATTAGCACATGCTTATGTCCTTCTGTCTCCTGTGTAATATGAGAATGATTTGGAGGGGGATATCCTGAAACTGGGGGCACTACTTTAGCGATATTTCATTATCTTTGAAGTGTCCCACATATTGCATACTTTCATTAAGATATAATATATATATATATTAATCGTTGTGTATATGCATATATGAAATAAACTGGTCTGAGTCTGAGTCACATGCATTTGTGCTAGGTATGGGATAGCTTGACAGGCACAACTGGAGTGTGCATTGGGCAGAGCCCTGTGTTGGCCACTTGGGTTTGAGGTCTTCACCCATAGTGTTACCGCCCTTGATAGAGGAGGCCTATGACTTCCAAGGACCACCCTAAATCACTTGCTGCATTGGCACAACATCAGCTGTGCGTCATCATTATAATGGCGAGGTTGGTCATTCCTAAAAAAAGCTTGAATAAAATAGCATCTTTCTTGCAATATTTCCGACAATGCTATTTACCGCTCTTACAGCCTTTTCACGTGGCAGCCATGTTGGCATTGCCTCATTGACCTCATTTTGATTATGTCACAATCATTACTTCTCCATGATTCTTGCACTCTGTGACCTCACCATGGCCATTGTCTACAGACAACGTCACAATACTATATACCTGGGTGCAAAGAGAGGTCAATGAGGCAAAAATGCACACATGAAAAGAGTGTTGTACATGACATTCTTCATACAAATCACACGATTGTGAGTTTCCTGAAGGTAAATTATTAAATGGCAAGCCTTCGTTATTGATAGATGTTAGTTGGATCGGCAGTGCAGCTTCATTATTAAGACCATCTTTGGTAATTTCAGAATTGGGGCGGTCTTTCTTGTGGAATTGGGTTTCGTTGTAAGTACAGTTGTGGAAGTTTACAACATGTTTAAAAAGAAGTGGTCTTAATATTAGTTGTCTTCAATGCATGGTTCAACTGTATACAAAGCAAGTAAAGGGTGGAGAACCTTTCTTAAGGAATATGAAAATTAGATTAGTTATAAGGAGCTTGCTTTGCCATGCATATTCTTTTAATTGGAATATCTGAATTGATCAGAAAGTTCGTAGTGTTAAATATAGGAATCTGAAGGGAATTTTTGAAGCTTTGGACAGCATACATAGATGTATAATGTAACTATAGACATATGCAGATGGGCATAAGCAGACATAGACAGACTTAGATGGACACAGACAGACACTGACAGACACTGACAGACACAGACAGACACAGATAGACACTGAAAGATGCAGACAGATACAGACAGACACAGGCAGACACTGACAGACACAGACAGACACAGATAGACACTGATAGACACTGAAAGATGCAGACAGACACAGACAGACACAGACAGACACAGGCAGACACTGACAGACACAGACAGACACAGATAGACACTGACAGACACTGAAAGATGCAGACAGACACAGACAGACACAGACAGACACTGACAGATACAGGCAGACACAGACAGACACAGGCAGACACTGAAAGATGCAGACAGACACAGACAGACACAGACAGACACAGGCAGACACTGACAGACACAGACAGACACAGATAGACACTGACAGACACTGAAAGATGCAGACAGACACAGACAGACACTGACAGACACTGACAAACACAGGCAGACACTGGCAGACACAGACAGACACAGACAGACACTGACAGACACAGACAGACAGACATAGACAGACAGACACAGACAGACACAGACAGACACAGACAGACACAGACAGACACAGACAGACACAGACAGACACTGAAAGTTGCAACAGACACAGACAGACACTGACAGACACTGAAAAACAGTAAAAGACACGGACAGACACTGACAGACACTGACAGACTCTGACAGACACAGAAAAAAAGTTACAGACAGACACAAACAGACACAGACAAACAGTGACAGAAACCTGGACACTGAGACAGTCTAAAATTACTGTCCATAATGAAAATCCAACTGAATATGGAGGGCTAGAGTTAGCGATATAGAGAAAACTACTGGATGTTACATAGAGCCATACCAAGCCATACCTAGCCATTCCTAGCCGTACTTAGCCGTACCTAGCTGGAGAATAGTCGACTTGACGGAACCATCACTTAAGCTCAAACTCTGTGAACTACTACAAATGCAACTTGACAGCAAAGTGTTCACAAGTAGTGGTCTAGCTTAGAGCGAAGCTCATGCTACGGAAGGCAGCGAGCGGAGCTCACTTCCCGTAGGGAGGTGTCTCAAAAAGAGGCGACACAATGGTGAGACTGAACCGGCGGTGTTCCAAACCTAACATTGCCCATCAAAATGCATGTAATCCTGTCAATCTATGTATCAGAACGGGACAACGTCATCACATTATAACAACACCGTCGGGCCAACAGTTCTGATGTCCATAATTTTGTAACGAATACACATCAAGCTTCAAACTTGTGTCTGACTGTAACATTCAGTACATAGAACAAGTTATTGGTATATAATCTCGAATCGATGAAGGTCACGCTCGTTTCTCGATAACATCATTTCTCACGAGGGGGGAGTTCAAGCGGCCCCCTAGTGTTATCTTATTATCGATCATTGTTGATGCTGACAGATAGCCTGTAATTGGGAGGTTGCTTGAAGGCTAATTGCTCAGAGGTGTGAATCTAAGTGCTAATTGAAGATTGTAGTAATCCAAGTGTTAATTGCAATTCAGCGTGATTACAGGCAGGGAGAACAAATATAATTTAGTAGCAGGGTAATAAATGTAATTGTTATAAATAAAGCATTCTCACCTTCTATGCCCATCAGTGCTCTCAAGCGGCCAATCATGGCCTTGGCCAGCCAGCCGTATAATCTCCGCCCCCACCCCCTCTACTATATAATCAAGCGCTCATCATTCATATTCATTCGCTTCACTTCTTCCCCATCCACCCGCGCCTATTATTAGAGGTGTAGGTACGGCCGATCAAAATTCCTAGTTTTTTCCTTGTATTTCCTTTCTTATAGGTGCTTAGTTACTTGAGCTAATCAGCCATGAGCCTTTCTGCTGTGTAATATGTAGCTGTCAATGCCAGGAGTGAGCGAAGCTATATTATATGTATATTTATGTCAACTTAAAGTTACTGTGTCTCCAGATTTAGCACATCAAGTAATTATATATATACCAAGGCTGCCTTCTTGTCTTATGATATTTTTTACCATTAGGCATTACACATGCCCACTTTTGCACAACAATTTAGTCTTAATTTACAATAAATAATTTAAGTATTAGTTTTTCATGCCATCATACCCAGTGTGTTTCCAATGTTTTAGTCTGGATTTTCTCTCAATGTAAGATTTATTTTTTAGTTATAATGTCTGATAAAATCATTAGTTAACACACAAATTTAGTATGCCCTGAATATTTCTGGCGGGGAATTTTGCATCCAACAGAAATATTGGCCTATTAGTTATTTTCAACTATTTAATGAGTTTTAGCAAATTGCAAATTAGACAGACAATGCAGCTTTAAATCTCAACTATTAATTAGACTTCATGTAGGTTTTTAAATTTTCAAAATCGGACAATAAATAACAATTTTAGAGGCAAAAGAAGTCAGATAATTGTAATGCGTTTCTCAGCTGCCAGGGGCGCTGCGATCGCTTACAACTGCCCACTGGTGTGATAAAACGTCATCGCAACAATGTCGTTGGCGCGAGCGTGATCGATTCAAGATGATTTGTTTTTCATATCTGGTGGGTTCCCCTTCTAAATAAACACTATTTCTAGTCACTGTTAGAATTGTTACAGTTAGAGAAACAAGTTTTCTCCAAGTTTCAAGCTGGACTTGTATAAGAAATTATGGACATCGCAACTTTTGAATCGACGACGTTGTTATGACGTGATGACGTAGTCTCGTTCCGGCCCATTGGTGGAAAGAGCGATATTAAGTTGATCTTCCATAGGATTACATGTATTTTTGAAACAGCGATAATAGGTGAAATCAATTTTTATCCAGTTCCGGTTGGCTTGTCCACTGTGTAGCCACTCGTCTACGGGAAGTGATCTTCGCTCACGGCCTATGGCCGTGACGAGCTTTGCTCATATTAATCTAATAGCATGTAGCATTAAGTCTGCATGAAGTTTGTATAATGGTGTAATTTACAAGCTGCCGGTTCCTTTAAGTCTATAGCGGGGTTACACCAGCCCTGGTTAACATTTCGCTTTTATTTCAATGTATCTGCCTAAGCATTACTTTAATCTGTTGCTTGTAGTAACGATATTTCCAATGCATGATTTGATGTATCATTTACGTTGTGATTTATAACTAATTAATCCTAATTGCTCCAGAAGGAAGTAATTATAACCCGTTATTTACTAATTGATGTGACATTGTTGTTACATTTTGCTATAAAGGTTTACAAACTGTTATTGCTAACTTATGTTGAGGGTTTCCATAAGAGCATCTCAGTTATCTATTTCATGTCAGTGTGTGTTAAATACGCTTTTCGCCAAATAAAATGGCCGATATTGTCCACGCCTTGTCTTTATTGGGTTAACAAACATTTAATTTGAATCAAAAGGTTTTGTTTTTTTCACTGGTTATACGTTTCAAATATTTTCAACTAACTTTATACAAAAAATTTGCAAAGATTTAGGATGGTAGTACCATTGGTTAATGTGCAAAGTATATTGACTAATCACTGGGTTAATTTGAATGGGACACACATAATTATTGTCCCTTGTATGCCTCATAATCATGCTAATCATGCTCTTATTTTCCTGTAATGACCAGTTGGGTGTGTCGCCTTTGTTGCTGAAGATGCGGCGATTCAAGTTGGCTATTTTGGTCTCCGTAAACCTTATGCAGTGCAACAGCATATATTTTGTTATTTCACTGGTTGACATTGAATTGCAATCATTTTAATTGAATGTTTAAGATTTATGCTGTAGAATACAAACTTTAGGTTGTAGCTATGATATCCCTATGATATCCCTTGCTCCCAGCTAAGAATAGACCTACACTGGCGAAATGTACAAATGACATGTGTCAGTGTTGTAGGTACCTGAGACAGGTACTGAGCTTTTGAACAATTGGTGAACCAAAACATTCTTTTGATTTTGAACACGCAGTTTGTCTAAGAAAAGGTTTATAATGCATTTAGTTCACATAGGAGCTATTGGATTCATAAAATGAGCTATTGGATTCATAAAATGAGCTATTGGATTCATAAAATGGATAGGATTTGGACCCAGAAACCAAAAACTGCTAGTGGAAGCCTTTTACACTGCGCCACTGGCTTATACAGCTGTAGAATTCTAATACAATCCTATTTACAAGGAACTAGTAATAAAATCAGCTCTTTTCTACACCTGTAATAAATCTGCTTAAATATCACCTTGACTTCACTGTTTACCAAGTAGACCAAATACTAGAGGAGTAGATTAAATTTCCAATGATTGGGCTGTCATGATTTATTTACAGTGGACTTATATTTCATCATTTGCTTATGCTAACTAAGGTTCTATCTCTCAATCTCATTCACTGCAGCCTGCAGCCTTCAACACAAGGTAAACTTCTCGCAGGGATCAGGCTGATGCCGAATAGAGAGTGGGGGGGGGGGGGGGGGGGCACTCTCTGAAAATTTCCCAGATATAGAATAGCTACAGTAAAACTGCCAGCAGACCCGGTCAAGCACAGCATGAAGGATGAATATACAAGCGGGAGGGATGGTTTACCAGGCAACAGTGTGACAAGCTTGTGTTAGCATTCCAAATTGTGTTAACGCGTTAATACGATGTTTTAACGACAGTGGCCAATATGGAAACGATGCTGGGCTGATTTGGTATGCTATCTGGGTTCAGCCGCTCTATGCAATGGTGCCAGGAATGTTCATTAACAAGTAGTCAGACTGACTGAGTCTCATATGTGACTGCCATTAACTAAATGATTGGTTGTAGGTTTAAACTCTTTTCATCATAGACTTGGAATCCCAACTACAGAGGATTTCATGTGAATTCAAGACTTTTATTGGCTGAGAGATTGCGCTCACCAATGGGATTCCTGGATTTGTGTGACGTCCTCTGGAATTCAGTTTCCAAGTTTATGATATTGGCTGTATAATCAGGTATTCCTACTGTTGCCTGGTAAACTTTCATGCTGTGCTTGACCAGGTCTGCTGGCGGTTTAACTGCTATTTAGTGTCAGGCTAAAGCTCTGCTCATATAAGAACCTTGAATATCTTTGACCTCAGCTAACCCCGCTTTATCTCACCTTGCCTCATCTCACCTCAGCTTACTTCAGCCCACCACACCTCACCTTGTGATTACTGTGTAATGAAACACCTCACGTTACATCAGCTTGCCTGGCCTCACCTCGGCTCACGTCACCTTGCCTCATCTCATCTCACCTTACCTGACATTGCCATATCTCGCTCACCTCAGCTTTTTCCATCTTGCCTCACCTCTCCTTCCTCACATAGCCTCACCTCACCTGGCCTTATCGGGCATCACCTCACCTCATCTTGCTTCACCTCACATCATCTCACCTCACCTTAAATCAAATTGCAATATTTCCATTAACGTGAGATTTGCCTGCATTATATCTAATTATGATGAAGCCGAAAAGCCTTGAGTGATACAGATTTCCTGGACCAGCTTCAATTGTTTGTGGAGCCTTCAGGATTCCATTAAAGGGCATATCACATTAAATTAATGGCATGCTCGTGAATATTCATGAAGCCTCTGCCCAGGTTGATCACATGATTATGAATATTCATATTTTTTTGCCTCATGAAATAGGGCAATATCTGAAGTTAGATTAGCCTTTTTTTTTTAAATATATTTTGGAGAGAATATTAGTTTTGTTTTAGTTTAATACAGGGCAATCAAAAGTTATGCTAGAGCGAAATGATGTATACAAATATATGTTTATTAAATTAAACTACCATTCTTTATCATTTTACTTACTTACTAACATTTACTTTGGCCAAGATAAGATCGAGTAGTCAGAGAGTTGGTGCATAGCCAATATATTTGCAATATTGTGGCATTTACTTTTATTTTATTTTCAATTCTCTTGATGCAAGGTTATTACCTATACATTGCACCAAAGCTTTTAGTACTGAAACCTTATAGGGTTAGACTGTTTAAAAGCAGGCAAGCAAGACAAAAAATCTGAAAAACATAAAAGAAAATAATAATAGTAAAAAACAAAATAAACAGGTGAATGGCCTTTCGATGTATTTTCGTACTTTGTGGTTGCATGAAGGCAACCTTTCAAGTATATGCCTATAACTAAACATCGCCGTTTAAGCTGCACTGATCTTTTACTTAAAAGGGGGAAGAAAAACTTTGTCACTTTGAATTATTGTTCAGCTGCATGTACATGTATTTTGGGCTCCAAAGTTGAAAGCTCTTATGAATTCACATGACCCTTATATATGGCTTTATTATGCAAAAGGAAGCATGGAAGATTTTAATCCTTTTTAATCCAATAGCTTTGCCTGCACGTGCTGTAGTTTGTAATACTGCCGTCGTGGCGCTGCCTGTTCTACGGGATATGCCAAGGCACATTGATGCTCCTTGCAGAAAACCACTTTCGGTGCTCCTCGCATCCACGCGCTGTTCTCACTCATCCGCCAGTGACGTACACACACATCTGACGTCATAGGCGTGTTTTTTTTACGGATTAAGAACTTTACATGACCTAGAGGTTGTGGGTAACTGCAGCTTTTTTTAATGATTACATTGGAGTTGGGGCTAGGATGTGGAATTGCTTTTATATGACAGGCGATAGGTAAGCCAGACACTGCTATGACACAACATTGGATTATCTGCATAAAACACAACAAATATGGGCTCATAATAGAATGCAATTACAGCCTGGGAAATTTTCCATTGTGAACTTTTCATAACAACTGTCTATTGCTCTGGTTATTTACTTCAGCGATAGACGATCCGTCAACATTCTCAAGTTGTCTATTAAAAAGCATAATTTTAAATATTATATCTGGAACAAAGTTATTTTGCTGATTCCTTTTTTGAGAATCATTGCATATTGGTTGTACACACTGAATGAAGACAGATTTATTATTCTGCGCAACCCAGGAATAAACATTATTTATTGATTGACATACAAATTTACCAGGACTATTCTCTAATCATTCCTAATGAGGTTCTTCAGAGCAAACTATATTTGTGTGCTAGATATAGGAGAGGAAAAATTCTCGAAATTTGATAGCAGCCTGCGATAAAACTTGGTGCTTTGATAGCTGAGCCTGATTTGTGTAGCAGTGACAGATCACAGTCATCACCACGTGACCTTAGATGACGTCATCAGAGTCCACGTAACCTAGAATCCCGCCAGGGGTCATCAGTGTCGTCGGGGTTCAATTGGCCGTGCTATTGGTTTTGGCAGTCAGCTGGTATCAACAGACCAGTGAGAACTCTTTAATAGATTAGTCTGGTCCAAGGTTTCCACCGAAAGTTACAATCCGTTGCCAAGGGAACGACGTAAATTCTGAAGCAGCCGTGTGATGCTAAAGACCAACTGATTTCTAGGACAGGAATTCTGAAATTTCCAGCCAAACTTCGGGACTTGTATGTTGAAGAAAAGGAAGCCTGTGGTTCTATAAATACCTTCGTCAGATAGATGGAAAATTCTGTTATGTTCATAGTATCTGGATGACTATGATTTATACTATGGATATTTGTTAGTAAACACGATTTACTGTTGTCAGTGATACTAAATTACTAGTCAATTAACAAAAAAGAACATATAAATTACATGAACTGACTATTATTAAGGACATACTATGTCTTCACAATAACATTGGCATCTTCGAAAGGAAGTCCCCTTAAGCGAATTTAAGGATTTTAGTCACGTGACCTGCTGCTATCTGATATTCAAGGACAAGATGATCGTCAGTTTTTGGATATTCAACAGTGAGTATAGAATTTGATGATAACATTCCATAATTAATAACTATAAACATGATCAAATGCCTGCGATATCCTTATAGTATCATACTACATAATTATATACATTTAGATCAGTAGATATATGATGCTGACTGGCTAATCACTATAATAGTCCTGCCTGCTAATACAAAAAACCACTTCATTATCATAGCAACTAATTACTACTTAATTGCTTTGGCCAATCAATGATGATTCTATAGATATAAATAAATAACAATGGATTCTCATTATGATGATATTGTTATCTAACGATGAAAAGAGAAAATAGCCTTATGGAATGGGTGGTTTTCTATGTTATCTGGTAACCTAGCAACGACATAACTCTTGAGATGCTTTGATGAATATAGTCCATCGAAGCGCAGCTCATTAATACTGCAAGATAGCATGGACTTTGTGTTGATTTGGGTGAATGGCAGTGTGATTGTCTAGTGGAGCAGTGGCTAGACTTGTGAAGAATTGATCTTAACAAATGATCATGTACTCTACGTTTGAGATTCATCCTGTACGTTTATCATTGGGAAGATAGAAAATTTTATGGATATACAGATAGATAGATAGATAGATAGATAGATAGGTAGATAGATAGATAGATAGATAGATAGATAGATAGATAGATAGATAGATAGATAGATAGATAGATAGATAGACAGATAGAGAGACAGATAGATAGACAGATAGATAGACAGATAGATAGACAGATAGATAGACAGATTGATAGATGGATAGATGGATAGATGGATAGATGGATAGATGGATAGATAGATAGGTAGATAGATAGATAGGTAGATAGATAGATAGGTAGATACATAGATAGGTAGATAGAGAGATAGATAGATAGATAGATTCGCCCCAGCATGATTTTACTGCAAGTGAAATACAAACCACTTCTACGACATGTTTACAGCCCATTTTACAATATCCTTGGTACTTCACTTGATCACTTTTAATCATTCCCTAAGAGTCTTCATGCCCCATTTCCATCACGTTGATGCGAAACTTCCATGCAAAGCCCGATTTCATGGTCAGGTAGATGGCTATGTGATGAAATGTTTGATAGCAGGGAAGGATTCTCTTCATTGACAAGAGAATAATACAAGAAACCAAACAATCTTATCACACTATCACATGATCGTCTTGAAGTGATGTATTACCTTCATACAATTATAACTTCTAATTATGAAAAATAAAAGACGGTTCTGCGAAGTGATACTATGATATGAAATGCAACATCAATCACACGTACCTGTTCAAGCAAAGTCTTTCTCACCACCCGCTTCAAATGAAACATAATTACCCTATGTCTGAGACAACCGCCATAGCCTGCATCAGCTCCCTATCAATGCATCTATGCATCTGTCTATCTATCTATCTATCTACCAACCTATTTATCTATCTAACTATCTATCAAACTATCTATCAACCTATCTTTCTATCTATCTATCTAGCTATCTATTTATCTACCTATCTATCTATCTATCCATCTATTTATCTACCTATCTATCTATCTATTAATCTACCTACCTATCTATCTATTTAACTATCTATCTACCTATCTATCTATATTTCTATCTATCTATCTATCTCTCTATCTACCTATCTAACTATCTATCTATCTATCTACCTATCTATCTATTTTCTTAATTCCTTTCTTTTTCTTTCTTTCCCAGTAGGATGTGATCAGCTGCATGAGGCATTAAATAAGAAGTGCCTTGTACTCGGTGTCTATGCTGAGGCAAGTTAAATACCTCACTGATGGGGTAAATTTTTAAATTGGTGTGGACTAAATACTTTTGTTTGGCTAATGCTGTGATGAAAGTTAATATGGGAAATGCATAACTATTTTTGCTTGATTTATTTAGGTAATGAGCTATAAATCCTGAGTATATAATATGCATATCCATAGTTTTGAAATGGTGTGGCTTAGAAAACAAATTAAAAAGTGCCTATATTAAACCACAGTGGGGTTTTTTGGACACCTCATTCTGAAAATATGAGCACTAAAATGGCCATATCAAACTGTACTAATTTCATCTCTAAATGCCCATGTTTAATATGGACAAGATACATGTTTAATATGAGCAGTGCTCATGTTAAAGATTTATGAGCCCATATTTATTTTGCACACTTCATAATCCCACACAAAAATTATGTCACTGTTATGTGAATCTGAACAGTACGCCTATCTGATGTTATCCACATTTAATATTTTTTTTTTTTATGGTTCACTCCTAACATGATATTTTTGCTTGACAATACATGGCCATTGCAAATGAGTGAGAATCCAAGAAAAAAGTATTCACTTTGAAAAATAATCTACACCAAATTATCTAATTCTACAGGCTTTTTGCCCTTAACAAAAACAACAAAACAAATGACAATTAAATGTTTAAGTATTACTAAAGAAAGCATAAATCACCCATGCCCATATTACCCAACAATGTGAGCCTTGCTGACATCACATGGCCATTGCAAATGAGTGAGAATCCAAGAAAAAAGTATTCAATTTGAAAAATAATCTACACCAAATTATCTAATTCTACAGGCTTTTTGCCCTTAACAAAAACAACAAAACAAATGACAATTAAATGTTTAAGTTTGCATTACATGAAAACAATAGCAGCCTCAAATGTGCTGTCTGCTCTACAGATGATGTGCCAAGGCACATTGATGAAATGCCAAGGCACATTGATCTGTGCCATACTTGAAAATTCCACCAAGTGTGAGCATGTACCGCTGAGGGCTTTCAGTTACTGCAAGGTGCCCATATTATACTGCTGCCCATATTACCAAACTTTACCCCACTTATCTCAGAGGGCTGCATTAATCCTAATCCTACAGTTATCAATCAGCGCTTATAATAGCCGACGTTGCTCTTGGGAGATGGTTTCACCTTCTATGATTTAGGTAATTGCCAGTAAAAAGTGGAAGAGGTCCAGATAGTTCATCTGGTAATAACTCCTTTTATGTCCCTTATTCGTTATATTGCCTTCTTTTATATGTTGGTCTTTCCTTTTTGCTTGCGGCAGTCTGCAGGCCATATCCTAATTTAGGGACTGGTATTTTTTTTAAGGAAGGAAGAAAAACCATGTTTTGGAACTGGACATTTCTCTGAACTAGTTTGTAGTTTGTATGGCTGTCTGCCTAGCTGTCTGTTGGTCTGTCGCGCTGTCTGACAACCTGTCTGTCTGGCTGTCTGCTGTTTCTCTACAAACTGTCTGCAGTTTCCCAAATTAAACAATGTCAAACTTATTTTTTCACAAGACATTTTAATTCGCTTAGGGAAATGCCTTTGAGTAAAAATAGCCCTATCCGGATAATTTACTTTAGCTTGTTTGCATTTAATTGAGTTTGCCTCTCGGAATAGCTTTACTTTAGAATCAGCCCGAGGACAAGAGCTACCTCTAACCATTGATTTTTGCAAATTGAAAGAGAGTTACATTATAAAAGACTGCGGAAATATTGTGGTTCTTGAACACTAAATCAATCCATCTTTGGCAGGTCATCAAGATTTATTTCATGGCATACTGAACAGTGGCTAGAACCACTCGCATTTTCCAACCGGATGCACTAATTCCCACTTAAGGAAAATAATCAGGTATTGTGGGGGGTTATTACTGACGTCACAAGACGTTGGCTTGCCTCCAGAATATTCATAGGTCAAAGGTCAAGGTCACACCAGGAAGTGCTGTTGTTTCAAGACCTTACATAAAAGCAGTTCAACCATTGAAACTGAAAGTGGTTCGCAGTCAGGAACTGCATATACCTAGATTGCTATTACTGCCGAATGCTATGAAGTGCACCCAAATCCAGTAAAAGTATTGTCTTGTGACTTCACAGTTTGCCTTACTTGAGTGATTAGAGTCAATTTTGGAATCAAATCAACCATTGTCAGCAGACAAGTCTTAACAGGCAAACAATTACCTATAAATGATAACTAATGATTTTCGCCAGACAAAACACCATCTGAATGACCAGAAATTCAAAGCAATTGTAACGTTGTGGACTACACATGCTTGCTTGCACATGGCTATAACAACCCATGTTACTTTCTGGTTTACTAGTCCAGTTTTCCAAATGGATCTCCTGTAATCCAGAACGATAACAATCCATTTAATGAAAACCATGGTTCAATTACCATGAAATTAAAATATATGGTAATCAGACCTACGAATATACTATCCACCTATAATAGTCTTGAGCCTTCTTTTTGATTATATTTAGAGATAGATATCCACATCTGTCTGTGTAGTTCCAGTTATTCAGTTGTGTTTGGTAGCTGAATTAAAATTGCACTGTAATACACAGACTACATCCTAGGTAGCTTTCCAAATCGAATCAACATCGACGTAACGTGGGCGATGTTGAAACGATGATGTACCGACGGTGGCCGATATAGAAACGACTCTGGCCCGTTTTGCTATCTGGGTTATGCTAGATCGGCTTGACATTGGCTAGCGTCATTATGACGTGGACCTGATCTGGCATGTTATCTCGGTAACGTTAAATAACCAGTAGTATCTCAGCAGTAAGTCATTTTGTCATATAACCACGCACCATATCTCATTTCCCATTACTCGAGGAAAGATATCATTTTTATTGGGCAATGATGAATGCATGCACTGGGGATGTATGATCATGATACTCTTATGAGCTTACTGGCAGCGTCTTTCAGAAGATGCTTTGGGGGGATACCCGTGCTATAAATAGCTACGTCTCTTGACTATCTTGGGAGAAGTCATTATAGCTATTGTTGGGGGGCAAAGTGTATTAACCTTAGCTGGCCTAAGCAATGTGATCATGTCTCCAAATATTGTCACTATTTCCACAGTGTACCTCAGGGCAATTCAGTGCGTCCAGATATATTGGTATTGAGGCTTTTTGAAACATAGTCAGTTTAGTCTGCCACTGTTACATGTAGCCTTTTAGCTAGTCATATGAGTTGACAATAATTTATATTCACTGCAGATAATTTATGTGCAGACATTCCAATATCAAAACTACGCAAGAAACATATCAGTCTCTTGATACTTATGGTGTTGGAATTTTTTCAAATAATTTTCATGTTCTTGTTTACCTTTGAATGGAAAAATTACCAGATAAACTGTTCTTCATGGTCTCAGCTGAGTTATTAAAATTTTTCATTGAGCATATGCAATACAATTAGGGGAGACACAAAATTTATATAGTCATGCAAAATATATTACACCACTGACATTGTTTTTGGTGTATCAAAAAACATATTTATTTATTTTTTAAGGGGCAGTTTACAAAGCAGAAACAATTTCACATGCGTTCACAGAAATTTCTTAGCTTTCATTGTATGTTCTTAGGCGTACTAAATGGAATCTTAAGTTGACCAACACTACCTACCAACTATAGTCAGACTGTGAGGCTCTAAACCTGGGCCAGCAAACACATCCTGAAGTGTGACAGCTTGTCAGGCCTGACTCTAAGTTACTGCTTGGGCATCAAGGCTGCTGGGAATAGATAACCCTGTCATTTCGGGGAATGGCAGTTTCACAGGCTATACAGGAAGCCATCAAATCTAATAGATGATATTCTTAAGTACAGCATAACCTTTAATATGTAGTATTTGTGAAAATAAAGATTTTAGAGATTTTAATTGAGGGATTAAATAAATTGTTATATTGGAGCTAGTTTTACAGTGAACAAGGACTAAGATGCTGACATCAATTTGAAGTATAATAAAATTATTTTGCATGTATTTCCATGGATCTATTTTATTATATTTTGCTTTATTAATTTACTTTGCTGTATTGTTTTTGTTGTGCGTGTTTTTACCAGGAGTCAATATTTTTCTATTTTGCTTTATTTAATCTGTGCTGCACCATGCTTTTTTGTTCATCAGTGACATATTTCTACCTGAATTTTGAGTAGTAATCAAAAGTTGTCATTAGTCACTCCATAATCCATATTAATCAGTGGGGATTATTACAAATAAAACTGCATGGATTGGTGTTTTTTTTTGTGACTTCACACGAAATGGCCGTGTTGCCAGCAACAAGAAATCGCTGACATTTCTTAGTAGTTGCTCATTATTACAGCTCTTTTTTTTGGGAGGGGGGGGGGGGTGTGGACACCTGCTAATAGCGTCAGTAACTTTGGCAACGCGACTTCTAAAGAACGTAATTTTTGCTTCATTCAGGAATAACGCCTAAGTCGTCTGGTTTCCATGAGAAAGTAATTACAGAATGCTACCCAGTTGGAGCTCGTATATATATGTAAATAATTATATTCAATTCTTATTATCTATTTACTTAATTAATTATTTACTTTACTACGATACCTGTGGATAATCTGCAAAATACACAAATAAATAAATCTGCCACAAAACTAAATAGCAAACAATAATATACTAAATTATACAAAATAATTGACTGCATTTTAAATTGTCACCCCACCTTAAATATTCCTTAAGTGCATCAAACATTAAACTGCCTTAACACCACCTTAATATTAAGGCCACCTCACTAATAAGTCTATTAGTACTTTTGATTTCTTTAAATTATGACTTATATATACCCCTCTTTTAAGATCACCTCTATTTTAAGACCAGTAGGACTTAGAAATCTAGTATCAATGGTCCTAATCATTTTGTTACACACTATCATATTATTCTGCACATGTTTACACCGTCTCTCAAAAACATAACTTTCAAAGTTGTCTGATGTTTTTGGCAGCTAGTGTATTATCTGAAAATATTATATAAAAAATTGCCTGTCAAGAATGCTACAGCATGGACTATGGATGTAATGTTTACAAATGAAAGTATATAATGAAAATGCTGGTGATGCAGATACTTTTTTTTTTAATATTTTTTTTAATAAATGCAATGTTTCAATGCTACTGGGTCTGAAACTTAGTCAGCTTATATGATCAGCTACCAGAGGCAGACGTACTGATGAGATAATAAGGCTTGGAGTCCACACCATGTTACACATTTACCCCATGGGCAGGGTCTTTTACTTGCCACAGCATATACATCGAAATTATCTGAGAGCATAGAACATGCAGAGATATAGTTCATGGAATTCTAGGCAAATTCAACACGAATATAGCAGGTAAAAACAAAATTAAAAAAAAGTGAAAGTAATGGCCATTTTTCTAGTGATTATCTTTTCTGTATTTCATTTTTGCCAGCTTTATTTTGGGCTCGACTTAATTGGGTTATAAAGTGCAGTGCCTCAACCAAATCACTGAGAACGTTTCTACAAAAATTGTGCCATGAGTGGATGAAACCAGAAAATGAGACCCTTTGGCCTAATTGTAAAGGTGATTGCCAGCTAACTAAAAGGTTGTGGGTTCTAAACCCATTTTTTTAGAATGCCTAGAAAAATAGACAGTTCTTTGCTACTTTCAAATTAGCATCTCATCATTACATTTGCCTCTAAAGAATGAACTAAAAGCTTGACCAGAGTTTTATTATTTGTCACAACATATTACACAGGGGATACCGCAGACTCTGAACTTGGTTTCTGATGAGCTAACATCCCAGCTGGATGTTGACTATGCTGAGGCAAGTAAAAGACGCCACCCATGGGGTAAATGTGTGGAAAAGGTGTGGACTCCAAGCAGCCTTATCATCTCGTCATTACGTCTGCCGGCAGCTGGTCATATAAGCTGACTAAGCTTCAGACCCAGTAGCATTGAAACATGGAAACCCTGTTATTTTCTCCCTGGCGATTTCGAATAAGTGAATCCACTTATGTACTGTGTGTAATTCTCTAATTGTGAATTACAGCCTCTCTCGTCTCTCAATTGGCATTGCACTTGTAGCATGTTTCTGCATTAGCTGTCAAAGACAATTGGATTTCCCAAAACAATGGAACAATGCTGAGGACATGATGAAACAATGGTCTTTCTTAAGGCGCCTCTTTGTCGGTTTTAATAACGTTCTTTGTGACGCATAAAAAATATGAATGCCCAGTGCTTTAATTAGGGATAACACGTGGACATTCTTTTAAATTTATTTTGCTTTAATACCGTTTTTAAAACGACAGATTTCTTTTTCATGTCTTCATTTTATTGTTAAAACTTGTTACTTTGATGGTTCTAGTTAAGGGATTTTCTTGTTAGTTTGTCACTAATTTCAATTCCAGATATTAGGCTACATAAAAGATTATGGCTAAGCGGCAATTGTTACATTTGTGTGTTCTTGCATTCGATCTGTGCTGGCGATCGATTTATTGACCTATGATAAATAAATGAACAACTTTATTTATTAATTTCAATTTGCATATATATGCCTACTGTTACTATATATTCTAAAGACACTTCTGAAAGATACTGAGTTAGTGAATTTGAGGTATTTTGTGAACTAGGTGTCCACACTCTGCATGTGCAAGTATGTCCCACCATGGGCTACGTTATTGTAAGTGTGTAACATGGTGCCAAGCCTTATCATCTCATCATTACGTCTATCTGCAGCAGCTGGTTCTATGAGCCAAATGATTTGGAATAATACATAAATCCATAAATCCAATCGCAGACTCAGAATCTTTAATTTATTTCTCAGAATGATTCATTTTACAATGAAATAGTATTATTATTACCATCTATTCTTACTTATTAGTACACATTTGAATATAAATTGGTATAATAATCATATTTTATACAAGATTTAGTTCATTGTAAGAGAGAGAAATGGAATCTTGGTGAGATATTGTTTTTACAGGAATGCAATGATATGTGCAGATACTCTAGAATTCTATAAATAAAGTATGCGACATTTTTCATGGAATATCAAATCTCCAAACGACCCGTTGAAATTTAGCTTTTATTTTGGACTGTAGCTTTTATTTTGGAACATTTGCCAACATCTTTGGCAGAAATCAAGATATTGGATTTTGAATTAAAACTTTCAAGTTTTGCAGAAGATATGCAGCTTTAATTTTACTGACAAATCCATAAACTGGTGCAATTGATTAACGATGAAATGGTGTGACAGTAGTGTTGCCAGCATTGATTTTGTTAAAACAGGTTAATAGACAGCTGATCACACCCTCATCAATAAGAAGCATTGATTTTTATTGATTCTAGAATAAGTTGAATAATTCTGAATGGGTGAAGTATGTAAAATGGTTAGAATTGTATAGAATGGTTATTATAATATATAATAGCAATAACAAAAAGTGGAAATTGAAGTCAACTCTATTCTGTATTCTTCTGAACAGGTGTAAGCTTCTCGGGCCGGTTGTCCTGCATTCACTGACAACGTTTTAGCATCTTATGTCATCACTACATCTGCCAATGTTGGCCAATCCAAAATAATTATCTCTAGTAACTTGATTTCGGCAGTGATGGAATCATTTTAGCCTCCAGACCCGTTCTTTCTCAGTAAATTGCGCAATGGCTCCACACACAACAGAAATTATTATGACGCTATCGGATCATTCAGAATGGTGATGCTCTCATTAAAAGGAGTCTATTCCGAATTAAATATCACAAAGTTGGTCTACTATTAAATCAATAGTGGAAAAAGTACAGTATAGTGGACCCAGATTTATGACCATATTTAACGAGTCTCATTGCCAGGCCTATGACGTAAAAATGCTTGAAATCTATGTATGACGTCACAAACTAATGTAGTTATGACGGCAGTTTCATCTTCACGGTACAGAGAGGGTTTATTTTTGCATTTTCTTGGGGGCTCCTGCCCCAAACCCCTGCTCATCTACACCAAATGTTACTTTAATTGTGCTAGAACTTCAAACGTGTGAAATATTTGATAAAATTTGATTTTTAATGGGCGCTAAATATGGGCATAAATTTGGGTCCGCTATACTGCACTAAACCCTCAATAGTATTAATAAAGTTTGGGAAACGTTGGGCCAGCGTTGGGGCAACGTTGATCACTGACTGAAATTAGGTTGATTTTGAATGCAGAAATGACTATTATATTAATGATGTATTTTACTAGTTTATGATTCATAAGCAGCTATATATAGGCATTACTAACTGCAAAAAATGTTTGAGAGTTCCTGCGAATGTTTTAAGAGTTGCCAAAAGCCCGTGAGAGCCTTTGCATGAAATCTGCTATCTCTTAAAACCCGTAAAATTCTTCTTTGATCACACGAACATCGTGAAAACTGGGCTCGGGGTGATACTAATAAATTCTTCTGAAGCTTAGCCAGTGTATTTGACCAGCTACAATGCAGACGTAATGATGAGATGATAAGGCTGCTTGGACTCCACACCATGTTATACATTTACCCCCATGGGTGGGGTCTTTGACTTGCCTCAGCATAGACACCGAGTACAAGGTATCACCATAAGCTAAAGATTGTAATAAATTACAAAATGTATGCTTGTTTTATATCAGCATCCCTTTAAAATGACGCATCTGTGCTTTCAAGAATATCTGATCAGTAAAATTGAGCAGATGTAATGATGAGGTGCCATAGACAATAAGATGATATTCCAAATGTGTTGTTCTTCTAATTTCCTTTTAATAGAGCATCCTAAAATGTGCGTATCACCAGTACTTACCTTGTTATAAAGCCCTGTCCCCACCCACAACAACTGCTACGAAGTTTGCGCCAACCTTGCATGAATTATGAGTGAGCAAAGTTCCTGGCAGTTCGCCAAGTCATCTCTAATAATCATAAATTATTAGTCTAGCCATAAGCTACACAATTCTACGAACGTTCTTCATGAGATGCGATGAACTGTTAGGATCTGCTACGATCTCATTACGAACACCTTCGACGTACCTACGAAGTGCATACGAACTTCTTAAAATATCCTACGACATCCTACGACCTCCTACGAAGGCCTAAAAAATTGTGGATGACTACGATGATTTTTGAACATGTCCAAAAATTGTCGTCGCCTTCCAGGAACTGTGAAGAAAAATGACAAACTATGACGAACTCTTGCGATTACCTACGACCATTTACGATCTCTGATAAACTGTTTGACGAACTAGTAATTCGTAGGAGTTCGGCATGAAGTTTAACAAGCAGGGAATGAGGTTTTATTGCCATAACTCTTAAGAACTGGGTTAAATCATATTAATATGTCTTTATTGAAAACAATAAATTGCAATTTAAAGCACTCGTAAGGGAAAAAAACTCTTGCTGAAATGAGAAGCTATTTCTTTCCTTGAAACATCGAGAACAATATATTTGGCATTAAATATTGATAAATGAAAATCAATGACTGAATCATAGGTCCTTTTGGGACTCTAATAAATTTCAGCAAATGTTCACCTTAATGTTTTTGCAGAGCTAGCTATTTTTACCCAGTAAATCTCATATGACAATATCCCCCACTGACACGGAGACCATTTTCATCATTGCCCATTTCCTGTTGTGATGGCGCTCTAACAGATGAGCAGACATCACTTAAGTACCAAGACAAGCGTGAAGACAAAAGACGGCTCCGGTCTATTCCTGGCTTTCAATGAACAATGACAATGAACAACAGAATGCCAGAAAAGAAGCAGGTGTTATAAATCAATCTTCTTTGGTTGTTGGACACATCTCTAGGGTAGTGTAAGAAGTGTGAAGATAGAAAGCTAAATAGATAGATAGGTAGATAGAAAGATAGTTGGATAGATAGATAGATAGATAGATAGGTAGATAGATACCTAGGTAGATAGATAGGTGGATAGATAGACAGATAGACAGATAGATAGATAGATAGGTAGATAGATAGGTAGTTGGATAGATAGATAGATAGATAGATATATAGGTAGACAGACAGATAGATAGACAGATAGATAGATAAATAGACAGACAGATAGACAGATAGATAAATAGATAGATAGATAGATAGATAGACAGATAGATAGATATATAGGTAGACAGACAGATAGATAGATAGATAGATTGATAGAAAAATAGATAGCTAGATAGATAGCTAGATAGATAGATAGATATATAAATATATAGATAGTTAATTAAATAGTTAGGCTAGTTTATTTTATTTTGGTTACTTAAGGTTGTACACAGGAAACATGCTATATAGGTTATATGCATAAATGAAAACTATAATTTGAAGAATATATAAAAAGAGGTAGCGAAGTGAAGGTCACACGCTGAAGAACCTGAGGCCGTCAATGATGGAAGTTGACGATAGATGGGGCAACAGGTATGAGAAGAGAAGGATGCTGGGATTCCATTAGGAGTCACATGACCGTTGCCATGGATACAGCTGAGGTCCAACATGGCGGATGGGGTGCAGGTGGCCTAATTGAATTGCTGGTCTATTTTAGGTGTTATATCTAGACTTATTTTATGTGATGCCATAAAAGCAGGTTGTCTGTCAGAAATTGATGCATTTACAAGATAATTTTTTTCCTCTATCCATCTATATCTGGCCATAGAACAAAAATTTACATGGCTAAAAGATTGAAGAGATAGCTCACATATGCGAACGATGGTCTTATGTGAGCATGTGAGAAGTTAATATGTTAAAGTATGAACATATCTAAGATTTCCATTATATTTTTAGTACTACCTAAATATTATCTATCTATCTATCTATCTATCTATCTACCTATGTATCTATCTATCTATATATCTATCTATATATCTATCTATCTGTCTGTCTATCTATCTGTCTATCTATCTATCTATCTATCTATCTATCTATCTGTCTGTCTATCTGTCTATCTATCTATCTATATATCTATATATCTGTCTGTCTATCTGTCTATCTACCTATCTATCTATCCAATAGAATACAATAGAATACAATATAAAATGCACATTACTGAATGGAGTACTGCATTATTTAAAGCAAAGCAACAGGTACTTTGAGGAACGTTTTCCGTTGCATCTCATAGATTGAAATCTTCTGTCTGATGAAAAGAACTTTAAAGAGGAATACAAAGGATGGCTCTTGTATTTCTAAATTTGGGTATTTGTGGAATAGTACAATGACCAGTTGCTTTGCACATTAAGAGTAATATTTGAACAGTTCTATATCAGTGTGTGACCTTAGATTGATCACATCTTATGTCAAGATAACAAGTTCTGTTTTTGGGACTGTTCAAGTCTGCGCCTCTCTCAATTGATCGAATAACTCATGATATCTCTTGTAATATATATGACAGGCAATGTGTAATAATGTATAATTAAGCAGTGCTTACACAACCATTTTGATGTTGCACTATTTGCAAATGGCAGGCGGATATTTGTATTCTGCCCTTTAACATAGATTATACGTCAGTCTAGTCTGGGTGCTTTGTTGTGACCTATGACCTAATATGCATCAAAGAGCTTTTATAGGTCCTTGTGGATATGCTTAGAATACATTTGGTATACTAAATAGATAGATAGATGGATGGTGTTCTATGCAGTCTTGTGCAACACTACTCTATGTCCATGTCTAGATCTATGTCTATGTCTCAATGCTACTGGGTCTGAAGCTTAGTCAGCTTATATGGCCAGCTGCAGTCAGATGTAATGATGAGATGATAGGGGCTGCTTGGAGTCCACACCATGTTACAGATTTACCCCACAGGTGGGGTATTTTACTTGCCTCAGCATAGACACCGAGTACAAGGCACCCTGCAATAGATTCTTTTCACTGAGCAGCCCTGAATTGAACAAGACATAAGTCTTTCCTCTCCTCTTATTACTCATTTTGCTTTTCAGACATAGTAGATCATAGCTAACTGATTCCATTAATATAATTTTCTCAGGGAAATAACAGAAATCAATTGAACGATAAGGTGTCAAATATGCATTAAAATGCTCTACAAATACTGCTGCAAGGATGCACTTTGCTTCAGCCAATCACAGCCAAGGGTATGAATGTTCTCAGCCAATAGAATTGCTGTGTTCTGTCATAGCCACCTGGTGGAAATATAGAGAACCTTCTGTGAAAATCCACTATTTGACGTTTCAATGGGAGCTAGCAATGACTACAATTAAAACCCATCATTAACACATAAATTGTCTACAACCATCAAATCACAAAATATGGCTTTCTTATAGCATATTTATGTTATGCATAATTGTGATCGTTTTATAGCTTGCAATAGACACATATTGCTGCATCGAGCCATGTCGTGGGAGGTAGAAAAGTATTTAAGTAGTACTTTGCCTATGTCATAAACTGAACAGATCCTGGGGTAATGCAGTGTAATTGTGATTTGAGATAGCCTCACTCTTGAACAGGTCTGCTGGCGACTTCGCATTAATTGCATGCTTTATTGAACAACACAAATTGAAAATTAACCTTGGACATTCTACAACTTGGGAGTCTAAAAAACTTTTTACTGATATTGGCCAAATTTTGTACGTGCGTTTTCAAACGCATGGAAAACGCATGGTTTTCACCTCGCAAAAACCATGCTTTTTCCATGCGTTTATCCTTCTTATGGAAAACGCATGTGGCATATTTGGCCATGTATAAAGGCAATGTTCAGAATAATTTGATGTATGGAATATTCGCGGATGTCAAAATGTATTGTAGTTCTGAAACAAAGAGATTGCAGACTTCACTGCAAAAATACATAACATGTTAAATATGTCACAGAAATAATTCCAAAACATGTCATATGCAAGACTGATTATAATAACACAGGAAAGTATATAGAGATACATTTAAACCTCGCCATGTGACCACCCCAACTAATAAAGCCACCTTAATTATGGATATTTCTGCCTGAAATGCATATTATCAACACAAGATGGGATACTTATTTTCATTTTTCTGCGAAAATATATGACCTGCATGACACTAATTCATTCATTCACCTATTCATTCATTCATTCCATGACAACACAGTCAGAACAGTTTTTGGCTGCCTTAATTGTTCTAAACACATGTGTAATGCCTCATTTATTTTACATTGTAAAGAACTTCATCATTACTGACATCTATATAGTATATGTCATGTGTCTAGCCTAATTTACACTGTCTTAATACACGTTAAAAAATACATACTGATATATCTTTCCGCTGTCTGGCTCTGCGAGAGCGTAATGTCAACAAGAATGTTGAATTGTGGGACTCTTCAGAAAAAGAGGCGGGTTGCCTATTGTGCACGTGCCATGCTCTAATTCTGTCTTAGAAAGAGGAGAGTTCTCCTGTCGACTCTTATCCAATAGTCTTGCAGAAAGGAAACAAAAGGATCTTGTTCGTTCAAATTACACCACCTCAAGAACCAATCAGTTGTCATTTTGTGCAATTAATGACGTCACAGACACAAATGGCAGCTCTATTATTTTACAAAAGCCTACCATCCTTTAATGCAACCTAAAGGTCTACAGGTAGTGCCATTTGCTTGTGAGAATCCTTTAGAATTCTTGCCAGGGGCCACAAGTAATGATGCTGAAGTAAAAGAAATTTGACCTTTTTTTCCCAGTGCATTATGTGAAAGTGGAATAATAGCTGGGGCACATGTGGTAGACTGATGTCAAATAATACACTATTTCTTTCTTGCGTGATTTCAAGAATATAAATTTAAAAAAAAAGCAAGGTGAACTTAGTAAAGCATTAAAACATAGTGCAGTAATATCATGCTGAACTTTTACTATTATTTTATTGGATATGAAGTAACAGAGGTGGATCCAGAACACTTTGGAGGGGGGGGGGGAGATGATTTGATACATTGCAACCGATTGAGTTATTGCTAATTTGACTGCACAATTGCAAAGTTCAATTTTTCAAAATTTAATGTTATGAATACAATATAGAAAAAGTCTTATGTCACAATTTCTCTTTCATGCTCATTTTCTATATCTGACTACGAGATTAAATTTTCAGACGCACCACGTGACATCATTGTCACATGATATCGCAGTCACATGACCTACTTCAAAGACAAATTGTTTATGGCCTCAGGGAGTTCTCTGCGGAAGGACATTGCACCTGAGAATAGCTGCGCAAACAGTTAGAAAATTAATGCGCCTAATGATAATATTCATTTGGTCTGTTACATTGTTTGGCCGTGTGCAAATTGCTGTATTTTATTTGTTCTAAGAATTTGGCATTTAATTTACTCGAATCAAAAGATTTTTATTAATATTTATGCTGGTGTGAATAAAATAACGCATGCCACAAGAAATATCAGAGTTTAGCTCAGTGGAGATTCAACCATAGCCTATCATCTCGTCATTACGTCTGCCTCCCTGAGGTACTTCCATCAACTGTGAAGACTTCAGACCATTCAATAGCATTGAGACAGTGGTCACAGTGAACCTTAGTGAATACTTCAATTGAATTAAAGAAGTTTGCCTTAGAATCACTTCATATTATATATGCCTCTTTATTGAAGTTTTCAGCCTGGACTAGAAATAATATCTTCAGTATCTTTATTTGCCTCCAAAATGAGATACAGCATGAAAATAGTACAGTGTTGTAATTAATAACATAAAAAAACATAAGAAAAAAATATATAATATAATACAGAGAGAGTCTGTAAATAGATAGATAGATAGATTGATAGATAGATAAATAGATAGATAGAGAGATAGATAGACAGATAAATAGATAGAGTGAGAGATAGATAGGTAGATAGATATATAGATAGATAGATAGAGAGATAGATAGACAGATAAATAGATAGATAGACTGACAGATAGATAGATAGATAGATAGAAGATAGATAGACAGCTAGATATATGGATGATAGATAGATATCTGTTTATTTTAGTAAAGCTTTATTAGTTTTAATTTAATTAACACCAGGTGTCGTTGCTAGAGTTTGATACATGTTAATAACTCATTCTAATATCTCCATTACTTCTGGCTTCTTAATCCGCTTAATTAAAACTAATCACATGCACTTTTTTCTGGTGCCAGTTGGAGACTGATCGGCAGACCGATTGGCTTAGTTACCATGCCAACGACATGTTGTCGCATGAGTCCTGTGACGTCATACCGTTTGGAGTGCAATTGGGAATGTTTTGAAGCTTTTCGGGAGTCCCTTGTGACATTAACGAAAGAAGTAGCAGGTCATGCCCCTTACAACAGTGACAATGGGAGCACAGGACCCACAGGACATTGAAAAAGGGGGTGATGAATGGCCCTATAGGCGTTTTGTGTGATATTTAGAGAAAAAATGGTTGCAGTTCTAGGAACCTAGGATGTTTACAAGAATTCTTGTGAATATAATTTGTCTGCTATTTCATCCATAGTCCGTCACATGTTATATAAAATGACTAGACTACTACTTGTGCAAGGTGTCTATGCCTAAGGCAAGTAAAATACACCACCAATGGGGTAATTGTGTAACATGGTGTGGTCTACAAGCAGCCTTATCATCTCATCATTATGTCTGCCTCTGACATATGGTCAATTGAGATAGCTAAACATCAGAGACCAGCAGCATTGAGACATGAAACATTGATACCAGACTTGACTAGATACAGTATGTCACACCTTACATACAAACAAGACCTATCTTGCAACAGTCATGCAATCAAGCAACCAAACTAGTTGGCTGGTGGCACTTGGATTACCCTAGTTAAGAACATGTGTGTACATGAACTGAGGTTTTCCTGAGGGAAATCTTGGCTCTCCAAAGACTAATGGCATGAGGCCAGGGTTCAGGTGCTGTGGCAAACTCAGTTGCATTCATAGATACATCCAAACCTAATAATCATGATAATATACAGAGATTTTGATGCAGGATTCGATATATATGAGATAATTTAAGATTCGAGAAATATATTGCAATAAGCGAAAATTATTAAATTCCTATTTTACAATTTTAAGTATGAAACAATGTAAACAGACAAAAAATACAGGAAAAATTCTAATTAAAATTTAGGATTGGGCTTCCATAGTAAGCTAGATAGCTAGATACAGTGTAGATAGATAGATAGATAGATAGATAGATAGATAGATAGATAGATAGATAGATAGACATATAGATAGATAGACAGATAGACAGATAGACAGATAGATAGATAAGTAGATAGATAGATAGATAGATAAATAGGTAGATAGATAGGTCATAGATCGATCGGTACATTCTTAGAGACTTGCTTTATCTGTAACCTTGACCTCCTGTAAAACCTGCCATTCTTCTATATCTTGCAATCAATTCAGTATAAATAGAAGTTTGCGTGTGTGAGAGAACATGTGGTTGCTGAAAACCCACCAGTTCCTCAAGCACCTAGAGTGGCCCACCCACACGGGCCTCATGTGACCTAATTACAATTAGTGCTAAATTACTTACAGGAGTAATTCACTTACAGGAGATGAGTCAGTTGATTGAATGTTGGCAATTTGGGATCGTGGTTTAAGAACAGGGTTCTGTTGATAATTAAGGATATGATTTTGCCCATGCACTTTTGTAATTAAAACAGTTTGATTATAACCCTAATTGTTTTATATTATCGTCTTTATAAAAAATTTTTAAATCATTTTCTTTGCATTCTTATATTTTTACTGTGCGTTTCACAATTTAATCAGGCTATTTAATATGTTCTGGTATTTTGGTACTTCGATCGATCTTAATTTGTCCGTTTCTAGAGGGGTTATTTATTTCTGCGTATCTCACAATAAGAGCTATATATTTTGTCATATTTAGCATGTACACAACTGCCATAGCTTGCATATACACGCACATTATTCTCATGATTGACCTGTATAATGTACTTTCTGACATATACATGCACGCGTGCATGTAGTATTGCTCGCACGCGCAATTCGTGTATATGCAACTTATGTCATACCACGCATCCGTGTTCATACAACAACGCACAGTATAACAGTGGATGGATTAATTGCCACGAGTGGAGCTATATGCAACAACTAGCTAGACAGCGTGATTTGACTATTCATGTGATTCAATACATGCTCTCTGATGATGCAATGACCAACTTAAAACAAAAATTGGGTTGAAACATCAAGAATTAGTGCGACATATATTAGCTCATGACACATGTGCTGTTAACGAACATTCTGGCACTGTATATATTATGTCATCACATCTTGACCCACGCGTGTTGTTGATAAAAATTTTATTTTATATCTTACTTCAATGCACCCCATCCAAAACACAATCACAATTAAATATTAGGCAAAGCTACATTTTTCTCATGTCTGTGAGAAACACTTTTTGCCTTTGCCTAGACCTTTGGCCTTGGCCTATATTCAGAAACTGCTAATTTTTTCCCTTGGCCTTCTCACCTGACTTTCTTTAACTAAAGACGTTCATCTTTAACTCACCTGAAGATATTGAAGGAGTGCAGAAATTCAACTGGCAATTACTTGGCTTCTATACATGATAGAACAATGTGGTTTTTTTTCTGATTAGTTCATTCGCAACATTCTTATCATCTATACTGATTAAAACAATAAAAAATACACTAATACCTAATTTATTGAGAAGTTAGTCATGAATAGTTGAATAACAAGTTAGGCCATTATATATAAGCTGCACAAGGTAGAAAAATGCAATAATAAGTACTAACTGTAAAGTTTGATTAAATAGAAATTACAGATGCATATTATTTCGTGATATACATACATATGTTCTTTAAATGTTATTAGGAGTATAAATGAAGCGTTTTCATTGTACAACTAGACATGTACTATCATTGCTGTCATATTGATGTCATCTAACATATGCTTTTTTTTTTATACATTATTTAATGGCATAAATTTACTCTCGTGAAAGTGTCATATATTACATAGCTGTAAAAACGAGCAGGCGTGTAAGTGTGCTTTGATGCACCTGCAAAAACTCGCAGATGCGTGTATGAGTGAAATCATACACCAGGCAAAAATATTACAGATGGTATATCACTCACACTCACGAATGTGCGTACTTATATGTACACGGGTTATGTTACATACACGAGTGTTAGGGAGTGCACATACCCGAATGTTGTGCGAGTAAAAACATATCCACGAGCGAAAAATTGTATATACACGAACGTGCGTGGATTGCAAAAACGAGCAAAATATATATATGCACAATAAGTATTTAAAATTCCAACAAAAATTTATTTATAGCAACATGTACACTTAAAATATAAAGCCAGACAAAATGATGTAGTGATATATTTCTATTTTGTTTTGTAATATACTTATTATCATTAGAACTTTTTTTAAAAGTTTTGGTTATATAATTCTGTTTTTGCTTACTTTTTCTAACTCAATTTGTCAGTCAGTTTCATGCTGGGGTTATTAATATACCTGCACCTTTAAAAATACATATTTCATTACCACAGCAAAACAATCATCCTATTTTCCTGGGTTTTGACATAGTGGCAATTGATATGTCTCAAACAAGATAGATAGAATGATATGGAAAGTGCACCTGCTAAGGCAAGTTCTTGAGCTCTCGAAGGTCGATTTATCCAATGGGTGGGATCTTTTACTTGCCTCAGCATAGACTGAGTACAAGGGACCGCCAATTTAACGTCTCATCCGATCGACATCTAGCTGGGATGATGGTCATGAAGGGTGCCCGGGACTAGGATTGAACCCGGGTCCTTCAGAGGAGCAGGTGAGCGTCTTATCACTAGACCACTCAGCTGCATCACCTGACAAACGACAGAGCTCTTGAACACCTTGAAGGATGTGCCATTTCCAAAAGTGTAAATATCTAAGGCTGCTCTTCTGTTTTCTAAGGCTTTTGACCTTCGCAATTTAAAGAGCATCTCTCTGTAACATTAGCAGAATACCACTTATTGGCTAGGTGATAATCAGCTTAGAAGAAATGTTGACATGAGTGGTATTCCCAGAAATATACAGTCAGTGAACCCAAAGAAACAAAAAAACTATTTTTGTAATTAGTTTGTTTTTGGACTTCTTAAGATCAAAAAAGCAAAACAGTATCATGAAATTACATTAACTAATCAGATGTAATATACTGTCATTTTCTAGATGACCTTTGTTGCTTTGATTGTCTTAAACTGAATAAATAGTTCAATGTATTTATGTATTACATATAGTTGGATTGACTCATACTGTATAAATGATTGGATCTAAGTTGATGTTTTATCTAGAAATACTAAACTCGTCATTACACCTTGATTATTAGATTTTAGGATTCAAAATTTAGGATCAGGCTTCCATAGTAAGCTATATAGCTTGATACAGTGTAGATAGATAAATGGATAGATAGATAGATAGCTAGATAGATAGGTAGATAGATAGACAGATAAACGGATAGATTGGTACAGTCTTAGAGAGTTGCATTATCTGTAACCTTGGCCTACTGGAAAACCTTCTATTCTCTGTCCATTGTTTTTGTTTCTGCAATATTATTTTATACAAGCATTCACTTTGAATCATGGTATAGTTACCAGTGTGCAAACACCATCTTTAAAAAAAAGTGACACTGCTCAATTTGGACCAAATTGTATGTCAGCCATTGTAATTTACCTTACAAGACCACCTCACTATTAAGACCAGTCAGTTTTGCAAGGTTGTTCTTAATATATATTATGTCGATCACGTGAGATGTTTAAAATTGGATGCCTTGTACTCGGTGTCTATGCTGAGGTATGTAAAAGACCCCACCCATAGGGTAAATGTTGTTAACTCTAAGACTTAACATCTTATCATTACGTGTAATTCTGGTCATAGAAGCTGACTATTGAAAATTTAACTTAAATTACAATTTTTTTTTATTTGGTCACACAATTGGGGGTGGGGGCGGGGGTCTCCTTGCTCTATTTATACATGTGTATACTTACGAAGTAATTAAATAATTTTTTTCATGGTCATTATACCATCAATCCCAATGAAAAACTGATTTCCAACTGGTCTGAAAAGTGAATTGTGAATCTGTACATTTAACAGTTCATTCCCTGAGACTCCGGAGTGTCACACTATTTGCTTTTTAAGTTCTAAGAGTGACATCTCCTTAAATGGAAAGTGCTAGTACTCGAAAAATCCTAAATGACAAAAATTTTAAAAATAGAAATTGGGGGCTAATGCCTTTTAACAACATCCTGCCCGTTTCGTGGCAACTTTTGCGACACCCACACTGCATTTTACGACATCAGCAGGTGGATTTGCGTCACCAGCAGGTGTCATGTGACCACTTAACACGTGACAGGGTGTTCAGCTGGAAGAGCTTTGCGCCATGTGATTAATTAAAACGTGTTCTCCACCAGTTCTCCACGTGTTCTAAAAGTGTTCTCAACGTGTTCTAGACGACCCTTCAACCAGTCTGCCCTGAAAGGCATTTGTTGACATCTAGAGTGTAAGCCCTCCGACATCTAGGTCAATGCTCCATGCTCTCTAGGTCATCAACAAAAATATTGTTGGGCAGAGGATAAATTACATTGGGTTGCCTTTATTTAGCCTACCGACTGGTGTGCAATTTGTGGGATACAGCAGTTTTAGAGCGAGCATGGACAGTTCAGGGGTGAAAGAGACAGATCAGAAAGATTGTAAAGTAATTGACCAACTTTTTCTGGCCCATTCCTGATGTCCTTATCACAACTGTACAGAAAAGGGGTAAAACTTTGGTCAAAAGAGGTGAAAACGAGTTAATTGCCCAGATGTTGGGGTGATTCTATCATTCTTATCAAATGTTTCAATCAGTTTGAAAAGTCGTTCAGAGGATGCAACTGTCCAAGCTCGCTCTAAAACTGCTGTATGCTTTACCAATATACAAATGATTAATTAAAGTTTTTTTTTTTTTTTTTCTTTGCGAATGAAATGTAAATATTAATGTTGAAGAGGCCAATATGCAGTTTTACTGGCCGAAGCTGGTGGAACTGACAAATATATCAGTATTATGTTGGTCATGGGATGAAGCTCTCAATCTGTATAGAAGTACCAGATGATACAACTTGGTGATTAAGCCATAATTTTCATTTGTTTGCCAGCTCCTCTGAAGACCCCTGGGTTGGACTCACAGACTAGATGCTCATGCACTTATAACAGATGAATGTGTAAAATATCCTCACCATTAGATAATCGCTTTTATTCACTATTCTGCTTTATTTATTTATTTTTATATGTTTTCCTTTGGATGCAAGCCACACTGTACCCTTACATATTGTAATGAAGTAATTCTATAATATGTTCAGTCTATAATCTCTTAAGATCTCTTCATTACTTCTGCCTCTAACAGCTGGTCATATGAGCTGGATAATTAGCTTCAGACTATAGCACACCACCTTCAAATCTATAAGACTCCCTGGTCAATGGCCACGATGTACATGTACAAAAGGTCTTGTATTTTTGGAGGGCCACAGTTACTTTCATTGGTGGTATACCTGCTACTAAACAGAACTGTCTGGCTATAGCTGGCTACTCAAAACCGGATCTAAACTTACATATTTACGATATATAAGATAAACTTCTTACATTTGCCAAGGTTCATATTTTTTCAGTAAGCCGACTATAAGCTAGGAGTAGACCGAAGCGGCTGGTTTTAGGCAGTTCTAGCTACAGCCAGTCATCGGTTGCTACAGCTGTCTGGAGTCGACCATATTTGATGAAATGAACTGTAAGTTTTTGTTACGCCGGTGTACATTTGTGTTACTACTGCCACACTGAAAATAAATTTGACAAATTAGGTTTGTCAAAATGATGAATATTAAGTTAATATTTTGATGATGTCTTATTTGATGAACTTTGCTTCGACATTAGTACGAACCTAGTTCGTCATTTGACTAACTCCAACATGTTGGTCATATGATTAGTGATGGTAATCATTAGACAAACTGCTGTTGTACACATTTTTCGACGAATAAGGTTCGTCAAATTATCAACTCATCGTTTGACGAACCTAATTCGTCAAATTTATTTTCAGTGCAGTTCTCACAACTGTGGTTGAAGGTTTCTGCACTCCTTAAGATGGGAGACCTTCGCATACAACTCGGTGTAATGGCAGTTTATAGGAGGTAGTATATGAGGGAGTGTGGCCAGAGGCCATGTCTCCCAGAGGCACCATCAACCCCTACAGCCCAGGCCGTCACTGCCCATTACTGGGTGAATTAACTCAAGTGCTTCCACAATATGCTTTTAGACTGATCAGCTGAGTCAGCAGTCTCATCCACGAGGTGATATGTATACAAGTATGCTTCGGATTACCTTCATTTGGAATTTGAGAACTGAACTCATGTTCCTGATGATACTGGTGTAACACAGTAAAGATCCTTAGAGCACCATCTGGCCTATTAATAACCACCTGACTAGCATGAAATTCGGTTATTAGCTTAGTTAATTGGAGCATGGATCCAAAGGTCCTGCTGCCATGAGTTAGAATCAACCCAGAGCTAGGCCCAAAGCGAACATTCATCTGTTCCTGTGTTTGTCTGTGAAAGCCAAAACAGGTAAATTATAAATACAAAAAGAAGGCGAGTTCGTTCGGTGAATATTCAGATACAAAAGGGGATGTCACATTTTAAAGATCCCTACAGCAACCACCCCCACCTACCAGCCAGGTGTGTGAAAATCCCTTCAGCTCAGTTGGCTGGAGAGTTGGGTTTTGGGTTGCTATACACTAATAAATCTTTCATTTTAAGTAGTAAACAAACATACAGGCTTGTCCATAAATTCTCAGACAATTGCTATATATTGTAAACTAACTATGGTGCATTTTTGATCTTGCACCATACTATAACCCCTGGCCATGTATATCGACTAGGGTATTGCCATGGTCTGCATGTCAGTCAGTCCGTCCCTCCTTTTTGTCTGTCTCTCTGTCTGTCAACCACACTTATAGACATGATAACTTAAGGTCCATTGATGCTAGGCTCATGGAACTACAGTTAATATGCCTTACAGGAAGACCTTGAATGAGTTAAAAATGGACGTCTTTGACTGTTTTTAGGTCATAACGGGTCAATCTCATCCAGAAGCTTATGGCTCTTCACTCAACTCCTGCTAGTAAAACATCTCAAAATCAGGCCCATCTCTCAGACCAACCATCTGTAACTTGATATATATAATGGCATAACTGTTGTGCTAATGTGTTTTCAGGACAGGTAATATGATCCCTAAAGAAACTGATTTAAGAAAAAGTGCCACACAGATTCAAGAGTTTATTATCAGATAATAATTACACAATTTTATACATACATAATATTACATTAAATGAAAAATACAGGCAGGCTAACACCATCTGGTGTGTTTGCCTTTACAATAAATATAACATAGGAATAACATATAGTGATATACAGCAAAAAAACTTGACTTAAATTAAAGTGTTATTAGGTGTCTGAAAACTTTTGGCCACGGCTGTAACCAAGGCTTTGGAACTTAGGGTTGCAGCCATAAGGGAAAATTTCAGCAACAGGCAGTTGTCGAAGAAGTACCTTCGGAAAATTGTGCAAATTTCCTATGATTAAATGACTATTTAGCAACACCTAGAATTTATTAGATCATATTTGAATTGGTGTTATGATACTAGCTAGGAAGTGAAGCTATCGCTTTCGATGGAGCTGGCGAAGTTATGCTTGAAATCTTGTTCAGGTCAGTAACTCCTGTTGGCTTATGCAAATGACCTGGCCAATGCCAACATAGGATCACGACCTGGGGTGTAAGGTTTGTGTGAAAGGATTCAAATTAGCTGAGCTCGCAAGTCTTGAACTAAGTCTGGATCTGTCGATTCCTTTTTCAATAAACTAAAGCAACTTCCAATCCCTAAGCCTCCAGCCCTTTCTAGATCAGTGTTGTCCAATCAGCTGTCAGCAATTAAGAAATGTCCCGCAAGGTCTGATTTGCTCTCATGAAGGTCTGGTGATTGAGGAGCACAAGTTCTGATGGGAAGCAGCTATATTTAGAAGGAATACAGCAAGGACTCCGTATTTCTCCCGGCTCTAGACTCTATCCAAAGTGAGTTTAAACACCAGATCCTTTTTATCTCTCTATCTATCGCTCTATCTCTCTATCTCTCCATCTATCTATCTATCTATCTATCTATCTGTCTGTCTATCTATCTATTCATCCATCTATCTATCTATCTATCTATCTATCCATCTATCTATCTATCTGTCTATCTATCTATCTATCTATCTGTCAGCTATCTATCTTTCTATCTCTTTATCTATCTATCCATCTCTCTATCTCTCTATCTATTTATCTATCTCTCTATCTAAATGCATTTCACTTTTAAAAGATCTGAAGACCTGACTTTTGACGTGCTAACACATCTAGGAAATTCATTAATGAATCCAGCTGTAATTACATTATGATTACTAAATCTTCATTGCTTCATAAGGGTAAATTGCCCACCCATTAATTACAACACAATGCGATACAATAGCAATAGTGATATGCCTGGACACGCGAATTGTCATTCCTATCCATTAACACGCAAGCAAATGGTTTCGTCACAATCAAGCAGAGATCTCCCAAAGTCGGCTGCAGCCATTTAACAGAAATGATGACTCGCTCAGCTTTGAAACTTATCACCAAGAGTAACCTTGAGTCAATTCACCTGCTGCTGAGGACCTTCGAATGTCAGAAATTGTTTTAGCTTTATTGGAGTTTAGCATGAAACAGGCTGATTTCTATTCTTTTATGTGGCATATTGGCAGTCTCTGATAGCTCGCCAAACCCATGTACAGGTTTACACTAGACCAAAATATCAGACCAATTTGGGGCCAAGATTGAGCTAATGTGGCATGTTAATTGGGTCATGACAGCGCAGTGAAGCCCTCTAATTCAATTTCTTGATGCTCACCCCAGATAACATTCCAAATCGGCCCAGCATCGTTTCTATATAGGCCACTGTCATTACAACATCGTATTAACATCGCCGACATCGCGCCGACGTTGAAACGAATTTGAATGCTATCTGGTATGTAGTTCATACTGTCACTCTTCTTCACAAATCCCAGATAGCATTCCAAATTGGCCCAGCATCGTTTCCATATAGGCCACTGTTGTTACAACATCGCATTAACATCGCCGACATCGCGCCGACGTTGAAACGATTTGGAATGCTATCGGGGACGAGGGTTGATTTTTATTCGATAACACATGATTACATTACCTCATAGGTGAGATTGTTTACTTTCCCCAGCATAATAACCGAGTACAGAGTACCTGTAAAATATACAGTATGCACAAAACAATGCATATCATAATTTAAATTTAATTTCTCTTGAATGTTAAGACACTATTATTTAATAATTTAGAATAATATGTGTTATTAGCTAAGGTGTCTATGCAAAGGCAATTTAAAGACCCCACCCATAGGTTTAATGTGCAACATGGTGTGGACTCCCAAGCTGTATCATCTTATCATTATGTCTACCTCTGGCAGCCTTATATTCTATTAAGCTGTCTGAGCTTCTAAGTAGCATTCATACAACACAATCCATTGCACAGATACTTACCACTAATGTATGAAATAATAATTTCATAATTCCATGAATGTAATTTTACCTGGCATCATATCACATAGTAGTTCACTTATGACACATAATTGTATTAACCTTTGGGCAGAAGACATAAGATGTCAGGAAATTCTTTGATCCTTTTCTTATTTAGATCTCTTTCTTGGAGGGACATCAAAGCCTTATAAGAAAGCCAAGGACCATTATAATACATCTGATAAGAGTGACATTAATCCATTTTGTATCTGCAGTATTAAATAGAACGTCAGAAAACAGATGCTAAAGACGTCTACTGGACTTCTTGATAGAATATAAATGCACTAAGTAGATTACTTCCCAGCCAACCGTGTCAAGGCAAGCGAGGGAACCGGATAAGTGAGGCCCGGATAAATGAGGCCCGGATAAGTGAGGCCCGGATAAATGAGGGTTGACTGCAGTAAGGTTTTTCATGTGATAGACAGTGAATCCAGCTAATCTAACTAGGTATAGTTATAACATTATTTGCAGTTGTAATGATGAGATGCTGGGGCTGGGCGTCCATACCATGTAACGCATTCATTCCATTTGTGAGATCTAGTCCTACCTCACCAGAAAGGCACACCCAGATAGCATTCCAAATCGTATCAACGTCAGCGCGATGTCGGGGATGTTGAAACAATGTTGTACTGACAGCGGCTGATATAGAAACGACGCTGGCCCGATTTGGAATGCTATCTGGGTATCGCCACCCTAATAACATGTTACGTTGGTCAGATTTTGGCCCAATGTAGGTCCGACATAGTCCACATCTGACCGACGTCTAGACAATGTGGCATGCTATCTGGGAACTAAATGCTCGAATCGAAACTGGGATCTCAATATGACGGGATGGTTAGAAAATAACCGTTTAGGACACGAACGAGGAGCATATATTAAGATGTGTAAAGAACATAAAAGGGAGACGTAGATCTTGTGGAGAATATTGATGGCCTTTACAAAATTGATAGTAGCAGCAGGCTCTACCTTTGTAAAACGCCATATGAAATATAGATCTGGTTTTGTTTCAACCAAATGTGTTCTATAGTTCAGGTCCAACTTCAGAGGTCACAAGTGGGCTTAAGAGAGGCTTAACGAAGTATGACCAAATTGAATTCTGAGTCAGGCCAAAACTACCTCTTCCCATTGGGATGTCTCTAAGCCACTCAAAAAATGTGTGCTATCTCGAGTTGGAACTCCCTAAATTAGATGTTTTTTCCAGACATTTGTGAGGAAGTTCACCCAATGGGTTATTCAGTTTGATTCGAAGTGCTGCCGCCATGCATGAACGAGTGCCTCCTAAGATAGATTCAATCGCTGACCAGTCAGTCCAGTCCTATATGTGATTGCTGATTAAACTTCAAGACCCATCCCAGATAGCATTCCAAATCGGCCCAGCGTCGTTTCCATGTACTAGGTCACTGTCGTTACAACATGGTATTAACATCGCCGACATCGCGCCGATGTTGAAACGATTTGGAATGCTATCTGGGATTTACCTAAATTTAGTGGACCACCTAGCATGAATGCTTGAGACCAGAGAATTAAACTGATCCTGCTCAAGCACTGATATCTTAAACTGTGACATCAAAAATACTGGTCAAAACTCCATGCACACAAAATTGAAATTATGTAAAACGCTGTCTTGTCCGATTTTGCCCGTACCTGGGACACATTGTTGGGTATTTTTAAGTGGGAGTAGAATGTTTATTGAAGAGTTCTGCTTCATTCCATGGGCCAAACAAGTTAAGTAGCCAATAGTTCTGGATTAGGCTGCCCCGAATAAAGTTCTAAATATATAATATAGTCAGTAAGGGCTATTTATATTATGTAGTGGTAAAACAATTGGTTACACATCTTATTTTTTTACTATAAGTGTCTCGCTGTTGTAATTATTTTATATTTTTTATTAATTATACCATGATGCACTTTCAGTCAAAGAAGTAGGTTCAGTGATTCATGGTTAAAAAAAGAAAGAAAGCAAAAGAGGATGGACTTAATTAATGAAGTTATTCAACAGTTACAAATTATGTCCATGACACTCTAAATGTATAACTGAAAATCAACTGTAGTAATTGCTCTACCAGAGTTAATATTGTTCATTAATGAGTCACGTAATTAACCCGTTAATCAAAATTCCCCAAAAAGGTAGATATTTTAAGAAAAGTAGGAAAGACCAATTAGTTCATGGCATACTAACACAAAGTTCAGCATCATTCAAAATGACTGTCATGGAAGTCTTTGAGATGCCATAAGTTAATTTAAACCAGTTGCACCTGGTGGCAGTGACAAAAAGTAAGAGAAGTTTCAATGTTCCATGTTGCGTCATAGTCCCAATATGGCCTTGATTAATTCTGAAACATTCTACATCACATCATACCTTGGCCCCTGGAATTGGCTTTGTTTGCTTACTTCTGCTGTACAGAGATAAATTGCATTGTAGACTGTAGAGTGATAGCCACATCAATGCAATGTTGTGCGATGTTGTGTTATGTTGTAAATATGTCCAATGTGTGTTTAACAGCCCAGTTACCCCAGTGACAGGTATAGCTTGACATTCTCTAATGGATTTTCCATGTTGCTATATTTTTCCTCGCTCTTGCCTATATTTGTTATCCCATAATCGGACAATAATGAGTGTCTATTGATAATGAGGCTGTCAGACAACTGTGACATAAAATTACATCATATAATTCTTGCAATCTGTGAACTCTGTGAACTCCTCATGGCTATTGTTTACTGATGACCCAGACGTCACAATACTTATATCTGAGTACAAAGAGAGGTTAATGAGGCAAAAATGCCAACAGGTGCTGCTCTCTGAAAATGGTGTACATATAAGCCTGCCCGGGTTGGTTTTGGGTGACATTATCATACTATGATTATAGTCCTTTGCTTATTAGGCCATAATCATAACAATTGCAAGTGATGTCATTGTTATTGTTGTAATTGTGACGTCATATTTCTGTGGGGTGGGAGCCTAGCTAAGTGGTAGCGAGCTGAGCTTCCACCCTAGGAATATTAGAGAAATATTCCAACCACTGGGTCCCGGGTTTGATTCCCGGTCAAGCCTAAGTTGGATGGCTGTTTCATCCTTCATCTCATTGCTATGGTCCCTGCCCGTCCTAATTAGCCCATCAGGTGCAGAAATACAGGACTTAAAGCCCTAATCCACCCACCTTTCACGTAATTTTTCTGTAAGCTTGAAATAATGTAAAAAACTAACCCTGAATCACAAATAAGTGTGTATAAAAATATTTGTTTCCCTTGTAAACATTTTAAAGATTGTTTGAATTTCTTTGGTGTAATTTAAATGAAACGCCGACAAATCTTTTGCATGTTACCAACATGAAACGGGTATCTGCGGGCTTGTCATATAATGAAAAACCAACCTTACATTTGTTCATTTACAGTGAAGCCTCTGGGTGATATATACTCTGTGGTTGCCATACAGTGCTGCATAATTATTTGACTGAATTAACATATGATTATTATACCATAATTCTGCCAGAGGCAGATGTGATGATGAAATGATAAGATTTGGAGTCTACAGCATGTTACACATTTACCCATGGGGGGCGGTGGGGGTCTTTTACTTGCCTCAGCATAGACACCGAGTACAAGGCACCTCCAATTTAACGTCTGATCCAATTAACATCCAGCTGGGATGTAGCTCATGAAGAGTGGACCTAACCTAGGAACCTTCATTAGAACTGGCCAACATGGAATTGGCAGATGCACTAATCATTAGGCCACAAAGCTGCTATATAATATAAAATAATTAGATATGTCTCAATATGGTGGCCATATTTAAGCCAGTTTCTGCTGTGCCTTGATTAGTACAGATCCATGTCCGAAAACTTTCAGTAGGGAGTCCTGAGAATATAACAGAATTCTAGTCTTAACGGTAATACCAGGAAGCGCTTCATATCTCTGGTCTTATTACATCATGTCACATCGACATTTTGACGCTGATGGAAGACGTACAGCGTGTCATGAGACGCGTCATACAAGATAGCAGACTTACATAGTGTGTCATGTAGTTACATCAAAGGAGACGCGCCATTATTTGGTGTTACCGTGATTGTATCAGCAGAATGTGCCACATATAAGCTGCTCTGCAGATTTATACGTTGGCTTGGTAATGAGTTGCAGCAATTCTCTTTGCAGAAGTTACAGGTGCACATAATATTCTGTGATGTTCTGATATAATTTTTCAAGAATTTAGCTTTGAGGGAAATGATAGATGATTGCTCTCAAAATACGCAGTATTTCATCTTTAAAGATGAATTTTTATTTTTGGATTGATGCGAGGGACATTAAGCGGTTACCATGGTAACATAGAACGACATTTTGCTGTCATTTGCAAGCACACCGATGTACAATACTATAATGTTTGCTACATGGTTCAGACATTTTCCTAATATATATTTATACATATATATATAGACATGTTTATAATTTTTTATTTTTTTGTGGTTTGACGCAAGGGCCAACCCTTTAGCGTGAGCATTTACTGGTTACCATGGAAACAGAGTGTTAGTGGCATTCAAGTGGGTCTCATGCAGTGGACAGGTCTGGCCAGATTCAACCTGCAATATAGAGTAATAAATGAAAAGCAATATACAATAGAGTCTTTCAAGATGACCAGTGTGGAAACTTACTGGTCTTGATCGTGAGGTATGCTTATTTGAGTCTGATTAATTAACATTAATCCCCAGTAAGACGATAAAATCATCCCAGGCCTTCATCCCAGTGTCAACCTGCCTATCACAACAATGTTATTCTATATTGCTTGAAGTCAGATGTTGGGGCAGGGCATATATGTTTAATGCCGTACTAACCTGATCGGGTAGGTACAGCAGTTTTTTTGTTTATTTTGGGACAGTTGCATTTTCAGAACGACTTTTCAGACTGATTGAAACATTTGATAAGAATGATAGAATCATCCCAACATCTGGGCAATAAACTTGTTTTCACCTCTTTTGACCAAAGTTTTGACCAAAGTTTACCCCTTTTTGTACAGTTGTAATGCTATTCTGTATCTTCCTCCACTAATGGCCTGTATAGCACAGACTAGTATTTTTTGACAAGGACATTAGGAATGGGCTAGAAACGTTGGTCAATTACTTTACAATCTTTCTGATCTGTCTCTTGCACCCCTGAACTGTCCATGCTCGCTCTAAAACTGCTGTAAGGGATATATAGCTGGACAGGCAAAACTGGATTGTGCATTGGGCAGAGCTTTGTGTTGGTCACTGAGGTTCAAGGTCTTCTTTTTGTAATTTTAAACTTTATTTCTTTGGAGTGAATTACACTCGGATGAATGCACATCCACTCGGTGATCTTCATCTGTTAGTAGTGTTAGTAATTCACATGAAAATCCCATGTACAAATGTACATAACCATACAATTCCATGTACCATGATATGACATTTGAGTAAACCCATATAAACACAAACAGACAATAGGATAGACAATAAGCTTGAAGCTTAGAAGCCTAGACTGTTCTCAATTAGTAAAGTCAGCATAAACGCAAGAAGCAGTACTTGTCACAAATAATCATATTCTAATTAATCATATACTAATTAAGTGTGTTATCTTAATGTAATAAATACGCTTTTGTTTTCATGAGGTCTTCACTATCCAAGCAGACATGGCCCTCATTCAATGATGTCAGAGTTTGCAAAGTAAGGGCCATGCAGCAGTCTTTATATTTTTTCGTGGGATTATACGTGCATGCGGTTTTACAGCCTTCCTACCTACCCGAATCTTTTTTATACTGAAAAATAACGAGTGCACACACTATTACTAGTTTGACATGCTAGTATTTTTCCACTATCATAATTTTCATGCAGTGAATTGGTGGTGGTGGTAGATTAGGGCTTTACGTCCTGTATTTCTGCACCTGATGGGTTAATTAGGACAGGTAGGGACCACGGCAATGAGACGAAGGATGAAACAGCCATCCAACATAGGCTCGACCGGGAATTGAACCCGAGACCCAGTGGTTGGAAGTCCAGGGTGCTACCACCGAGCTAGGCCCCCATCCAAAGCTGTGAATTGGTAATTTAAACTTCTGCTTCTTAAAAATATTTAACGTTATCATTGAATGACATAATTCATCGCACATAACACCTAATTACTCATTTTTAGTGATGTGAAATGGTGATAGTTGGCACTGATGTGTGTATATGGTCCACACAATATCTTTTTTAACCTTTCACAAAATACCACGAAAAATGACAGGACTGCAGCCAGTCTAGGTTTTCATCCAGTGTTACCACTCTTGCAATGTGCTAAGATGTTATGGAAATACCGTATTGTGAAAATGTCATGGAAATGTCATATTTAGATTTTATAATAGTGTGGCAAGGTCTGTAGCATCAACATTTTCACATTGTCACATACGGTATATAAGCTGAATATACATTATAGGGTAATAGCCACAACATCTGAGATATGTTACTGAGACAGTCTTCATAGCCCAGATATCATTCCAGCGTTGTTTCTGTATCAGCCGCCGTTGGTACAACATCGTTTTGACGTCGCCGACATCGCGCCGACGTCGATACGATTTGGAATGCTATCTGGGAGAGAGACAGTCCTTAAGTGGGTTGAGACGTTTACTACTTGTCAACACCATGTCCATTAAATAAGGCAGACTCCATTAAACAATCACATTCAGAACACATAATGGGCTATTGTTCTCAGAAATAGTTTATACCTGAATATAAACAGTGCATCTGGCAATCTTCTCATTGGTAGCAAATGGGCCATTGTGCCCGGTTGTGCATAATATTTTCCCTTATTGTGTTTATATAATAGGTTGGTCATCAGACAGAGTCGGGAAACACACTTTCCCAATATGCACCTCTATGCAAATAGAAACATCCATTTACTGCCAAATGCAAATTACTCAATCTGCCACAAATTATCCCAAACGACTCTTGGTGACTTCGGCTATATGAGAATGTCTGACCAGGATATTACCTGTCATAAAATAACCATGTAATAAGCAGTAAGTAATCACGTTTGCCAGTAATATTCCTTTTTTTCTATGCTGAGGTCAGTGACCAACACAGAATAATTGTGATGGTCAGGAGATTTAGGAGTTAATCGCTTTGTAGTCATGATAAGGGATGGTTGTAGTTTCGATCTAGCTTCAGATTTTTGTCATTTTGGAGAAATAGACATACTCTTAAAAGGGTGCATGAGGAAATAACTTTATAGGATTTTCAGTCCTGATGTATGATGCACAACCCTGTCCCAGATAACACTTCAAATCGGGTCCACATCGACATGGCATCGACGATATTGCTACGATGTTATTCCAGTGGCGGCTAACATAGAAACGACGCTGGCCCATTCTGGAATGCTATGCAGGATATGCACGCAATGTTGGGTCAATGTTGAACTGATGTTAAACCGAAGTCGAGATACATGTCACGTGCCAAGATAGCATGCTGGACTGGCTCGACGTCAGCAAAATGTTGGTTGATGGTGGCCAATATTGAAATGATGTCCCAATCTGGAATGGCATCTGGATGGGCATGATGTCAGGCCAGTTTGGCCCACATTTGATCAATGTCGTTCTGATGTTGAGATGATCATTAAGCCAACATGGCACTCGAATATAAGCTGACGTCGATTCAACCTGGACAACCCTGGGCTAATTAAGGCTTATGTGGCATTTCATCTGAAAGTATCATTTAGAGAACATTGATGCTGTATATGTATGGTATTACCTTTGATATTTCTCCTGATATGAAGTACCCAGACGTATCAACGTTGGCGCGATGTCGGCGATGTCAAGACGTTGTTGTATCAATGGCAGCTGATATAGAAATGACACTGGCCCGATTTGGATTGCTATCTGAGATTATCTGGTGGTACACATCTCATGAACTTCACTAAAAATACATGGCCAAATGTGCTACATGCGTTTTCCATGCACTTGAAAATGCAAGATAAACGCATGGTTTTCAACTCATTTTAATTAGGCAAAAACCCTGCGTTTTCCATGCGTTTATCCTTCTCATGGAAAACGCACGTGGCACATTTGGCCATGTACCATTCATGATTGCAACAAGTGAACTAAATTCTACCTCTAAATTCGACCAATAATATTCTCTAATATGAGCATATCAAGAATCAGAAAAGGTCTCAATAGTGAGGTTGCATTACACACAAGCTGTGGCTGCTATGGTATATATGAGCCAGAATCACAAGACACAGTGTGCTAAGATCGGTTGCTAAGGGCAGATTATGCGGACATATCACATAGACAACAGAGTCTGCTGCCAGGGGCAGGCACTGTCAGATACCAGAGCTAGATAAAAAGATTATAGAACACACTGGTAGGACATAGATCAGAGCCAGGTAGCTCAGCTTGGAAGAAAAACCTACAAAGAGATGTAGATAAAAATGAAAAGAACCAGATATTCCTACTGACTTTTAAGAGATCCTATTGATGTATCTAATGCATGCTGTATCAGAAGATATTAAGTATTGGGTAAAAATAATGCCTTTTGTACTTTAACTGTGATAGGCAAGATCTTGGGGTGGGGGCCTAGCTCAGTGGTAGTGCGCTGGGCTTCCAACCACTGGGTCCCGGGTTCAATTCCCGGTCGAGCCTAAGTTGGATGGCTGTTTCATCTTTCATCTCATTGCTGTGGTCCCTGCCTGTCCTAATTAGCCCATCAGGTGCAGAAATACAGGACGTAAAGCCCTAATCCACCCACACCCAAGATAGGCGAGATCTTACAGTGGTTTTGGAAGGGACTTATATCAACAGTATTTATAATTATATAAATTATATAAACACAGCCAGATGGCATTATGAAATGATGAGAGATCCTATATACATTGTGAATCCATAGTTATAAATAAATAGTGATGTAATAATTGAGCTCCTGTCTGTAGGCCCTTTCTTATTAGTCTGACAATTTGTTTGTCACAATTATGATCATAAAAAACTATTAAAAAAAAGGAATTTACACACAAATTATTGTAAACACATTGCTGAATCAACCAGAATATATCATATCGCGGTTTTGTTTTCCTTGACATCATTTCTATATTTCCATATTTCATTGTCCTAATTTTAGTTCAAGCAGACATAAGAAAATATAATCCCAAAATAGCGTTAGAAACATAAAACCATAATGCCCTCTTAGTTGGGTGTTTTATTGCCTTTGCTTAAGGCTTTAAGGCAAGTTCTTAACGTAAACAGTTTTCTATATTAAGACACATATCCCCGAGAGCAGGCCACTTAAATGCCAGACCTTTATGCCTCCTAATGGTCCTAAATAACTGACAAGAAATAGATAGATAGACATGCAGTAGGATAGATAGACATACAGATGGATAGATGGATAGATAGATAGATAGATAGATTGAATTGATTGGTAGGTGGATATATAGATGGATAGATAGATAGATAGCCAGACAGACAGACAGACAGATGGATAGATAGATAGGAAGATAGATGGAAGGAAGGAAGGAATGATGAAACGAAGGAATGAAGGAAGGAATGAAGGAATGAAGGAATGAAGGAAGAAAGGAATAACAAAATTTGCTGATTAATAACAAGGCGTCAAATGGTTTTTTTTTTTATTGTCTATTATAGACAGATAGTTAGATAACAAGGCCTAGATAGATAGACAGTTCCATAAATGTGTTTTTGTGGTAACATTACGGCATTTCGGAATAAAAGATTTTTATAGCACAGTTCTTGTGCTTAATTATAGACAATTACAGGCTCTATATGCCAGATGCAACATCAATTGAATAACACAGACTTTTTCCTCGACAATATCAAATAATGAATGGGGAAAAAAAGGTCATTTTTATCACAAAGAGCTATATTCAGGAATTGTGATCTTTCAAATAAAAAAAAAATCGAGTCAGCGATAACATCTCTAGGCAACAGTAATTTATTTAGAAGATCTAGTGACTTCCATAATGACTGAAAAGCCTCATTTTCACAAGCAAGACGATTTATTATTGAAGGAAATTGGCAGACATGATTCTGGGGCAAATTTCTATTCACAGAAACGTGAGCACAATCTGATTTATGAAGTTTTGATCGACGACAGAAAAACCGTTTTTCACTCGTTGCTTGGCAACCGTAAATAATCCTCGTTTTCGGTTGCTTTGGGAACAATCGGTGCACTGTGCGCAGTGTCTGCAGTGTCTGATTCTGTTTCAGGTGTTATTGTTCAGTTTTTGAAGTTTATTTGATTAATCTTGGCTATAGTCGATGATAAATCGTCCGAATCGGGCTGCTTTTGTGGCGTCTTGTAAAATATTAAATTGTTATTGCCTGATTTGCTAACAATTTTCTTCTTTGTTGGACACAGATCATGCCACAAGATTAACCATTGTCAGGCCAATCTTGAGTCTTTCTCAACTCTTTGTGGAGCATGCAATCTTGAGGCTTGGGTAGATTTAATTAGTTTACCCAATTTTGGATACGTGTTTAACCCATAGGGTAACTGTGGCTGCCTGTGGGGTTTGAACCTGTTACCCATGATTAGCAAGCAAATGTTTGACCAATGGTGTGCAAGTGCATGTCTCAACAGAAATGTGTCGATTTTATCATGTTTCATGTCATCATTACATCTGACAGATCAGTACTCAGTAATTACCAGAATTAAGACCTAATAAACTATATCATTCGAAATAACTATGCAATCATTTTTACTGCAGTTACAAATTTGGGTGGTGTTCAATATGATATCTGGATAATGACAATGAATCTTGAGACTTGAGACTAACATGGATCTGTTTGCCTTCTTTAAATATTGGATGAGATTAGCTCTTGAAAAATCTACCCAGGAAATGAAAGCAAGAGAACTTGCAAACATCTTCCAGACAATGTTTGGTCCTGGCTGGACACGTGTCAAATTTATAAAACTGTTGCTTTTTTAATTTATACCTGCACCGAAACTTTGAATTGTGTTACAACCAATAGCACTTAGTGCCCAATTAGCTGACCTGGCAGCTTATATTAGTTTATATTTGGCAAAAACCATTCATGCTTACATTTGGCAAAAACCATTCATGCTTACAGAACACTTACTGGTATTGGTCAACAAGCCTTACGTGATATTCTAAGATTCTTGCTTGGTAAGCAAATTTGTCTGCCTGGAAAATTACCTTACCGGCATCATAACGTTATGATCAGCGTCGCTGATTCGCAATTTCAGAGTCGTTGTATACAAAATTGAGGTCAGAAAAGTGTCAATTTATGCTACGAGTAAAACACCTACACATTTTTGTACATAATAAACTTTGAAGTTTGAAAATCTGATAAAAATTGCAGGAGCTCTGTAATAAAATGTATTACGAAGTGTCGACGCTAAGGACGTTCATGACGTCCTTCTGTGCCTCGTTTTCGTATTCTGTAGTATTTGCCAGGCAATATACCTGAGAGTGATATTTTGTCAGTGATATTTTATATAAAAAAATGAAATGGTTATATTAGTTTCTGCACCAGTTGGGCTAATTAGGACAGGCAGAGACCATGGCAATGAGACGAAGGATGAAACAGCCATCCAACTTAGGCTTGACCGGGAATCGAACCCGGGACCCAGTGGTTGGAAGCCCAGAGCGCTACCTCTAAGCTAGGCCCCCGCCCTAGTTTATTTGCCATAAGCACCATTGGATGCAGCAAATTGAAACTTATTTGCAGCAGAATGGAGTATCATGCTGGCTTTAAAATACTTTCATTACAATATATGCAATTACTGCACAGTGAGGAGAGCAATATCTAAAATCAATATTGCCCAAGGCGACAATTTGTGATATCATTTATATATTAATAAATCCGATGTAGCCAACCATGAATATGCAAAATATATGTGTGCATGCAATATGGTTTAATATTACAGCGCTTCAGTTTTAATGGAACCAAATTGATATTGCATGAGTTAGTTATATCGTATGGTCTATCTTTCAACAAACATACTGTGCAATATAGATGTGCAATATGGTTAATATTGCGTAGCTCTCAGCTAATGAGAAGACAATATCCTCGCTATCCTTAATATGCTCGTTTACTGCGCTTCTGTGGATGTTGCGAAAGATACAATCAACACCATTGCATGATGTTCCTCATCAGAGTTATTTGGAAAATGGAATTTTTGCTTTTGATATGTCTATCTCATTTGCCATCCATGCCATTTATTCCGAAGGGATGTGAAGTGGAAAATGTCCTCTTTGATATAGAGCTCGTCTGAGTGCTATTGGATAATCTAGAAATTAAAAAAGCCATCGCTTATACATTCTAATGTTACGTTAATTACTACACCACATTTGGATGAGAGACATTTTTTTTCAGTGTTCTATTTTACATTTGGAATTTACTGTATAACTACTTGGCCAATTGTGCCACGTGCGTTTTCCATGCGTTATGATGAACCCATGGAAAACGCATGGTTTTTGCCTCATTATAATTAGCTAAAAACCATGCATTTTCCATGCGTTTATCCTTCTCATGGAAAACGCACGTGGCACATTTGGCCATGTAGACATGGTCACAAATATAGTCGCTAACTTTGTCACACGAACGGTACATGAAATTAACGTTTTGATATTTACTGGAAGTAGCACATGTTAAATGCACAGCAATTTGGCAGACACGGATATCATGCTAGATCAGCTAAAAGGGGAACTAAACCCTTCAACACTTTACCTCTTAGAAGTTAGCTTGGGTCCATAGAATCACATCCACGCTATTTGTAACTTATATATGTTCACTGGTAATGAAATATCCTGCTTTTATTAACCCTGTGTTGTGAACTACGGAGGGCGCCATTTTCGTCTTTCCCGGCGCGTCTTGCACTGGCCGGAAATACGTCACTGTTGTCCTAGGAGACCCAGAGGCCAGTGATAGCCCAGTAGTTTTAGCCCTATTGCAACCCAGCGTACTTGACTGATTATGGTGAGAACTGACAGTTTCAGAAATAAGTGTTAATTGCACTTGAGGCTTTGTTATAAGAGCATGTCACGGTTGTCTCATTGCCATGGTCTCTGCCTGTCCTAATTAGCCCAACTGGTGCAGAAATACAGGACGTAAAGCCTAATCACCCACCCACCCACCCACTCACCACTGTCAAGTAAATTGCCTATTGAACAATTTGAGACTATAAAACAGTGAGAATTAAGCCACTATAATTGATGTATTAGATACAGTTCTATAGAAAGTAAGTTTTGGATATTTTCATTAATATTGGTACAGTAATAATTATTTATAAAAGTTTGAATCTTAAGCTTATTTCTTCAGGTGCGTTGCTATATTCCCCTCCCCATGTAGGAGTTTTAAATTAACCCTGCATTGCAATGCAAGTGATATCCAATTGAATTGCAATTTGTGTGGTAATTAATTCATTCTGCTAATATTTGTTGAATATATGTATTAATAGTATATGAATTTGTTTGTAATCTTGTTAAGATATGTTATTTCAATTTATCAGTTACATTACTTGGATATAAATGAATAAGGTGCAAACATTTTTGCTTATCTTTTCATATTCTATTTTCTAGATCCCCTAACCCCATCCCCCGGGCTAAACCCTTGACACAGACTAAATTAAATGTCAGGAACATGATATATATATATATATATATATATATATATATATATATATATATATAAACGTAAATTACTGAAGTGTTAGGCATAGGACATATTCAGAATCTAAATTGCAATTTTCTTGAGGGCATGCAACAGCGTTTAGATCTAAACTAATTGTAATTCAGTCTTCAAGTGTAGTGATTCAATCAGGACAAATTGCTATTAGTAGGACTTATTAAGACTGGCACTCAAATTTACGCAACTAATACCCATCCCCAACATTTGAACTTTAGTTGAAGTTTAGTCGAGAGGTTTGCATTCAAGCATAAGTGACGTCACTAGCCTTGCGTGCCGTGTGCATTAATGGCGGCCCCCGCATTTCGGCAGGTGGTTCAGATTGCACTTTTAACTGGCCTTTAACATCATTCCCCTTTAACATCATCATGACGTCACTGAAGGCATCCCAATATTTTATGAAGATAGTTTTCTCGATTGGGTCCAATGTTCCAACATTGTCGCTTGTTATCCGGTGACGCCCTTTGCTTTTAGTGTAATCACTAATGTCATAAATTAATATTGAATGAATAGTATATCACTGTGTGTCGTCACCTCACAGCCCAGCGACCTTTGTATGTTCATGTTTTGCTCGTTCGCTCATCTTAAGTAAATTAATCAATTTCTCTTATGGTCATAGGCTGGCTAATGGTATTAAAGGTCTTACAATGAAAGTACAGAATAATTAGATGTTCATGTGCTGAGTTTAAGAAATTTTCGTTCTGACAAGCAGGCAATCCGAAAAATGCATAAAACTAAAAAAATCTATTTCTCTTGTATTCTTAAGATTTCTGAAGTCTATACTCAGCCTATCGGCTACATAGTTTAACCAATCATTTTGTTTAACTAGGTAAACTGGCAAAGAATGTCCATAATTAGGTCGCTTGGCTGATGGGTGACGACACACAGTTATGTACATATATGTAGAGCTGAAGCACTGAGATTACATTCACTTCTTTCTTTCTTTCTAGTCTGACTGGATTAAGTTCCTCACTAAGTTGTGCTAGCTCCTTAACAGCACAGTTTGCCTCTAAAATGTACAGAGGTATGTAGCAAGTGTTCAGCGCTGGCGTCGTGTTTTTTGGCCGTTTCATACAGTACTGATGTTTCTTTTATTTCAGCACACCCTATAGTTGATGCACAAATTTTTCACTTTATATATATCCAAAACTTTGTTTGACTTAACCTTATTTTATGCAATTTTTGTGAATACGTTTATTTAATTTATATACACACAGTCATGATTTGGTTACTTTTTATTTCAAAGTGAAATATTGTAAATTGTACAGTAAAGCAACCTTGGTATTGTTTTTATCGACTATGAACACCGTTTTGAAACGATGTAGGCCTATAAACTGTTGTTCAATCCATATATAATGGAGCGCCCATAATATAGAGCGCCAGCTCAAGAAACAATTTTTACTCACCGGTGAACTTGTGAACTTATTCGTCTTCTTCGTCAAAACGTCTTAGATGTGACCCCATCAAAAATTGGCCATATTGGAACATGTACTCGAAGAAGTTTGAGACGGTTGACTTGCACCTCGCATTAGTCTCCCGTTATATTTAGACTTGTCTCCTGAGATGGCATTCTAAATCAGAGCAACATGTATGGTTTCCATATTGGTCCGTCAATACAACATTGTAGCAACATCGCTGACATCGCGCTGATGTTGATCCAATCAAGCATGTTATCTGTGCTATAAATGCGGTTTTGAAGATTTAAGTACTAGATGGACATTCCAAATTGTTGGAAATGATGCCGGGCCGATTTGGAATGCTCTGGGCCTGCTCACATGCTAAATTTGATTGACATCAGAGTGACATTCACGATGTTGTTATGATGTTGTTACGATGTTGTTCCGACGGCAAACAATATTTAAATTGTTGGTCCGATTTAGAATGCTATCTTGGTACAACAAAAACAAAATCATACATTGTAGCTCTATAAGCTCTTTATTATCCCTTTGGCAACACATTTTGTGTGCAAAACCGCCTGAAGTAAACAAGACTGAAAAGAGCGGATGAAACATGAAGCATGTGTAAATCAACTGCCTGAAATGTCGTTAAGTGCATGAAGTTTTATGTTTTCCAATGAAAACTTTATGGAATTACTTTTTTTTTTCAGTTTACCTTCGCCAACTGCAAGAGCTGGCTAAGAGCTCCAAGGAGGAAAGCGGCCATGATGACATAGATGCTGCATCGGCCAATCAGGAAACAGAAATGGCAACGTCTGCTGAGCAGCCCCCGAGCGACCTAATTTCAAGCGACCGCATTGGTCCGAGCCCCAAAAGTGACTCTCACGTGACCCAAAGCGTCACGGATGATGAAAAAACAGTCGTCAAAAATGGCGGAAAAGTGACTTTTAATGAAATAAATCTTCATCACAATGTAGTCAATCTACAATACAGTCAACGGCCCAAGAATAAAGTATTAAAAAGGAAAAATACCCCAGCCAGCCTCCCTAAGGTTACGAGGATAAATGGTATGAATTTTATTTTGAACTTCATTCATTTATTCAATTTGAGAAGAATTACACCTACTGAAATCTGTATTATTATATCAATTATTCTTTTCTTTATTCATTATTCAGGTTTATTGGTTTATGGTATGTAAATATCTACAAACTAAAGAGAGATATTATAATATTATATTATTTACAACGTAATATCAGTGCAGATACATGTGTCAAAATATGTATGCTTCAGCTAGAATGCAAACAAAACACTCCATTAACATTTTGGTCATTAAAGAACTCCAAATTGATTTCAGAACAACATTATTAATTATTTAATTTTATTGCTAGTAGCATAGTTGTTAAATTCCATTTACTGTAAGTGCTAATTATCAATTAAGGCTGCAGAGACTCGATTAAGGTAAATATAAAACAATCTAAGAAGTTTTGGTCACGGTAGTGGAAATATATTGTAACAATTGGAAAAAGTGCAGTATAGCGGACCCAGATTTATGACCATATTTAACGAGCCTCATTGCCAGGCCTATGACGTAAAAAGGCTCGAAATCAATGTATGACGTCACAAACTAATGTAGTTATGATGGCGGTTTCATCTTCACGGGAAAGACAGCGTTTTTTTTTTGCTTTTTCTCCCCAAACCCCCGCTCATCTACACCAAATGTTATTTATATTGTGCTAGAACTTCAAACTGCACTAAACCCTAACAATTGTATAATGACAAAAATATGTTTTTAGAATACCTGTATATTAATAAGTATGATATACTTTCATGGTATGCTGGTGGTTGGTGAATTAAGTATTAGTTATATCCCGAATAGGGGGAGTTAACTAACATTTTGGTTGGTTATATCCCAACGCCAAAGGCTGAGGGATGTAAACAACAATGTTATTTTGTTAGTTAACTCCCGACTATGATGGATTTAACTAACTTATACTCCATTAGGCATATTTACTTATTCGCTTGATTATTTGTTAGTTTTTACTGACTTTATAATGCAATACAAGTTCAGTTTGCACTCATGAGGGAGTTACCAAACATTTTCGTTGGTTATTGCCCGCTTATAACAATAAGAAAACAGTCCAAGTGGAGTACTATTATTAATTAACAATGTCAGGTGGAGCTCTTAAGTTGATTAACTTTGCTCAGATGTAATTGCTCCAGAATATTAATGGCTAGAGTGATTCGCCTTGAGTAATTTCGAGCAAAATTGAAATATGAGGATACAAGCCTTTAGCAACTGCTATTTTTACACACAAGGTTGCATGATTGTTTTGACAGAAGTGTAATTAATCCCTGTAAGACCCAGAAAATCAGGAACCCAGAAATACTGCTGTGGCAATAAATGGAAATGAACCAAAGAGACTTGGTATAGAAAGAGATTATTTGGTTTACTTTTTCATAAGATATTGGGTTAATTGCTAAAGCTGGTTAGGTTTAAACACGCACAATTTAGTATCGACGTATTTGAAATTAATAAAAAAAATTGTGTCTTATATTCTCGAATGCTATAGGCTGATATATTGCTTTTTTAAAGGAAGGTTTCCTCAGCTGCTATCAAATTTTAAAAGGTTTTAGATCCATAGTTAAAGAATTAGATATAGATTGGGGAATTTGTCCATCTCATTCTTAAATGTATAGGGCTGGTATATTGCAGTTCTAAGCTCACAGCAAGGGTGGGTAACTAAACCTTTGTGTCAACATAGAATTCCTCTTGTACTAGAATTTAGACATTTTATAGCCAAACTTCATGTATGTATAATAGTAGTTGAGATATGGAGATTTGCGAAAATATGATTTATATTAATTTTTCCCGCTTAATAATATTTTTATTTTATTTAGGGCCGTGAAACACCCAAAAGGCACTGCTGGACTATTTTAGACATATTATGACAAAGTTTCAAGCTTGTAGATGCAGTAGTATCTGAGTTCTGCTCCGGAAACTAGAAATATATATTTTAAATTTTTTCATAATTTCCTAAAACATAGCTGAGACATGTCAAAGAGACTATCAAAAGGCACAACTCAGCTATAAAGACTAAATAAATACCAAGTTATATCAATGTACATGCAATAGTGGATTTTCACGGAAGGTTCTCTATATATCCACCAGGTGGCTACAACAGAACACAGCAATTCTATTGGCTGAAAAAGTTCCCGCCCTTGGCTGTGATTGGCTGAAGCAAAGTGCATCCTAGCAGCAGTATTTATAGTGCATTTTAATGTATATTTGACATCTTATCATTCAGTTGATTTTTTTTATTTTTCTGAGAATTTTATATTCATTGAATCGGTCAGTGATTATCTTCTATGTCTGAAAAGCAAAATGAGTAATAAGAGGAGAGGAAGGACTTATGTCTTGCTGAACTCAGGGCTGCTCAGTGAAAAGACTCTATAGTTTCGGAGTTATGGTCCAGAAAGGAAAGTTTAGTGGGTGCCGTGGTCCAGTCACTCCAGTGGGTAAAGTGTTGGAGTCAATCATAAGCATGTGTTCGAACTCCACCGAGAACCACTGCTTCATTCCACCCAGGTGTAAATGGGTACTTGGCTATAGGCAATGATTCCAATAGGAGCGTTGTAATGGCTGCACACTGATTGCATACTCCCCAGCGAGTTGAAAAAGACTTAAGCTGGTACAGGCCTGCAAAGAGTGTAATTTGTAATGTCGACTGAGCTTGTTGAGGACAGCAAACACAAAACTCGACATTTATATTTATATTACATTTAAATTTTTTCAGCAAAAGAAAAGGGTGGAAATCAAGAATGTCTGGAGGAAGGAGCAGAGGAGGAAGAGGGGGACCATGGGAAGGAAGAAGGGGGTGCTTGTGGGGGAGCCTCTACATGAAATGATCACTAATAAGGTAGGAAATGCACTTAGACAAATAGACTGGTTTATATCTAAATTGATGTGGCAGAGGGTGGCCTACCCGGATAGCAGTTCACACCAGCTAAACATCGGCCCAATGTGGGAGACGTCAGACCAACACCCGGCCAATATCGGGCCAACATTGGGCCAACGTTGCGTGTTATCAGGGCAGTAGATAAGGCATTTATGAGCTACATCTCAATGTCATCTGCATGAGATATATAATTGGAGATGCATTGTACTGGGCGTCTATGCTGAGGCAAGTAAAAGACCGACCAATGGCGTAAAGGTGTAGGGCATAGAATCCAAGCCTAAGCATCTCATCATTATGCCTGCCCCTGACACTGGTCATACAAACTGAGGATTCAGAGCAGTAGCGTTAATAATACTAGCATTTGTGCATTTGAGACATTGCAGAGGCGGATCCAGAAAAAATGTTCACGGGGGGGGGGGGGGGGGGGGTTGACAAATTAAAATGTATTGGGGACCACTGAATTTTATTACTGGGGGGGGGGGCTATCAACCCCCTTACCCCCCCCCCCCCCTCTTTAATCCGCTACTGCGTTGAATGTGGTCTTTTGAGGGAAAAATATTTAGCTTCTTGTGGCTTACCATACTCACTATTTTAATTCATACTCATTATTTAATTAACTTTGACAAACGAAAAATATCTGCTTATGTTATAAAGTAATATCAATGAAAGGTAAATAATGATCCTTTAAACAATAATGCTTTATTTTATATTTCAGACTAAACACTGCTACAATCTTATGGAATGTCTTTTTAATGTTCACGTGACTTTCATCCCTCTCGCGTGACCTCGTCCAGCCCGTGGGCAGACGATATTTCACGCTTCACCGAATTCAATAATGGCTGACAAGGAATGATGTCGTCCGCTTTCCGCATGACGTCACACAAGATAACTGATGTCATCTGTCACGAAATCATGATTTGACAACTTCGGAAAATCAGTTTTTTTTCTTTTTTTCATAAATATTCCAAAATTTGTTGATCTAATTCCACAGAACAACACATAGCTAGCCCTTAATTGAAAGCTTTTGTCGCAAATGCACAAATTCTGAGTTTAAAATCTATATTTAGTCTCAATTCCGATTTCATGAAAGTAGTACTGGAAAAATTTTGCACTCTCCATGAAATTAGACTTAAAATTAAATTTCAGAAATTATATATATCCAATATTACGATGACCATACATTAAAAATGAATGTTGATTATATAATTGTTTGCAATAGATGTTGTTATGATAGATGATTATAATGTTTACGGATTATGTATTTATTTTGGGTTATATTGTGAACAGAAATATTTAGCCATTTTGCATAATTTGCAGGATGTAAAATAGATCGTCAATGCTATACAATGCATTTAAATGTCAATGAATGATATAAAAAAAAATACATTATATTATTATTATGTTCAATGTCTGCTTCACACCATCTCACTAATATTTTATCTTTTTCTTTTTTTTATTTGTATGATATTCCAATTTCAAGATAACAATTGTTCAATGTATTATTAGCATTATAATGCTATCATATTATTATGTAATAATATATGTCAATTTGTGAAAATGTAATTGTCTATTGTACTTCAGCAATCCAATGCATTGCTACGAAAACTTCCACTATTTTTATACTGTCATCATTTTCATGTGATTATGTAATTATAACATTAATTGTAATATATATATATATATTATGTAACTATGTCTGCATATATTCGTAAATGGTTTATTATAAATATAATGCTTTCGTAAATAAATATATAGCTGTTATTCTAATGTTGTATTATGTTCCAATTTGTTTATCTTTGTGATTAAAATGTTTTTCTGACATTCAATCAAATATGACAGTATTTTCATAATCTTATTAGATTGTAATAATTTTTCATGTTTCAAGATAATATAGAATTTTATATTGTGAGTCATTTGTGACAGAACAATTAAGGGCCTAATTAATAGCCTAAATTATGGAATTTTCAAGGCTCCCAACTGTTTGAGATCAATACATGTATTTTTTGCTTTTTGACATTAAATTTTGTTTGTGAAATTGTATTTGTTTTTTTGATAATATTAAGTGTGTGAGACTAAATTTTTGAAAACTGTACCATATTGCAACGAGGGTCTTAAAATATTCCAACGAATAAATGTATAAAAACCATTATTACAGTATTACTTTTATTTATTACTTTTATTTTCATAGTTTACCAGAACTTTACACTTGGAAACAAGTTTGGCCTAAACGTAATTTTTTTAGTTATCCAAGAGTTGAAAACATTGGAAATTCCACCCATTTCTTGCAGTCAATTAAGAAGATAAACTGCTATTGTCTGAAGTGGGGAAGTGATCCGAATAGAATTTCAACGTCCCCTTTATCGATTACATGTGTCAACACTATACAATTTCATAGCATTTATATTATACTTTTTATTTGACAGCTTCATTTCATTCATGACATATGTGTCACCATGTAAATATTTATTATCTCTCAATACTTCCCATAATTCCTGTAAGAGGGCGTCCAAGTCTAATTCGATCACCACTCCCCCTTGCGGCTTATTTGTTGCTATGGTAACTCAGGTGCAGCCTAGCATATCTGAAGAACTTTTCACCTGGCCCAGTTTCATGGTTCAAAGATCACTAGATCTGATCAGAAATACAAGTGGAATAGATTCTGTTTGCTCACTCAAAATTGGTAAGTTATATAATTTAAGCAAGACATCGCTATTTATACATTTTATAATGTGCTGGAGTACATTGTATGATGTATTAATTATTCTCCAAGACATTTATTTTTCTGCATGTCACTGATTCCATGACGTAATGAAATTAGCACTAGATTTGCTGTGGTGAAAACATTTTTTCATGTTATTGTCGTTGTAATAATTAAGTCAAACAAACTGTTAACTGCTAAACTGTTTTGATTAAGTCTTAGTTATGTCAGATAGGCTTTTATAGTGCAAACACACGAGAAAACTGTGACATCATGCTCTTAGAATCAAGAGAAAATTAAAGAGTGATTCTACGTAATTATTATAACGATAACATGGCAAATTTTGCCGTCATAAAATTTTGATGAAACATGTTGTCTATCACCCATTGTTTACATAATCACAATAAAATGTATGTGCTATCAAATTGCTTAAGTCATAAATAATTAAATATTCAAAACATTGTTTCCTTTTATATTAATTTTAATGATGTGTAAAATTATTATAAATAATAACATGCATATTTCATTATTAATTATCTTTAAATTAACCTTATTGACTGATTGGTTCATTGTTTATAAAGTTATTGAGAAACCAAGGTCTGGTTTTAGCGGATCAAATCATGAAAAGGATTAATAAAAAGTTGTTGTTATTAACAAAATAATTACGTTCTTAATAAGCAACCTGTTTACTTATTTTCTTATGAATTAAGTAATCCGGGTCTAATTTAGAAGCTTGTCCTGTAATGAGCCTTAAGTAGGCTTGCTGAAGAATTTGTAATCTTGAAAGAATTAAGTATATACTTTCAGAAAATAATAGAGCTTTAAATGCACCTGAGACACCTAATGTCACTGCAAATGATAGACAATTTACACGTTTGAAGAAAAAAAAATTCCCATCAATGTCAAATGTGTTTTTTAGTAGTAACATCATTTTTTAAAATCTATTATTGAGTCTTTGTGTAAGCCTATCAATTTTAAATAATAATTCTTCAGTTAATATTTTGACAATTACACATTTCTTACCCTATTAAAAATATGGATATTTTCCCTTTATCTAAAAAAAACCCCATTGAATTGAAAATAATTTTATTTGGCAATTAAACAAGAATACAGCATAATATTTTGTTATTTTTGGCATGATAGAATAAAAATTATTACATATATTCTATTAGTGTTAAACTTGCCAGGAGACCCCAAAGAACCTCAGTGGGCTGTGTTAGGGGCCACCTTAAATTGATACAATATTAATATTATAATACTAGATAAAAAATAAAATAAAATAAATAATAATAGTATAAGTTAGTAAAAAAAAATAGAAAGGAGAGGGTATTAATAATAATGAAAATAATAATGATAATAATATGTAACAAACGATTTAGCAATACAAGTATTATTACGTAATACTATAATTATGATTTACAGTGAATGCAAACTGGATTATCCAATATGTCCTGTTTGTAATATCACACTAGATGCATATAATTACATAATTTATCGCCAAATGCCATTTCCCGAAAACATGATAATTATCGAGCTATTTATACATGTGATGCAAAGCTTATGCATGATCATCGCAATGCAATGTATAACACAAGTGACAGAAAATCGAACTGTCAGCACAAAATCAGCTTTTTCTATGTTAATTTTTTTGAAAAATCATGAGATACTTTTCGCACCAATCTATAAACAATATTCACAAATTTCACAATACGCAATCAGATGACCTTTTAAAACTTGAAAACTATATTTGAATGTCTCATCCATACAGTTTGAGCAATTTTAATCTAGAGTTCTCAGTAAACTGGGACTCTATTATATTGTTCATACATAAATAATAATTTACTGTATATATTATAATTATGATGATAAATCGTCCCTTATCTCAGGACACTATCATTACATTTTGATAGATATCATATCCCATTTATACCTACATTTTCAAACCGTGAGAAAACTACAGTTGTACAATCCGAATATAGTTTATAATTCGAGTTATTAATCATATTAATGGCAATTAGCATTTGTGTATTTGTGTATGCAGCCAGTCTCTACACATTTATCATGCATTAATTATTCAGTGAGCAAGCCAATGGCCTGGCGTGCTGTTGTCAATGATGAGTCCAGTTGCAGCAGCACCACACAGTCAGTGCATCTGTTAAGGTAAATTCATATATTTGTATATCCTTGTAAGTTTAATAAATAATAATGTAACGATTTGATAGAATATTGATTTATGTCTTAAATTTTTCCGTCTCATTTTCCTTCCATGCTTCCATGATTTCTTGCTTCCTGACTGACTATCTGACTGACTGACTTACTATATCTGACTGACTGACGTATATTTTCTGCACACATTTCCTCCGACGTTTTTTTCACTGTTTTCAACATATTTTGCCCTCATAATTTTGTTATATTCTTGGTACTAATGGCCCAGTGCAAAAATAATGAAGCCAAAGTGTGACATAACCAAAGCTTTCGATTTTGTAGTTTTTGGAAGTTAATGCTAGATAAAAACTCACAACATTCTTAATAACTGCAAATTTCGTATCAATACTATTGTAAGTTTTTTTACCATTTGCCTGCTCCAGATTAATGCTCATGAATCTGTTGTATTTTATAAAAATTAACAAAATTCAACAATAGTTTTATTTCCCACTCCTAGTATTTTGTGAAAAGAATGTTTAGTTTATTGGCTGGGGCAGAGAATTACAGGACATTAACATCAGGGCATAATGCTCGGGACACCCATTTTCTATATTTGTTGGGCTCTCACTACACTGAAAACACAATAGCCTGGAATGATATTAAGAACGTATAACACCATGATTTTATGCTATTATCTTTGTTCTAATTGATCAATAAATTTATAAAAATCTCAGTTATAAATGGAGCATAACGCTCGAGACAAAATAATCCTCTAATTAACACATTAAGACACCTTTCATTTTCTTTACACAATTCTAGATGGAAATTATTTTTGGAAATAAATTGATCGTGCACCTGCGTGTATATATGTGACTGCGTCAATTATATGTCACCACAAACGCCTTGTTCAATGAATATTTAACTCAGAAATTGATCTGTTTTTAATGCAGCTCCTATGCACAAGTTGGGCATGTTTACATGAGCACATTTCTTTGTTGACTTTCCTTTATTTAGTCTATACAGCGGACCTCACAAATAAGACTAGGTGTAGTTCACTGGTTTAAATGGCGAGGTGGTCGCACTGAAGTTTTGGTATCATCGTTTTTGCATTTAAAACTTGAAAAGTTAGGATATGACAAAATATGTAATAGATATGCTTAGACCATCTTTTCAGCGCATATCATGACCAGGTGATCATTATGTAAGCCAGTGAATATTTTCTTGGAACATATTCTATGACTATTTAGGTAGGCCTACATATAGAGTCTAATTATAAAAGATTTTAAAAAAGCTGCATTGTCAGTCGGTTTTTGTACCAACAAAAAAGCTATCCAAATGAAAGAAAATGCTTCTTACTAATGAATTCGATAACCCCAAACTGTCTAGATTGTACTAAATTAGAAATTATTGCCGGAATTTATTACATCGACTTTGTTTACATTTTAGCTAATTATTCATTGCAACGTGATGGAGAGCGTCGCCGATTCGCGATTTCAGAGTCGTTTTAAGAAAAATTGAGGTCAGAATTGTTTCAATTCATGCAAAAAGCGAAACACCTACACATTTTTTACATAATAAAATTGGAATTTTGAAAATTGGAAGAAAATTGAAGGCACATAATAATAAAATACATTAAGAACCGACGACGCTAATGACGTTCGTTTATGCCTCGTTTTCATTTCATTGGCCATAAAAGCACTTGCAATGTAAACAAATCGGCAATTTGATGGCATGAAAAATTAAATGCTAGGTGAAGTTTATCTATAGAGATATAGTGAACCTAGCAAGGCTCTGATGGGATTTATTCTGTTTTTTTAGAAGCAATGAAATGAATGCAACCGATTTTGGTCACTGTCATATTGAGTGACAATGCAGCTTAAAGCGAATCTTTTGTCTAATTCCACCTCAGTATTTTCGTTCAATGGTTTTATTGATACTGTGATTAGTAAATACATGTGCCCTTAATTTTACTGTAATCTGACGCTGAACACGGTGCTCCTGATTAAACTTCAGGGTTGTTAAAAAAATTTAGCAAAGAATTCTGCCGTCATTGGCATTTCGATAATATAAGGTCGAACCTTAATTTTACGCAAAAAAACAAACAATTATGTTACCAGAATTTTGACATGTTTCACCTTTATCCATAAGATGATAGTCAATGCCTAGACAATCATTTTAAAACAGTTATGAAGAAATCTGTCAAGAAAATAATGAGGTATGATAAAATAAATATTTTAGTTATAAATCACACCCAAGTCATATATGCGAGCACATTCCATGTCAAATATTGAAGTTGATTTCTATAATCAATAGTGACAGAAATATATTACTCAGATGAGTTAGCCCTATTTCCTTGCAAAACAGCAAAACCTTTTCAATAACATTTCTTATTTTGTCATAAAATAAGACCTCAGAAATGTACTCAGTGGCCACGTGTGGACATACATTCCCTCGACCATGGATTAAAAGCGTTAGCTCCAAGGAAATACTTTTATATTGTTTGAACAAGAAAAAGTAGTTAATACATAAATAGTATAATCAGCATAATATTCATTGACTTACTACAGTATCCAGCAATCAATGATTGATGGGAGGTCGAGGGAATGTATGTCCACATGTGGCCACTGAGTACATTTATGAGGTCTTATTTTATTACAAAATGAGAATCGTTATTGAAAAGGTTTTGCGTCCGATTCCCTAAACAGTGTCCGAAACCTCCGAAAATAATTGTTCTGCTATTTTATGTACTCTTACACAATAGTTTGTTAAAAATTCATTTAATTTTTTTACATGCAAGTTCTGTCTGTAGATGCAATGAAAAAACGGTCTTGCTCACCAAATCTCACGTTAAACTACAGACAGAACTTGTATGTAAAATAAATTTAATGAATTTTTAACAAACTATTGTGAAAAAGTAAATAAAATAGCAGAACAATTATTTTCGGAGGTTTCGGACACTTTTCGTACGTTTAGGGAACCGAACGTTGAGGGAATCGGACTTTATGGGTTTGGACGTTTCGGTTTTCGGACGTTTCGACTTGATACCCTGCTAGATAGCCTTTCACAAGATAAAGTGATGGTAAATTAGAATTATCATTTAATATACTATACCATTTCTGGGAAAAAGCTTAAAGTAAAGATTCAAGCGAAAACATGAAACGTAATTTTCTTGCAAAATACCTGCATAGCAGCTGAACGGACGTGATGCTGACAAACTGACTGCCTCAATTTTAAACAATTCACCAATTTTCTGCGCCAAACAAAAAATCAGCCACTTTACAGAGTCAGCTCCGGTTAATCCATGTCCATAATCATATATGATAATTCATATATATATAGATTTTTATTGACAGCTAAATATCAAATTGATACATGTGTCAGCATGACAAGATAATAAATGGCAAAAAATAAAAAGATAATAGAAATACATGGATCAAAAGTTAAAATAATTAAATAAGTAGAGCTATATTATGACTAATACTAATCAACACTACATAGTCTGTCTAAGAAATTCTAAAGCACCCGGAACTAAACAAATAATAGTAATAATACTGTTTAAAAAAGCACCAACAAATAGTTTTAGCACAATTCAGGTTCAATAACAATACTAAACACTAAGCATAAGATATATAGATATATATATACATGATGTACTCTTGACTGTTATCAACATGGTAAACAATATGAAGTGATATACAATATGAGATGGGAATGTTGACATACAATATGAAGTGACATACCATATGAAGTGACATACAATATGAAGTGACATACAATAGTAGATATTTACAAATATACAAATGTACAAATTCATACACACATGGAAACAGTTTCGTCAATGTGCCGCCAGTCACTCAGCTCTAGGAGACATTAAATTACTATTTATATATATATATATAATTTTTATTGACGGAAGATGTCAGAAAAGACATATATGTCACGAGTACAAAAGATAAAAAGAAATAAAAGCAATCAGAAAATAATATTAAAAAAATAAAATAAAATAAAATAATAATAAAAAGGGAATACAACAAAGACTATAGTTACAGATGGTTCCAGCCACCGAATTAAAGTATTTACATAGAAGTTAACATTAGTTTAGCTGTTTATCCATTCCTTATGAAATTCAATCAGAGTCTTTCATTTATACAGCTTGTATCATAAACACAGTTATATTTTACATATAATATATATTACATATTAACATATTTCGACAAAATACATTCCTTATATAATGTGTACAATATAACTATTTACAGAATGATTTTACTTCAAAATAGAGCTAAATATACATTAATTAATAGAAAGTATATATGTATATATTTACAGAGATTATATGATTTCACTTCTAGAAAACAAAATCACAAAGAGTTTTCATCATGGCAGTTCATGTAGGCAATTTTAAAGTTCAAGATATATATGACTGCGCAATTTTTGGAGACGGATAAAGGCAATGTTTAAACATCAGCTTGTAAAAGAAATTTTCCTAGGTTTATCAGCACCTCAGGCTCCTTGGATGTCATTATGACTTTAAATTTTCCCATGTTGTTAAGTGTATTATAGTTACCAATGTATTTCCTTGCTATCGTATTTAGATTTTCTCGAAATAAAGAGTAGCTTGGACAGGTCACAAGACAGTGTATTTCATCTTCAACTTCATTCAGATTACATTTTAAACCGGTTCTATCCTCAGGTGGTATTTTAGGCTTTTCATGTCTTCCTGTTTCTATACGGAGGTTATGTGAACTGATTCTAAATCTAGCTATCTTACTGCATGTTTTCCTATTCATGTTAAGAAGTGGGCGGGGGCCTAGCTCAGAGGTAGCGCTCTGGGCTTCCAACCGCTGGGTCCCGGGTTCGATTCCTGGTCGAGCCTAAGTTGGATGGCTGTTTCACCCTTCATCTCATTGCCATGGTCTCTGCCTGGCCTAATTAGCCCAATTGGTGCAGAAATACAGGACGTAAAGCCCTAATTACCCACCCACCCACCTCATGTTAAGAAGTAGAGAAGGTTCTAATCTATAGTCCGTTTTAATGTGTTTGTAAGTTCTTAGCTTAGGTTGCTGTGTCGTATTGTTAATTTCTGCAAATATTTGTTCTTGCTGTTTTTGGTAAAGAGTAAGTTTAACGGTACTGCAGATATTGTGAAGATTGTTGTGACTTTTTTCATCGAAGACTATACCAAACGTATTTAATATGTTGGTCACTCTGCCAAACCAGCTACTTCTACTACGTGTATGAAGATCTTTTTGAATATTAAGGCATCTCTTCAGTAACTTATCATCTGGCAATTTCTCAAATTTTGTCCAATAATTTATCATTCTTACTTTTGTCTAACATGTAGTGGAAATCTACCTGTCTCACTATATACAGCCAGAGTTGATGTTTGTTTTCTTACCCCAAACATATTCTTAAGATATCCCAGTTGTAACTTTTCTATCATTTATGGGTTTCTCGCCAGCCCACATTTCATTATTGTATTCTAAGATTGGTAGTATATAGGTGTCAAACATTTTTAAAGATAGTTTGGAAGTTATACATCCTAATGACTGCTTAGTGTCACCTCGTAGCGCAAATATTGCTTTTTTGGCCTGAGTCACAAGGTATTCGGTCATTTTACTGTGCAAGTTTTGCTTATTAGTCAACATATGTCCCAAGTATTTGAAACCGTCAACTTCCTCAAGTTGTTCTGTATTGTAATGAGAAAAATTATTATTGCTGATTTTTTCATACTTATGAGTACAGTTTTTTTTTTTTTAAATATGTTTATTCACACACATGCATATACAATTCATGGTGTATAGTACAAAAAAAGAAATATTGGTAAAACTTTAAAAAACATAACAGATAAAAACATAAGTGAACAAATAAAAATGCTGCGCTTTATGCTGCTGTACATATAAAGTGCAATATGACTTTTAGGTCATCTCTAGTGAACCCGTCTACTGTGGCTGCATCTGTGCGAACAATATTTAACAGTTCAATAATCTGTCCAACTACTGGCTCTACATCAGCATGTCTTTTATATAAGCACCTTTTGGTCTGACAAATACTGTCATTTAACAGTTGCTCAATACTGCATCCAATACCTTTTGAGATCATTGTCAAATTTGAATAAATTATACTGTTTACATCTAACAGTGCTTTTTCGTAAATAAATTTAACTTTAACATTTGCAGATTTTAACATAGTTTGTACCATTTTAATAAATCTACAGTAAATTTGCTCTAAGGCACTTAGTCTCCCAACTAACCCAGTTGTATGGCCACAGGTGGAATGCGATATTTCATGACCTTGTATGAGATGCTCACTATTTTCGATCCAGCTGAACAATTCTTACAAATATTAACAACTAAAAACACTAACCTTAACTTTGCTCTTGGTAAATTTCTACAGGTAGCATTAAAATTAGACAGTAAAATATAAATGTTTATGTTTTTCATAAAATATGGTTGACTCTAGACAGCTGTAGCGACCTATTCCTGGCTGTAGCTATAACTCGCTAAAGCCAGCCATTTTTGTCCAATGCTAGCATAAAGTTGGCTTACACCTAATACCACTGAAAGTATATAAATCTTGGTCATAAATGTGTAGGTACGATAGACGTACATCTTTTCAACAAGCATTGACAAATATGCATAACTCTCAACTTATTCACCAAATGGTGCTGCATGTACTTTTAGATCCGGCTTTGAGTAGCCAGCTATAGCCAGACAGACTTGTTTAGTGGCAGGTAGCCTCGTTTAGCAGAAATTATCTGGCTTTGTTTAGGTTCTATTTGACAGGCCGTTTAAAAAAAATGAAACTAACTGTAGTTCCTCACAAAACAACCAAACCATGTCAGCCCAATGCCGGACCTATGTCGGCCCAATATCGGCCCGACGTCGCCCACACAGGGAAGACGTCAAAACAATGTCAGTCGCTAACAGGAAAGAAATTCACACAGATGCTTTAACAATATAGTGACTCTTTCTCATAACTGTCTCATAATATTTTATTGCCTTCCTCATAAAATACCATTATTTGCATAGCTGTGATCGCTTGCGTTTTTCTAGCAATATTTACTGACAGCACACAAGAACATAGCACCCGTTCCAGTGTGAACAGTCATTTTGTTTGTATTGGGTGGCCTAATTGTTTGCACATATACATTTGACTAAACAGAAGCAGACAGTTCTGTTTCTAAGGATAGCTCAGTTGTCCAATGTGTTGCCCCTGTCAAAATTTACATAAATTATGCACATCTCCCCAAAAATAGAAGTCCACTTCGAGAGCTGTGCACAACTTGTGCTCAAATGGTCATATTTTTGTAGGCCGGTGTATGTAATGTTATTCGTGTAGACATATTTGGGATAGAAATTCACCGCTTGTAAAAGTTGGAAACAACTTTTTCTGTAATATGTTACCTAAGGTCATAAAGGTCATCTGCTGGTAGATGATTGGTTTCTTAAAACTGAACAATGACAGAGTTTAATTTGATTGATAAGGGTTACTTGTTTATTGTTTATAGATGTGGTCAATGTATGGCCAAACAAATTGTTTGGATAAATTTATGATACTTTTACAGCAGATTTCACATATATGAAGCCAGAGGATGTCATGTGAATCCAGGATTCCTTAAGGAGGCCTCTCAGGAGTCCTGGATTCACATGACGTCCTCTGGAGTTTAGTTTCCAAGTCTATGGAGTCGGCTGTGTAACATCTTCTTGTCAACTTCAAGGCTGGAGTCAGTGTTATAGGTTTCAGCTGTCTCTGATTGGCACCCTCGAGTCCCGAGGGTACCTGGAAACTCATTGTGAATCACTCAACAAAATTCTTGCACAACTAACCCAGGCTCTATTGACCTATAGTCGATTCAGATTTGCTTTAATTATATTATATTCAAGGAGTACAAAACTGCCAAAAAAAGGATATTATACGCTTTTTATGAAGCGATCTAGTGCGGTGACTTCGTCCTATTTTGTGCGGCCGAGAATACATTTGAATGCGCATAGCGATAACGTAAATATAGTCCACGTGGCTTTTGGTAGACTACCAGCTGGCACTCGCAAAATTATTAAGCCATCTAGTTGTAGACAGAGGTTTCAGTGTTTTTTGTCCAGATTCAGATTCAGATCACATTTATTTGCTCAATTTTCTTTTGTACATCATTTTCACATTAAAACAGTGTAGAGCTGGGGGGCTCCTCCAAGATGATCTCTTCATCGCTGCTGAGGGGCGCCCCCATTATATTATAATTGTTTAAACTATTTATAAATAGATTGTGTTCATGGTGCCGCATGAATCGTAGGATATCGTAAGATCCATGAAACTAAAACTCCAGTGGACATCATGCGTATCCAGGTTCCCACTGGCTAAGGCAGTTATTAAACCAGTGGGAGTCCTGGATTCACATGATGTCATCTGGAGCTAATGCCCAGTTCACACCTTCATGATTATGATGCCGATTGATCACGATCTCAAAATCTGCGCCACTAGGGTGTGCCTACATTTGTAGAAGTAGCACTACGAATTAGTACGATTATCTATGATGACGAAAAACGTAGCAAAATCGTGGCTGTTTGTAGACACTCCACATGAGAAGCTTGTCTACATAACATGACTGATAACAAATGATAAGGATTCCATCTACGACATCTTACGATATCCTACGATGAGCTAAGGTAGACCTACGAATTCATAACTATAAACAAAACATCCGTAACTTCTGACGAAGCCCACAAATTGGCTACGATATATTAAGATCGCTCCCGATCATAATGCTGATCTTTCACAATGGCTGACGAATTTGCTAGTATGAAAAGTGTGAACTGGGCATTAGCTCCAGATGACGTCATGTGAATCTAGGACTCCCACTGGTTTAATAACTGCCTTAGCCAGTGGGGGACCTGGATTCGCATGAATTTGCTAGTCTTGACAGATCGTGGCCAAAATTGTGAAGGTGTGAACTGGGCTTAACCCAGATAGCATTTCAAATCGAAACGATGCTGGGCCGATTTGGAACGCTATCTGGGAAGTCCCTTAATCTATGAAGTCTGCTGCATTGCGCTCTGAACCAACTGCAATAGATCCTTTAATACTTTTTGACCCATTTATGTGTATTTTTATTTTTCAGATTAATAAGATGTTTACATACCAATAATGATGGGACTACATTGCAACAAGCGCAGCACTAAAGTAGTGCTGTGGCTGACCTTGGGCATATTCTTAATCTATCTGCCTTTCAATCTCTTGTATTTTCTAGCTACAGGTAAGCAATTATTCTTTTTTATATCTGGGCCTAGGCCTTTACCCAATATAGGTCTTTCATAATATATGTTGTATGACAGACCAGATATGTTGATCCAACAAAGCCTCAAATTAAGTGACAAAATATGGGTCAATGATAGAAGGGAGATTGGGATCTGTGATGCACATATATTTTGTAATAGTTTTGCTTTGACATATTACGTGGAAAACTGATAAAAATCTCTTTGAAAGTATATTTCTACAAAAATCTATAGACCACATATGTCTTAAATTGTAAATCACAATAAACGGAGAAGAAATATAATTTCGACCGAATTGAATTCCTACTATCCTGACAATTCAACTGTTTACGTGTACCAGTGAGCACCATAATGAGCACAGTATCAGTTATTTCAGCTACGGACACCAAAGTTCTTGGTTATGATATTCAAATTGCCTGAATAAATATTTTAGGTTAAACTGAACTGGTAACCATGGAATTTTACCCTGGAAAACACCATACATATGTGTATCTTCCGAGAAATCGACAACATGGCAATGCTTTCGCTGGCCTGCTGCAACTAGCTGATGCAGTACGCAGGTAGGCGCTCACATTAACCAGGAGGGATTCCTCCCGGTAGCGTGCGTGCACATTCTAGGCTTTAACATTGAAAATGCATGGACCGGAACGTGTTCCCCAGTCTAAAAATAGCACAGCCAATCAGAAAATTCAGCATTTGGCAATCAGCTATGCGGGATAGGTAGAGGCGACCTGCCTATCACTTTTACGCTTAGGCAGGTCCCAGCCAAGGCAATGCTTTCCATATACTTCAAATTGTAAATTCTCGCTAGGTGGCATGATAATTTTGCCACGTACGCCACCTGGCGTGATTTCTTAGTGCAAAAAACTTCCAAAATGTTAGAAAAGGATGACTTTTATATATTGTGAGTAGGCACCGATCTCAATAAGTTAGCAGCCATCATACTTAAATTGTTTTCATTGTAGGCCTAGTGCTGCTGCCTTTCTTTTCACAACACCAGATATCTATTCTTTCTTTTTCTGAAGAATTTTCTTGTTCATGTCTGTCATTTAAGGGACTTTGTATGTTTGTAAGAGGCTAAGAGATAGATAGATAGATAGATGGATAGATATAGATAGACAGACAGACAGACAGACAGACAGACAGACAGACAGACAGACAGACAGACAGACAGATAGATAGATAGATAGATAGATAGATAGATAGATAGAGAGATAGATATGGAAAGTGCAGCCCTCTAAGCCAATTGAGAGAGGAAGAGTCGACCCATGTCACACATTTACCCCGTGGACCTGTCTTTCTGTTAAAAACTTTTAAGATTTCTCTTGCTGACAACTAATGTTATGAGTTGTTGTGCTGTTATTTGGTAGTTATCCACGCGAATTTAGCCCTCCTCCATGCACATGTTGCAGTGACGCCATTCTTGCAATATGGGAGCATTCGATTTGTAGTTGCAGTGGGCGGACGTGCTAAGCACAGCTCAATTACATACAGTAAGTTGAATTACCGACAGCCGGCGGGTCTTCAAATTGAATACACCCCACGTTCCAAGCATGAAACATACTAAATGATTCTGTGCATGAATATGAGCGATATTATATTAACACACATCACATTTGACGAACTGTGGAGCTTAACACCCATGTAAGCTTATACATACCATGGGGTCGACTCTTGCAATTAATGTTGTAAATAAAAATATATAAATTGCCTGGGGTGGCCTACTATCAGGGTGACTTCCCACCAACTCTCTGATACTGAAGACTGCATACTAAAACCATTTACATTGCACAACAATTAATGCGGACCAGATTTTTGCACTGCAGCCTTATTGCTGAGAAAACTGACTTCTGACCACTCAAGAACCTGACAGCGTTGCCCATATCCCACATAGACTAACTGGATATGACAGAGGGGGAGAATCAAAAATCTAAATCAGCCTGTTTTTGTATTACATAAACATGTCATAAACGTGGGGGACAAATACAAGCCTAGTTTCTGACCATATACACTGTATATTGCGGTGTCATCATGTACCTCATGGAAAACAAATATTACATTCACTTTGAGAAATTTTCAATTGGTTGTTGATTTTTGAGCGAGCTTATCAAGTGTTATACTGTACTAATCTTAAGATGTAATGATGAGACAATGTTTGGCCATGGCTGTATAGTACTAAGAATGTCCAAACTAAAAGCAACTACTTGCAAAGATAGATAAGATAAATAAGTTTATTCACTGAATATAACGTATGTCATATGAACAACATTGACACACAAACCAAAGAAAAATAGCATCCTTACAATATTCAAAATGTACGTTAAAAAACACATATATTCAGTTAGGTGTGTGCGAGAATCTCGCAAGAGACAGTAACTAAATTGGCTGGGAACTGCCTAAGCGTAAAAGCGATAGGCAAGTTGGTGCTGTCCATCTCCCATGGCTGATTGGCCAAGCACTGAATTTTCTCATTGGCTGTGCTATTTTGAGACTGGGGAACACGTTCCGGTCCAGGCATTTTCAATGTTAAAGCCTAGGATGCGCGGGCACGCTACCGGGAGGAATCCCACCCGGCTAATGGCAGCCCCTACCTGCGTACTGCGTCAGCTAGTCGCAGCGGGCCAGCGAAAGTAACTAAAGGGTTAGTAAAGTAATTAACAACAAAGACATGTATATATTCACTTTAATCCTCCATAATACCTTTTTTTTCAAACAGGTCCAGATCTGGGCTCTCAAAATACTCTTCGAAGCTTGTCGTCGATCTTCAACAATATTGTCCCGGATAAACCACCACTGACCATAAAAGACATCATCCCGCAGAAAGATGGAAACGTCGATGTGGTCCTCAACCTGAACGTGGCTCAGTTGCTACAGGTACATTCAGTAACGTACAATCTTCAAATAATACTAAATGCTTTGCTTGTGCATTTCCACAAAGGGAATTTGTAGAGTGATCTACATTGTTCTATTGTAAAAAAAAATATAATAATAATAAATTTATTTTTATTTTTTATTATAATAATAACATTTAAAGCCGGAGAACGATCTGCCATTTATTATCTCTTGTTTCATCCTCAATTTTCATCTCTGTAGTTGAAATTGTTAAAGCACAAAACAGCTATAAAAAAGGATTATCCTTTTTTGAGATTTTAAGCTTAAAAAATCTCTATTACAGTAAATTAATACAATACTTACTATAACTACGAATATGTGCATCAAGCTAAGTATTATATAGATTTTTCAATTACACACGATGTTAAAAGCGTACACATCGGTGTAACATCATCAGTTACATTAAGGGAATAAAATCAACATTATATATATATTTTTTAAACAAGGTTAGTCATAACATAAAAATTCTAAATGAATTAAATCTCATTCTGGCTTAAACCATCTTTGCTAAAACTGATATACCTGATACACAACTGTTATATATGTTTCTTCTAATATTAACAGGCCCTAGACATCAATACATTTGGCAACCCAAATGGTGAGGCGACGATGAACCCGTTACCATCCGAGTTCAATATCACAGCACACAACAAGGATTTTTGCAAGGATAACCCAGGATTAAAGTGGATCATTTACGTTCACACTGCCCCAGCCAATGTTGCAAGGAGGAGTATACTTCGTTCGACATGGGCAAACAAGAATTTGTTCAGAGACAAGCGAACCGCTGTAGTGTTTCTCGTCGGAACTCCTTCTGATATAAAAGACCAGAAGATTATAGAGGAAGAGCGGAAGTTATATGGTGACTTAGTGCAAGGCAGCTTTGTAGAGCATTACAAAAATTTGACGCTAAAGGCTATACTTGGCTTAGAATGGACTTCGCAGTATTGCCCTGATGTGCCGTATGCTTTGAAGGCAGATGATGATGCCTTCATCAACATTTTCGAGTTAGCGTCAATTGTAGAAAAGCATTCAAATGCAAAACGGTTGATAGTCTGTCCGTTATGGAAAGACAATAGCATGCCCATACTCCGGGACCCTGCCAAGTGCATGAAATGGTGTGTAAGGTATACTGAATTCCCAGGGAAGAAATATTTCCCCAAATACTGCGCTGGGCTGGGGTTTCTCATGTCCAGGGAAATGATGCCCAAAATGGCCGAATGGTCTCGGTCCACTCCTTTCTTCTGGATAGACGACGTTTACACCACGGGACTTCTTGCCGGCAAGGTCCCCGATGTCACTTACGTTGATCTGCTGAAAAACTTCACTCTGAAAGAAACTGTTGTTCTGGATAACTATAAGCAATCGCTTGATAAACCTGTGTCTTACATTTTTGGTCACGTCAAAAAGAAAGATAATTTCATGGCGATGTGGAATGCTACTCTGCAAAGACTTCCTGATGAAACTTTAAAGTCACTTACTCCAGAAAGTTTAAAACCTTATCCTAATCTATTGGCCAAAGTTTCTTAGCATCATGATATTCCACTTGTATTTTAAAATGTTTCTATCAATATTTACAAAAATACTCTGTGGTCTTTGACTATCTACAAATGTAGAGAACCCATATTGGTCTCTGAAGTTATATTTTGAATCTTACTACATGTAAAAGAGAAAGTTGCAATCTTCAAGCTACAACGTGGGCTTGCATCCAAAGATTGTGATCCGTTATTAGTGTACACATGTAGTTGTAAAATGTGTTGTTAAGTAACTGTGGATGTGAGCCTTAATTTTGATATTAAAGACTTGCTCATTGTAGAGTTGTCTTAAAGCATTATCTCTGATTAATTCCAATTGTTGTCAGGCTGAGCAGTGTCACGGTGCCCAGTCTCAAAACTTAAACTTGCCAGTCTATACGTATGAACTATGTATTCTCTTGAAGGTAATCTACCAGATCTGTGCACACTATTATGGCATATTTTCATATACAAATATATTTTGTGTCAATTCAAATGTATTCGTAAAACTACATGCCATCTGTAAGTACACAGCTTGCTCAATTATCATAATTTGGGATGCATTAGTATATTATTTGAGGTGGTCATTGAATTGTTGAAATTAATTTGTCTGTGTATGTTCAGCTGGTATAGAGGTATAGTAATTGAGTTATATCCAAGTAGTACTATACATTGTGGTATTCCTAGCCTTATCTATAGGACTTGACCAATAATTAATTTTCATCTGCATTATCATTTTAAGTATGCACCATTGTGTTCAGAGGGTCAAGCTTTGTTGTCTTTTAAAGCTTCATTGTCTTCGCAGACATTTTTTTTAGACTTAACGATTTATTTATTGATGATATTATTGCAGATCTAATGTAGTATAGGCAATTTGTGTGTATGTAAGAGTATATTATGTATAGGCAAAATAACAATTGATCTAGTCAAATCCAGATCTATTTGTGAACCCATATATTATATATAATGAACTTACATATATTATATGTATCTATTTTAGGATGAAAGGGTGTTATATTTTTGGAATCATGGGTGTACATGTATTTCATCACTGCTGTCATGTCAGCCCTTAATTACCCCATTCATGCACAGTGGGCCAGGAATTCGGGTTATTAATGTACCAGGTAATAATGTAATTATGCATATTACAAATTTGTCTGAGTGTAATATTTCTTTAAAATATCAAATGAAAAAGAAATCAAACTTGTACGGTGAGAAGATGTTTATTTTTCTCCAGCTGTTTGGAATATATTGTTGCTGTTATATGTAGAACTATGCTCCCTGAGAAGGGGGGATTTGGCCAAAGGTCACTATAGACCTTTGGACCAACTGATTGTGTCACTGATTGATTGATTGTGAATCTCAGAGTTGTGTCTGAAGGAGACTGGATGAGTGATGCTCCTCCCAGAATATGGGGAGGGGCTAACTGAGGATATATAATGTTAGAAGTTGCAAATAAAGAGCAGTTTTTACCTTTCCTGGAAATTGGAAGGAACAAAGCAATATTGTCTTGATTGAGTGATTTGAATGACCTACACGGAAGGACTGATGCTTTGAATCTACATGTATTGTACTTCTGAGAACTTGGAGTTAAGTTTGGACTAGACTGGCTTGCCCAGTGTACATGAAGCTTGGGACAGCAGACGAAGACCAGGAATGAGTCCCAAGACTTTATAACGTGTGGCAAAGCAAAACAATAATGAAATAAATAAGATATAAAATAAGTACACATAAAAAGATATATGTGTGTGTGTGTGTGATTAGGGCTTTACGTCCTGTATTTCTGCACCAGTTGGGCTAATTAGGACAGGCAGAGACCATGGCAATGAGACGAAGGATGAAACAGCCATCCAACTTAGGCTCGACCAGGAATCAAACCCAGGACCCAGCGGTTGGAAGCCCAGAGCGCTACCTCTGAGCTAGGCCCCCACCCTACATAATATAAGATAATATAGATTAAAAGGTCAAAAGAAATAGAAATACCAAACAAGAGATGACCATGCGCGGTACTTCAATAAGCAGAAAATGTATACACAAGGAAGAGAAATTAATTTCAGTTGATAGAACACAATCATTCAATTCGGCAAATCAATTTATTCTATATTTAAACTTTTTTTCTGATATTTAGACAATCACAATAAAAACCTAATGTATGTACATGTTAAAGTTGTAACAAAATCAGACCCCCACAATTCAATTAAATGATAATAATCAATATATAGAGAATTCAAATTCATTAGTCAATATTTTAAGCAAATACCTATAAAAATAAATGCTTATTCTACAAAAATATAACTGTGCATATTTGCCAATCAAGAGAACAGACAACTGAATCATTCAGTATTAATAATATGCATGAGGCAAACAAGCCTAAAATATATATAGAATATGAGCACTATGATACACTAAACTAATTACAAGAAATCACCATGAACTGGCATAACCACATCAAAGAAAATTAGAAAGTTGAAATAGCATACTGTTTCTGATAATGATGATATAGTTGATGTGCTTACAATTTGGAATTTTCTGAGATTGTTTTCATTGGAAAGATGTATAAATGCAAATAATATTGTGTTATTCTCTAGATAACCATTTTTTTTACCATTGTAATACATCAACCACGTTTCATTCCTAAATTGTATTTTATTTTTCTATTTACAACATGGTGTCCCGTATATCAAAAGACAGCCAGAGAAATGGATGGTGAGTTAATGAATAAATTATTACATCTTACCAGCAAATTTCTTTGTTTTTGCAAGCTCTGGGATGACTGAATGAATAAATAATGAATGAATGCATTAATGAATAAATGAATGAATGAATATGTGTCAGTGTAAGCAAGTTTCTAAGTTTGTGCATAATTTGGGTTCAATGACTGAATTAATCAATTCTTGCATACTATCTAATTAGACAGGAGCTAGCTGCCTGTAAAAACAAAAACCTATTTTCAATCTAAGCCCCTGGAACTGTAGTTCATTACTAAACATCAAACAAGTATAAAACAAATTCTTAAATAATATAAATTTTAAAACTCTTCCATATAAAAATCCTCCCAGCAGTTGTGATATGTACCAGACTTGTGTGATAACATATTATAATAGTCAATAATATATACTGTAGAACAATGGTTTTTAGGATAAGGAGAAATTATACTCTTCTTTTAAGATGATATAAATGATATATATAAATAGCCAAACGTTTCTAAGTCATTAATAAATACAATATGGAGGAGAATGGGGATCACCTTATTCTTAGCTTCGTATGCGTTGAGACTTCTAGGATAACAAGTAAAGCTCTCTTTAAAAAAAGACACCTGCACCAGACTTGTTTTAGATTATTGTGATAGTAGATAGTAGATTTTGCTAAATAAAGATTTTTTTGGTTGCTTTTTTCTTTTTTTGTGAATGAGGAAAAAATAGAATTTGAATGATCATATTAATTTTGACATGTAAACATATTTAAAAAAAAAACAAAAAAAAAAATCTTTCTCTGGGTTGTATTCGTACCCTACAGTATTAGATTTAGATCTGATACAAAAAACTAAATCATTGAATGTTATCCCAGCCAAAAGATCTTACTTGTCAAATGGATTTGCTAAACTATTGGCATTTGTTTGTAGGCCTTTCAGCAAAATATCAATTGGATAAAGACACTACAAAAACGTAACAAACAATAAATTTTTTTCAGTATCAATATATATGGCAAAAAAAAAGTCTAAATGAAATATGAGCTCTATGATACAATTAACTTATTGCAATCAGCCCTGCAGCCTTGACATCATGCATATTAAAGAACACTAGAAAGTGGAATAGCATACTGGTTTGGATAATGATGATGTAGCTGATGTGCTTACCATTAGGAATTTGTCGTGACGTTTGTGATGGATAATGTATGAATGCAAATAATTTTTGGTAAAAATGGTTTACTATATAAGGCAGCATATGGTAAGGAAACGGATGAATAAGATAATGAATGGATTATATTTCACAAGCATATTTCTATGTTTGTGCAAGCTCTGGAATAAGTGTATGAATAAATAAATAAAAGAGTAAACTAATGTCTCATTGTAAGCAAGTTTCTATGTGTGTGCATAATCTGGGGTTCAATGACTGAATTAATGAATTATTCTCTTGAGTTCATTTGTTATATTTATTTGTTTTAGGTTGTAGAGCATAATATTAAGTTAGCCGGGAGTACTAGTTGCCTGAAATATTGCAAAAATTACAAACCTACATCCGACCTGCAACCTTTATGCTATGCCCCAGGAATCGTGGTCCATTATTGGTCCTAAACAAGTATAAAAAATCTACAAAGTATATAAAACAAAACTTTTTAGAATGCAAAATCTACTTTTATAAAGATTTCAAAAACATTTAAAAAAAAAAGTTTGTAAATGTTATATATCATCACCGAACTTCACTAAATTCAAGTTCTTTAGCTCAAATGCTAAATCTATATTCAATAAATTAAGGGAAAAGGGATCACCTTGTCTGACGCAAGTATCATATTCAAACTAATGATAGTCATCTAATTGTAAATTTTCACCCAGCAATCATGAGTTTTGAATATATATTAAATAGCATTATACAAGCCCCATTACCTTCATTATAGATGACCATATATAATTTATGAAGTATTTGCTCATGAACGCGCAGACCTGATAATTCCATCATGGGCAATGCAATATAATATTTCTATTGTGTCAGTCATGTTAAGCTGCAAACGTTGATTCGAATTATGTCCTTTTTTATAAAACATGAGAATAAATACAATTTGCCCGATGGTTTACAGGAAATAAAAATCCTTAGTGACATTACATATATTTTTATGCCAAACTTATACATGTCGGTTTTGCAAATTTCCAAACACCCAAGTTAGCCTCATGTACGTCAAAACACTTCTAGGATAAATTGAAGTTATCGAATGTCACACCAAGCAAAAGATCTCACTTGTCTTACGGCTGCGTTGAACATATCTGCCAATCAAGGGAACAAACAATTAAATTATTCAGTATCAATATATATGGCAAAAGAAGTCTAAAATATATATGAAATATGTGCACTATGACACAAATAACTTATTACAATGACCACTATGACCCGACAGACTATCCATAGACTATGTTAAATAAAACTATTTTGTTTTGATAATGGTGATATATTTGATGGGCTCACAATTTGGAATTTTTTGTTATTTTAGTGATTGGATGAAATATGCTTGTGAAATATAATCCATTCATTATCTTATTCATCCTTTTCCAAATAATATTGCAGAATTTTTTTTTCTCCAGATAACACTTTTTTATCATTAAAATACATCAACCATGCTTCATTGCTATATTTTATGTATTTTCTTTTTTTCCCTTTGTTTGCTATACATCTCAAGGCAGCCAGAAATGTATATGTTACAGCAATGGATGAATATGTTAGTGGATAAATTATTATATCTTAAAGGCAAATTTGTATGTTCGTGCAAGCTCTGGAAATTGAAGGAGCCTTAAAAAAACTCTCCACCATACTGGAACTGAAACAGTCATGAGACTGTTTTACCAGTACATGGATGACATGACATGCCACTTTTTCTTGCATAAATATACATGTATTATATTCACGGTAAATCAAATCAAATCGAATCAATACAATTTTATGAGTCACTCATAAGCCCGTGTGGGCTGAGGATACAAATGATTTTGTTATGTTTAAGTTAATGTTTAAACTTATGTATCCCTGTGACTATAATAAAGATATTCATTCATTCGTCAAAGCAAATATTACGCAAAGAGCGCAACAATATTTATGTAGGTTGTTTTATGGATGGCCTTCCTAAACTTCTGAAACATTGATTGCAACATTTGAGCTCCACTTATTTCGTTGAACTGTGGGAAAATTGTTGAATCATATTTTGATCTGTTAACTATCAAATATTTCATAATAAGAGTAATCCAAGGCCAGCAGGGATTAAATCTGATGTGGAAACGATTATAAGTTACAAAGTGCTAATTCTCAGTACCACTCAAGCTGGTGCATCTGATATTGGATTTTGCATTAAAAACCCAGTACTTGTATCAGAGGTGTGACCCACAGACTTCTGCTTGATCTCCGAGGTGAGTGTTTGTGAATTGTTGTGCAGATGTAGATTATTTTCATCATTGTATTAATATATTTTGAAGAAAAGCACCAGTTGGTATCAGTTACCAATACTGATAATTTAGAATATATTTTTATTTATTATCACATTGTATTTACAAAATACATAATGGTAATAAAGTACAAATACAATGCCAATTATTTCTGTTGACTTTAATTTCCATTTGCCACTTGGTGTGTGTGTGTGTGTGTGTTATTGTTTAATGCCTCATCAGCACCTGATTGGTACACATGATTTTTAAACACCCACTCAGTACGTAAAACAATGGTAATGCAGCCACTAAAGCTTTGAACAGTATTCCGACCTTTGGGGTAGATTTCAATCAATTTGAAATTACGTATATCTTTGTTTTGGTGAACTTTAACCCTATAAGCATCTAAAAGCCAGGTTAGACCAACTGAATCTTAAAACTTTTGTAATAAAAAGTCTAAATTTGCTTCAGACACAATAGTACTGTGAGACATAGACATAGTTACCAGTATACAATGTATTTGGTAGTGTAAATCTGAGCATGTAATAAATTAACTTTTTTTTTATTACAGAGCACCATGGAAACTGCGATCATCTGCCTGTGGCTTGTTGTGGCATTTTGTGCCGTTGCTTTGACCCAGGACATTCAAGTCACTCAAGCTGAGGTGGTCAAATGTATGAACTTGCGAGGCACAGCTCGACGTTCATGCTACAGGACATACCGCCAAAGTCTTTTTAAGCTATGCAAGCAAAAATATACAAATAAATCTCAAATCAGGTCCTGCAAAAGTACTGTTAAAATGGAGATGAGGAACACCAAGAACCAAATAAGAGCTGCAAGACAGTCAAACAGAAAGCATCAAAAGGATTGCGAAGCTGGTATGGTGACTAGCTACATCACTGTCAATGGTCAACAGGTCAGGCAATGTCGAAAGCAAGACCAACCATGAGAAACAGTACAGTGAAGCTGCCATGTTTATGCAAGGATTGGAAGCAAAGAGCTCCTCAGCAGCAATGCTCACTTGAAGTGTCAGTACTGCCTCACATATGGAAACCTTTTATGTTTGTCAATAAAGGTTTTGTAACTTAAAAAATGTGCTAGTTGTTTTGTGATTACAAAAAAAAGAAGAATTTATGATCAGCCATGATTATGATTGCCCAGAAAACATTTGATATTAACAATGTACAAATGTGGCAATATTGTAACTCCATCTGATTGTTGGGTGTGGATTGATCATGTTGAACATTATTCAGTCCTACTGTAGGAATCACAAATCTTATTGAATCTGTTATTCTTGCTGGTACAGCATTTATGCTTGTCTGCTCTACGTTTACAAGATAGTCCCTACCTTATAATTGTGTCATAACTGGCAACTTCAAATTGAAATGCACTACACGACAGCTGGGTCAACAAGGTGGGCATCTGTCGGCAGGAAATTAGTATGACCAATATTAGCTGTTGCCAGCCTGATTGCTTAACCTTTGGATGAACTAGAGAAGGATTGGACACTTCGATACTTCAAAGTTGTGACTGCCTTTCACTACCGTCCTAATGACCCACTGATGATGCTGTAATATGACCCAAGTTTTACAACTCCCCCTCTCTGATTCCATGGGGAAACAATGGAAAGGGGTGCTAAATAATTATTCATATATAGCCTTCAATATCTTCCTATATAACTGTATATATAAAGTTGAAATATTTTCTTATTTAATCGTTTTTTTTGCCTTATATATAATGTATATATAATAAACTACATCATTTGATAGAAAGTTAGGGAGCTGCCTATTGCATTTAGCAGCAACCAAAAGCCAAATTTTCACAGAAAACGCTATCATAAGTGACTCTGTGACATGATCATGAAGAACATTGTCCAATCCTTCTCTAGTTCATCAAAGTTCATCCAAGCTTAACCTAAGAAATGTGGTGTGCTCTTGCAAGTTAATAAATATCTTCTTTCTTTTTTTTCCTATTTCTGTGCAGAGGCCAAACTTGAATTTTTCAACATGGGAAGTTTTGATTGGTTTATTTTTCATCCAGTGTCAGTTTATCAGGGTTTTAGTGAGTGACGTCCCTCAAAACAGTGCTCCTACCTTGCAATGTCTCTACCAACCCTTTTAGGGATGGCTGGCATACACCATGGATCATCAACTGTTTCATCAATCCACTCACCATCTACACCATGTACTTAATACAACATTCTCAACCACAGGCTGATGGTTCCGTGGTGATGTGGTGGCTTCCAAAATAACCTGAAACAGGACTTCCCAGTCCAAAGCTGCCCAATTACTGCAGTGTCTTGTGCAATATCAGTTTTAATGGCACCTCGACAATCGATATTGCACGAGGCTTCGCCAGGCAATACTTGCAACTATTTATAAATAATTAATACTGCCTCACTTCAACTATGGAATTTGGTGTGGGGCTCACAAGTCCGTAGACTTTTTTAGGTTGCAATAGAGGGCTGTACGAGTGATAATTAATCCTTCTTATAACGCACATACAAGTCCCATATTTAGGAAATTAAATATCCTCAGAACTACAGATTTATGTGCACTGCATGACCTCAAATTCTGCCATAAACTTATATGTGTATGTCTATTCAATTTTTGTCAAGCACTCAGATAACCATAATATTCAAACGAGAAACAATAGTAATTTCCAAATACAATAGCTAAAAACAAACTTTTGCAAGACAGAGCATTAGATATTGAATTTCTATTGTATTGTCAGGAGCAAACTACACCCACTGCATTAGTGGTTTTGCCAGGTATGAGAAAAATTATCTCATTGATAATTACAAAACTGAGTGTTTACAATAGAAACTGTTGTGTGTGTGGAAGACCTTAACATAGAGATCTTCTCATTTCACATTTATTTAATCATTTATAACAACCACCAATCTGCAATTTTGTAATATAATTTTTATTTTTAAATCAGTACTTACAGGGGTTTCCAATCATTCATGAATATCACAGGTGACTCCCCAGTATCGACAAATATTTTGTCTTCGGGGGGGTCTCCTCATTCATAATTATATTGTTCATTTCCATCTCATCCAATGATTTGCTCTGAATATCATATGATAATGAATGAGATCTGTCTGTCTGTCTGTCTATACACATCAATGCTAGTGTGGAGGTTCTAAGGTTGACTCATCAACCATCAGTCAATGAGCACTGTTGCTGCTCTCTGGCCACTTGGAGCAGCACTGATGCTGCTCTGTGATTGGCTGTTGGGCTAGCCACACCTTTGAGGGCACAAAACCCCCTGGATCTGATGAGCAGGGACAGAGATCTCTGAGCATTCAGTAATAAAAACATTTTAAAAAGCGGGAAAAAGAGTCAGAGGTTGGATCAGTTTGTAAGATCCATGCAAGGAAGCATACATTTTATGAAACAAAATTATTACAGTTGAACATCAAATGGAAGTTTCTAGCTCTTGCCCTGCTACTCAGAAATTAATATAATATTAGCAAAGGTGAAATATAGTAACACACTTTACTTTGATTGACTTTAAGTAGATTTAAGAAATAATTTATCAATACAAAATGTTACTGTATACAATTTCTTTAGGGTAAGTGCAATAGTGTTAGAGTTCAGCTCTAGAAATGAAAGTGTGTGTTAAGAGTTCTGCCCTGGAAATGAAAGTGTAGTGCCTGCCCTCCTGCTGTCAGACAAACACTTAACAATTTTAATGATGCCTGTGTGCTATGTGGAATTTGCTAAGGGTTTAGCTGCAGCGCAGCCTATGTTTTGATTAGCCACTCATAAGCCCATGTGGGCTGGGGACACCAACGATTTGTTATGTTTAAGTTAATGTTTAAACTGATGTATCCGTGTGACTATAATAAAGATATTCATTTGTTCACCGAAGCAAATATTACACAAAGAGCGCAACAATATTTATGTAGGTTGTTTTATGGATAGCCTTCCTAAACTTCTGAAACATTGATTGCAACATTTGAGCTCCACTTATTACGTTGAACTGTGGGTAAATTGTTGAAGCATATTTTGATCTGTTAGCTATCAAACATTTCATAAGATTCAAATTATAAATGATCGTCACATTACAAAAAGACAAAACGAATCTCATTGGTCTAACTTGCCAAACTTGCTGACTAGCATATGTAGAAATTAAATGTATATTAAAGAAAAACAAGAAAGAACCAAAAATCTGGCAAGTTACATTTATATGTATGAAAAAGTAATTAAATAAGTACAATGGAAAGAAATAGGCCTACTTAGCAGTATAGGCCTAGACCCTAATTAGGCCACATCGTAGAAAAGGGTCTAGTAGATATCAAAGCATGGCGAGATAGGCCGTGAAAGTAGATCCATCACTACACACATTAAATTTAACTAACCGGTGAACAAAATAGTTCTTTAAAATTCATCCAATAAGACTTTGCATTGTCTTATTTGGTACAGGGACTTGATTGTTATCTTATGATTAATATAAACCTTTCTACACGGTCAATGTTTTGCTCCCCCACTGGGATCCTTGCTCCCTCGAATTCCCTGAGACACTCTCCTGCGGAAAGGTGTGATCAAGGGTGTTGCATCATTTAGGTAGTGTACAGATCCACTACATCATTATTAACATTTCTAATCGGCTTTTAAAATTCATATATAGTTTGTCTAATATGTAATTCCACATAACTATTCCTTTATATTTAAAGGTTCTCTGGTATATTGTAAGTCTCAATAAAACTCATTACTCATTACCAAGATAGTGTACCATGACCGCCCAGCATTTTTTCCAACATTAATCAACACCGGGCTGATAACTATGATTGCATGATAATAGTCCTGGATTCACTAACCCACCATTACCCATAATCCATTGTGCCAGCCACCATGTTGGAAGGATTTTCCACTTTTACTGTCTATTTTATTTGTGGAACATGAAGTGTAAAAACATGTCATGATTAGAAATTTCTGCTGCAGAATTAAAAACCACTAATCCAGAATATCCCAGAATGCTTTGTGCATTGTCTAATATGAGCTCAATTGCATTTCTTCTTATCCATCATATTCTGTGGTGATATCTCCCAATGACATCAAACTGAGACATGCACAACTAATGCTCCAAATGACATAATGCCAGTCCACTTATTTCAGAAACTTTCTTTGGTGTTTAGTCTTTGTAAGCGCTCTGTATACTCTGTCAAATTTGGCTCTGGCATAATTGTAAAATTCAAAGTCATATCTCATTCTCCACTTTAAAATCTCTGTCGTATTTTCATCTGTAAACTTTAGGTAAGTCGTCTTGAAATTCTCTTTCAGTTTCTGGCCTGAAATGACATAACCAAAGAAGGGTAATAAGTCCGCAAAAATTACTGAGATAGGTTAGTTATTTTGTATGCGTTTGAAATGACTGACACTTAAATATCATAACACTCTGTTTTGTTTGTCAAGTTGGTCCATTTTAATGTCACATTTATAAATATATATACACCGTGAATGCTTTTTCGAGACAAAAGCATTTCATCGCACATGAATGAACTCGGACATGCCACACTGGTATAATCCAAAATATATGTCCACTCGTTTTTTGGTTTTATTTTTACATACATGTCACACAATAGATATAAAATAAATGTTACCAAAAGATCAAATTCCAAGTTTCTAATCCATAAAAACACCCCTCTGTATAAATTAAAGGGGAACTAACACCTTCAACACTTTACCTCTCAGATATTAGCTTGGGTCCATTGAAACACATCCACGCTATACATAATTGTATATATGCACTGGTAATGAAATATACTGCATTTTTTAGCTCCGTTTTGTGAACTACGGAGGCCGCCATTTTTTAAATTCCCAGTGTTTTGCACTGACCGGAAATACGTCACTGTTGTACTATAGATCTCGGCATTGCAATTCAAGTGGTGAGAACAACTGTCAACAACAGTTTAAGATACAGTTAATTGCACTTTCAGAGCAGTTCTTACTGAGTGTCAAGTAATTGCCAATGAACTATTTGACAATGCAATTAGAGAATTTATTAGACCAAATTAAATAAAACAAACAAAAGCAGCAAATTACAAGGAACTACAATAAGCAGTAAAAAAATAAAATAAAAAAAGGTCAAAATACAACATTTTTTTGGTCAGGAGACATCCACTAATAAAGTTCTTATTTTAAAAAACGCTGACTAGGATGCCCCCTTAAACTCATATTTAAAAAAAGATCTAAATATAAGAAATAATGATGGGATGAAAATGAAAGTATGGCAAACAAATTGCAAATTTAATAAAAAGTTTACAACAGGGATCAGTTCTTAATTGTGATTGTGACATTAAATATATTTCGTGTATGAATGTACTGGGTGGCACTGGGACTCACAGATTTCAAAGCAGCCAGCAGAATTGACAATATAAAATTATCAGTGAAACAGCTATCAATTATCCTGCTATGTAATACAACTACTGAATGTTTGGATAACTGAGTATTAATTAAATACATTTTTAGTAATTTAGAGCAGTTTACATTGTATTAGATTTCAGCATTGTATGCATACACGAAAAATGTATTATGTTGCCAAATAAATCTATAGATCTATCATTCGTCCACTGTTTATTAGTGAAGCTTCAAAAAAAAAATAGTGTATTGGACAAAGTTTTGTTGAAAATGAGTTTTTGATATTATATTTTATTTTAAACTGGTAAGCCTATATTAAATTTATCTAGCAATGCAACCAACATACAATTGAAATAAGCACAATATGTATTTAATATATTAATCTTGGTAAAGGAGATGATGCCTATAAAACATCCCCACTAACACTATATATTCACTAAATATAGATACTACGAAATGTATTTATACTATAAATAATACTGCACACTGTCCCTAAATATCATGTAACACATATTTTATTTACAAAGCAAAGCAGTATTCCAATTCTGTTCTCTTGCAAAAATATAGTCAGAAATATAGTGATACAAAATATTATTTGCCCATGCCTATATACCTATTCTTAGATACAAATTGCTCATTGCAATCAATGCAATAATTATGCAGTTTTTCCAAAAAAAATTGCAATTAACACCCTTTATTTTGTTGTGCTGTCTGTTCTTGTTATAATTGCAATGAACAGTGTAAGGGCTTGTAATCAACAGGATTGAATTGATTCATATGGCTGATTCCTGAATGCATATATGGCCTAGCTGTTCTTGACTTAGTACATAAGTGACGTCACTATTTTGCGTGCCGTGTGCAATAATGGCGGCCCCCAGCATGTCGGCGGATGGTGCAAATTGCATTTTTAATTGGCTTGAAATCATATCAAACCATAGTTTAAGACATTTCCTTTCACTGCAATGTATTATTTAACATATAATTGAACTTTTGAAATTAACTTACAAACTTCCATTAGTTCCCCTTTAACTTCTAATTCCCAATCTTTGCAATGATAATCTTTTGCCATTTTGCCACCATTATAGCCATTTGTTATGGTCACAAAGAAGCAGCAGAAATTACAATGGAGAAAATGGCAAACTTCGAATAATTTCTTTCTCAGAAATGTTTTTATCTGCTAGAAAGTTGGAATTTGAATTATTGCGAACATTTCTGTCCATATATACAGAAAAACGGGTGGAAATTTATTTTTAATCCTACTATAGCCCAACATGAGATTAATGTTGACCCCATCTAGCTTTTATTGCACATATCATGAGAAAAGTCCAGTTCATCCAAAACCTACCATTTTCCTGAAACGTTTGAGATGCCGTTTTGAACACAGCTGGGAAAAGTATCTCCAGCACTTCGAAGAAGCCAGGCAGGTTCTCATAGTAACCAACCACCGCGAAGTATTTGTCCAAAACTGCTTTTCCTCTTTGAAGTTGATCTTTTCTGCAATATATAGTTAAATGGCACTGATATAACTTTGTGTGTAATGCAGTTAACTGAAAATAAAATGTAAGCTTATAAGATAATAGTTATACAATTATAAACCCGGCACAATTTCCTAATTTTATTCTATTTTTTTATTTTTTATTTAGACAGCATTACCATATTCTATATGTATAGGTCCTGTTCTAGTTTTTATTGCTGTGTCGATTGAAATGAATTAAAGTGTAGACTGACTATTCCATATTATTCAATTCAATAAATAATCAATTTTCAAATTGAATGATGAAATTAAGGATATTTCAAATGATACGATAATTTTTAATATATAATATTAAATGATTTGGAATGATGATGATGATGACAGATAGACCTTTAGTTAACTTTCAATCTTAAGTCATTAATTCTGCTGGGTAAGTTAATATGTCAAATTACCAAATCGCATGGTTGGAACGCTCTACTTTATTCAGAAGACATATCAATGTTCTCAACCCGCTGTTGTGGTAAAGTTTCCAGACAATCCACGTTCACCAAGTTTTTTCTCTCTGATTTAATGTATGCTACGTTAAACTAGCCTAGCAGCAGTCCTGTCATTTTTCGTGGTATTTTGCAACAGGTTCAATAAATATTGTCTGGACAGTATATAATATATATTATACACGGATCAGTGCCAACTATCATCTGTTCATATCATTGAAAATGAGTAATTAGGTTTTTATTGGTGATGACTAAGTCATTCAGTGATAACATTAAAAACATTTACGAAGCAGAAGTTGAAATTGCCGATTCACTGCATGAAAATGATGATTGTGGAAAAATAACATGTCAAGATTAGTAATAGTGTGTGCACTCATTATTTTTCAGTCCAAAATAGATTCAGGTAGGTTGGAAGGCTGTAAGACAGCGTGCACATATAATCCTACCAGAAAATACAAAGACTGCTGCATGGCTCTCATTCTGCGAACTCGGACGTTAAACACTCACCCACATCCTATACTTTGGATCCCACTAAAGAATTGAAGAACTGAGCTCATAAGAAAATCTCCAGTGTTTTTGCAATAAGATCCACAAAAGTTCTGGTGGAATAATCTTCTCCTATTATGAGGACTGAAGATCTTGCCCCCTTTCTCTATGCAGTCTTTAAAATTCTGTAAGAAACAAAACAGTAACTTTATTCATGAAAATAATGGGCAACACCGTAAGGAACTATCTTTGCTAGTAAATAATTTCTCAAATAAGAATAGAGTAGAACTCAAGGCAGGTTGTTGGCTTATATAGAAAATAAGTAATATAGTAAACATGGTAAAACCTACAAATTAGCTCTTATATTTCTTTGGTGAGAATATGCAAAAAAAAATTCTGTTTGTTATCAAAAGTTTCTCTAAACGTGAAATATCTTATAATAGAAATATTGTCCTAATAGAGATGACAATATTTTTAGGTGCACTTTGCCAGTTATATAGAATGCTCTTTATTGTTACCTGGGCGTTTTCAGCCTAAACCAGAGGCCTTAATCATCCAGCTGAATAAACTATGTCTCAACATAGTGCATTATTTCGTGAACAATTTTAATACAATTGGAAGGAAACTAAAATGTATCTTTGCATGCAAAAACTTGTCCAACCATTATATAATATATTTATTGTGCGATTAAATTCGATAGAGTAAATTGATTCACAAACATCTGGTAATTATGCATCATCACAACTTACCCCACCTTCCTTCTTCGAGTATAGCATGTTAAAAAGAGATAGGAATCTGTCGAATGGATTCCGTATGACATTGATATAAATGGGATTCTCTTCACCAAACCTGCAACCAGATTTTAGGTTTCTAAAGTTATTAAGGTTCAACAAAGAGGAGAAATGATAAGAGTGAAAACTTCATAAGCATAACATAGAAATATTTTTTATTATCAGCTTAATTCTCATGCCTAAAATTTGAAAAGAAATCCTAGTCTTTAAGACAATAGGCTATACATTTCTAATTTATCTAGTATTATATTCTTTCTTGTTCCTAATATTGTATCAATTCAAGGAGGCCCCTAACACAACCCACTGAGGTTCTTTGGGGTCTCCTAGCAAGTATAATACTTACATAATCTATGCAATAACTTTAAATCCATTATGTCAAAATAAAAAATAATCATGCGGTAGTCTTGTTTCTAACTGTTAATTGCCAAATAAAATATTTTCAATTCAATTTAAGTATGACTTAGTACTATCGTCCATAATTTTGCTTCCTACATAAAACCAATTGATAAAGAGTGAACATTCAACACAGGAGAGTCACTTACTCAGTGAAATTTACGAAGAATATATGCTTCTGATACAAATATGGTGGCTTGTTGTTTCTGAATTTTTCAATGACCTGTTCCTGCAACAAATGAAGTAAATATTAGATATTTTAAATTTGAACCATTAATATTCTTGGTTTATCAATATATGACTCAGATATCTCTTAGGTAAGCGTTGTATTGTGTACAAATTAGCAAGATAGTTATTCTATTGTCATAAAGATTACATCATACAATTATTGTATATATATATCTCAGCAACCCTTCACCCAATCGCCACCATAAAAACCATATGGTAAAGCCATCTAAATCTATGCTCATATTGGTTCCACAACTTCTGCTTCACCAGATTTAGAATAATAATTCATTTATTTTTTACCTCTGCTATTTCACCCCTTACCCGCCTTCGAGGCATCCATTTTAATTGTCATAATTAAAGACCCTAAACTACCTAGAGTTAACAGTTGTATGTGAAACACAAGTCTGTAGCTCTTTTATTTATGGAGTAATTCCAATTTTAAATTGACAAAATCACTCTTTAGTGACCTGTGACCGTCAGAAATAGGTCAAGGTCTCTCATAATAGGTCAAAGTGTTTGTCTTGTACCAAGCTACATTTTGATGGGCATCATGTAAAGTATATGGTGGCCATATAAATTGACATCTGTCAATGAAATTAAGTAGCTTTTTCTATTACACTGCTCGAACAAATACTGCGGATCCCAAACCTTTCGGTGTTAGCAGATTGCCCACAGAGCGACTGACAGATTTCGGGGGAGCAAGAGGCACAGTGGGGGAGCAAGGAATTCAGCATCACTAGTAGTTATTCTAACAACTTGAATATATTTTGAGGTTTCTGTGCTGAGATAAGCAGAACAACATCAGATTTGATAATAATGAAAGAACTACTTTATTTGCCGATGCGTTGAAATCAACGAGCGCAGTAATTGACCTACTTTAGTTGCCTATAGAGCCATGTTGCAAAATCACCTAGTCTGCAGTTTGCCATTATTAACCAGTATGTTATTCCTCAAAAGAACTACTTTAGTTAGGATACTAATTATCCTTAACAACATCTTATGGAACAGCTACTATCACCGGGAGCCACAATGGTGTGATAAGGAGAATGGAGCAGTGGCTAGAAAGACCTCTTCAGTGGAACATCTGTATGCTACATCACTTGGAATTGCGACATCTTTTCATCCACCTTGATGGGACAACATTAGGTAATTAGATTTAACAAAATCCAAGGCCCTTGTTGAAGTATGCAATAAATGCATAATGTAATTTAACCTATATTTTAATTTGTTGACAGGTCCTCATTCCTTTTCGGGGAAAAATGAAAAAGCAGTTAGTGGGGATGTTTGGGACCTTCCTGCGGTCAGATATATGCCAGTGAAAGTTGATAATTGCTCCTCAGACTTTGTAAGGCAGCAGTTTCAGGTTCCTACGATGAACAACTGGCATCTTACAGAATTGGACAATTAAATCACGCTCGATGGATGACTGTTGCATCAAGAATTCTAAGATTGTATTTGTCAACGAAAACACCCACAAAGAAAATGATGAATATTGTGAAGTATATTTGTGGAGTCTATTATCCATCCATCGACTATGCGAAGCTGCACCATGATGTTGTTCATGGGGCATAAATACTTCTTCATGAGATCAACCAACATAACAAATATGTGAAGTGTATGTATTTTATCTTATTAGCATAATACTGAAATTAATAACAAGAATAAAGGCAAGGTAAAGATGATAGCTATTTTTTAGTTTTCATGTAATTTCAGGGATGCCAAGTCATTGGACATTGTGAGAAAGATCACACAAGTGAATGGATTCCATGTGCATCCAGAGAGAATGCTCCTTGCCATGCTGGCTGATGATGATTTGGCTGTACGCCAGGAGGCTGTTGACTTGATTATGAAAGCAAGAGCTGAAAAATTGCCAAACATCAGAAAGTGCCAAGTGCCAAAGCTGAACTTTTCAGCCCGGAAGTACTCTGATAAATACCAGTAGCTGACTTAAAAAGTAGAACCCCACCTCTTGAGCCAGCAACAACTCAGGCAGCTTGTTCAGAAGCCAATGGCAACTGGCTACAGTTGCACAACAGTGGCCAGTGAAAGAGCAGTGCAACTTATGACCTCATGCTCTCTCAGACTCACAGAGCCAAATGAGCAGGATGGGATGATAATGAACATCCAAAAAGCCTGTAACAGAAATGCAGGATCCATAGTTGAATGATATAGATTTAATTGAAAATGATGTCCATGTAATAAATTTCTAAAGCACTAGCCTTGTATAATGAGCAATAAATTGAATTATTTTCATTTAAGATTTGGAAACACATGGTGTAAAAAAGTGGGTTTTTCTTAAAAAAATAAAAAATTATTGACATTAGAGCATTAGTATGTATAGAAGACGAATATGAATGTGAGTATTGCGGATATTTTGGTACCAATTTCATGTCTGTATCTTGTATAGTTAATACAGTTGTATGTGAAGCACAAGTCTGAAGCTCTTTTATTTATGGAGTAATTCCAATTTTAAATTGACAAAATCACTCTTTAGTGACCTGTGACCGTCAGAAATAGGTCAAGGTCTCTCATAATAGGTCAAAGTGTTTGTCTTGTACCAAGCTACATTTTGATGGGCATCATGTAAAGTATATAGTGACCATATAAATTGATATCTGTCAATGAAATTAAGTAGCTTTTTCTATTACACTGCTCGAACAAATACTGCGGGTCCCAAACCTTTCAGTGTTAGCAGATTGCCCACAGAGCGACTGACAGATTTCGGGGGAGCAAGAGGCACAGTGGGGGAGCAAGGAATTCAGCATCACAAATAGTTTTATTCTAACAACTTGAATATATTTTGAGGTTTCTGTGCTGAGATAAGCAGAACAACATCAGATTTGATAATAATGAAAGAACTACTTTATTTGCCGATGCGTTGAAATCAACGAGCGCAGTAATTGACCTACTTTAGTTGCCTATAGAGCCATGTTGCAAAATCACCTAGTCTGCAGTTTGCCATTATTAACCAGTATGTTATTCCTCAAAAGAACTACTTTAGTTAGGATACTAATTATCCTTAACAACATCTTATGGAACAGCTACTATCACCGGGAGCCACAATGGTGTGATAAGGAGAATGGAGCAGTGGCTAGAAAGACCTCTTCAGTGGAACATCTGTATGCTACATCACTTGGAATTGCGACATCTTTTCATCCACCTTGATGGGACAACATTAGGTAATTAGATTTAACAAAATCCAAGGCCCTTGTTGAAGTATGCAATAAATGCATAATGTAATTTAACCTATATTTTAATTTGTTGACAGGTCCTCATTCCTTTTCGGGGAAAAATGAAAAAGCAGTTAGTGGGGATGTTTGGGACCTTCCTGCGGTCAGATATATGCCAGTGAAAGTTGATGATTGCTCCTCAGACTTTGTAAGGCAGCAGTTTCAGGTTCCTACGATGAACAACTGGCATCTTACAGAATTGGACAATTAAATCATGCTCGATGGATGACTGTTGCATCAAGAATTCTAAGATTGTATTTGTCAACGAAAACACCTACAAAGAAAATGATGACCATTGTGAAGTACATTTGTGGAGTCTATTATTCATCCATCAACTATGCGAAGCTGCAGCACCATGATGTTGTTCATGGGGCATAAATACTTCTTCATGAGATCAACCAACATAACAAATATGTGAAGTGTATGTGTTTTATCTTATTAGCATAATACTGAAATTAATAACAAGAATAAATGCAAGGTAAAGATGATAGCTATTTTTTAGTTTTCATGTCATTTCAGGGATGCCAAGTCATTGGACATTGTGAGAAAGATCACACAAGTGAATGGATTCCATGTGCATCCAGAGAGAATGCTCCTTGCCATGCTGGCTGATGATGATTTGGCTGTACGCCAGGAGGCTGTTGACTTAATTATGAAAGCAAGAGCTGAAAAATTGCCAAACATCAGAAAGTGCCAAGTGCCAAAGCTGAACTTTTCAGCCCGAAAGTACTCTGATTAATACCAGTAGCTGACTTAAAAAGTAGAACCACCTCTTGCAATGAAGTTGAGCCAGCAAAAACTCATGCAGCTTGTTCAGAAGCCAATGGCAACTGGCTACAGTTGCACAACAGTGGCCAGTGAAAGAGCGGTGCAACTCCTGCTCTCTCAGACTCACAGAGCCAAACGAGCAGGATGGGATGATAATGAACATCCAAAAAGCCCGTAACAGTAATGCAGGACCCATAGTTGGAAAACGATATAGATTTAATTGAAAATTAGAAATGAGCTGAACTGCTGTCCATGTAATACATTTATAAAATTTATAAAGCACTTAGTCTAGTCTTGCATAATGAGCAATAAATTGATTATTTCACTGTCAACAGGGGGTTTTTCATTTAAGATTTGGAAATACATATTATGAAGCATATGATTTTACTGTACACTTTTGCTTGTCCCATTGCAGTATTGGTGATAGTGAACACATCCCTTTTAGTGCGATGTGCTATATCACTTTGTATGACCTTCCGAGACATCAACCAGGCCATTCAGACTAGCCGACACCAAATTTTCCGATTGTACTGGGTTCTCTTCATGGTTTCTGGCATAACATGGCTCCTTGGTTTTCTGCCAGATCTTACAGGATCTGACATCTTTTGGTATCCGTTCGTCGTTGCCAACATCTTTGAAAGCGTATTTATTTTCCTAGTCTTTGGTTTACCAAGTCTAAAATACCAATGTATTCAGCAATCATCTTGCATGGCAAGGACTGATGAATCTCAGTCTTCAAGGAGAGCAGCACAAAGATATTAAAACCTAACTGGACCAAGTTACTTGTGTGTTGTAACATTTTGCATGCAATAAAGAATATCCACACTCTTTGTTGTCCTGATTTTATGAATCTCACACAGGACTTAAAAAATCCTTTAGATATTAAAGATAAATGGTCAAATCACAAACAAAGAATGGTTTAAGCCCCTTACCCACATATTCCATTCCAAATACCCTGTATGAAGCCCTCTATTTTTTTTTGTTAAAAGCCAACTGGTTAACTTTAAATGACCTGTGCAAAATGACCACAACTTCCATCAGCTTTCTGTACTTAAATTCCAGCACCCTCTACCTGCCATTTAAATTAATTCCACAAACCTTTGGGCAGGAAAAGACAATGCATGTGCATTCTAAGGGACTATAAGGCAAGGGCATTCTACTACTGAAAACGATTTAAAGTAAAATTAAAGAGGGCACTCGTCCCGTCTTGTTTTTGTTTTGTTTTTCGTTCTGATCTCACTACGTCACCATAACAAACTACCAGTTACAACGTGTCTGCAGAAGCAAGAATATTGACAGTTAAGGTAACATGAAATTGTGATGAATATATGCAACGTATAATTAAACTGATGCTAAGAGTTAGCTGAATTCAGAATCACTGCAAGATTAAAACTTGACTTTAAATTATTTTCAAATGAGCATCAGTCTGACTTACTTTTCCGTCATATTTTAGATCGCGTTCATAAACTGTTGCATGTGTGATGGTGAGGTTCGGTAAAGAATCGAAAACAGCCAGCACAGTCCGACTGGCACACTTGGGAACTCTGTTGAATAAAAAGCTCATCTTTTTTTGACGATAAGCCAAGGCTTGAAGCACTTCATCGGTCCCATTGGCCGTCATACAAGGGAATGACAATCCTGAAATTAATGACCTGACTCAGAGAATCCTGAAATCAATGACCTGTCTCAGAGGAAACCATGCAAACTTAGAGCAATGGTTTGGATGACCATCTCAGAATTTTTTTCAAACTTACTACATTTGTCAAGATGGACAAAAAAGAATGAATTTGGTGTGATTTTTTGCTGAGTTGTTGCATTTTGAGCACAGTTATAATGTTAGAAAAATGTGCCTTTATCTATCATAATCAGGCAAATATGAAGTCTCATGTGAAAATATCTTCTATGTTATCACATTATATTTCATGAAATTTATATACACAAGTGTGACAACTCCTCTAATTAATTTTTACATTTATTCAAATACGTGAACATTTGTACATGGCCAAATGTGCCACGTGCGTTTTCCATGAGAAGGATAAACGCATGGAAAACGCATGGTTTTTGCCTAATTAAAATGAAGTGAAAACCATGCGTTTTCCATGCATAGCACATTTGGCCATGTAGTATAAAGGAATATTAAAAAAGAAGATGAATCAGGCAAACATAATTCTCCATTATATTCCTATGATATGAGGTTCAAAGAATCTGCATTGTGGACTGCATTAGCCTCTCTAATCCTACAATTACAGAAATCATGCTTTATGCAGTAATATTTACATGCCTCTATGAATATTTATCTTTATAAAAATTGACATTAAACTTGGCGTGTTAAATGCCGGTTTCAGAAGTAAAAATAACCTCAGACATATTGCTCCAAAAACTTTCCCATTATGGCATCAGAGACAAATCATACAATCTATTAAAAAGTTATCTCTGTAATAGCTACCATTATGTTGATATAGATGGCATATGTTCAAGCACTCTCAAAATAAACTGTGGAGTCCCCCAAGGATCTATTTTGGGTCCCTTATTCTTCATTATCTACATAAACGATATAACAGCAGCAACTAAATACTTCTATCCCATGATATATGCTGATGACACTACCCTTTCAGCCACACTGAATTCTTTTGGACATTGACATGAAACATAAATTAACTTACATATTGAATTGAATGCAATTAATGAATGGCTAAAATTAAATACTAACCTATACATAGAAAATACCAAACTAGAATCTTCTATTCCCTTGGTCTGATTCTCAATAAACCTCTGAAATGGAATAACCATATTCACATGATATCTAAAAAGGTCTCTTAAACTATTGAAATAATGAACAAATTAAAAATATATATTCTACCTTGTGATATAATACGAAATATTTATAACACATTAATACTACCTCATTTTAACTAGGGCCTTATAATTTGAGGTTGGCAATCTAAAAAACTACTTACTATACAAAAGAAAGCAGTGGGAGTTATTGGAAAAACTAAATATAATGACCATACTAGTCCAATATTCAAAAGATTTAATGTTATAAAGCTTCCAGATTTATGTGCATGGCATGACTTAAGGTTCCGTTTTAAATTAATTGACGATCTACTTCCTCATAATTTTCAATCTTTTTCTTTTCTTTGGTAAAAAATCTCTCACAATTATCATTATACAGCATAATTTACCTAGCATCTACAACAAAATGAATCAAAATTCCAAAGATAAAGTAACAACCCATAGTTAAGATGGTTTCAAAACATACATTAGAAGAAATTTTATTGATCAAAACTTGCTACATCTGTGATTAAAATTGCTCCACTTGCCAAATGTCACTAATTTATCATGGCATGTATGTATTTTAAAATGTTATGCGCATATCTTTCCATCAATCCAAATTTCCAAAATAATGTCGAAATTAAAAGGTGGCCCCTCAGAAGCGACATATAATTGTCTTAGAGGGGAGACCCCTCTTTTTGTAACTGACTTTCCCCATAGGGACTAATAAATTCTTTGTCATTGTCATCATTTTCATTATCCAAACCACAAAGATAGGTATTTTTGTTGTTGCAACAGGGCATACTTATGTGAAAAATAGCTCCCAAAGGCACCAATTTTAAGATGCTCCTGTACAAAAGCTAAATTAGCATTTAGAATTTTGACATCATATTTCATTGTTTGGGAGGTTACCCTTTGGATGTGTAAAATTTCAGGAAATTCTGAGATCCTCATCTAAATCGCTCTGCATGGTTTTCACTCTGAGACTGATCATTTTCAGTTAAAGGAAAATGCACGGGTCAAACTAATGTCAGCCATGTTAATTTACTTCAATTGATGTAACATTTCTTTTGATTAACTATTTAATGCTGGGGTTGGCTTTGCACAATTAAATATCAATAAATATATTCGAAGAAAGAATTTTACTCATTAACATTCAAGTGTTTACATGTGATATTTTTCGGATGGCCATTGGTGAAGCACACAGCAAGATGTTTCATTAAATGAATTTCATTCAAAAGGATTGAAAAATCATATGCTTATTTGCTCATATCCACAAAAAATATAATTTACACATTGACCAAACAGACAAGATGGTGAAAGGACCTAAAGTAATCTATTTTTACCTTTTAGTTCCAGGCGTTGATGATACCACAAAAAAAAATAATAAATAACAAATGTGGCAAATGTTAATCCTAAAAATATTCTGTGGTGGTGTCCCATTGCAGTGGAAGGACACATTATAAGCTAGATGGCTGACCAGGTATAAATGTATTTATATAGACCAGCAATGGTTCATTGCATGTACAAAACCTTTCCGTTCTAGTCCAAAGTTCTTTCTTACCCTACTTTGGAAATATTATTGTACCATGGCCTTGATTACAAAGCAGAACTTGACAGTCTAGGTACACCCCTCACTATATATTTCACAACAGTCATAGACTGTTTTAACTATCCCATGCATATACAGTTCACTGTACTATTATCAATGATTATACTGCTGCCACATTACCACAAGAAGCCAAATCCAGATGGTTAGGTCTAAGCTAATATTCAGCTTAATTGAAACAACACCATTACAGAAAAAAAAACTTATTCTTCTCGGCAGAGTAAGATATGCAGGCATTAGAATTGACAAAGCCAGATTTCCTACTCACAGGGCAGGAAACATGTGTATAAACAAACAAATTAATTGGTGATTATACACAACAGCGTGGATATTATAATTGAAATGCCTTTGTATCAAATAATACAATATGACAACTTCATCCCTGCACTGTTTCTGTTAATTAAATCCTCGTTAAATTGCCTAAAATCACGGCACAGCTGCATTGGCCCGACGATGTCAAAATACCAAAAGCGGCTATGCATCACAGATCAGCAGTGACGCAATTTAAAGCATTTTAACAGTGCTTAACAACACTGAAACGGTGCAGAGGTAATAAAAATGTAGTCTCATTTGATGCAACTTCGTTTTTTTTGCTATATGCTTCAAGATGTGATGTTTGGCACCAATTAGTTTGGTTATGATGCACTAGGTGTCATCATGGTAGCTTTTGACTAGGACGCCCTCTGTAGTTTGTTAATAAATGTTCATGATTCCTGCCCAATTTTGAGGTAAACCAGACTAATTTTGCTTCTCTACCCTAGAAAATGATGTCGTTATTCCGTTAGCTAATTTATTAAGATTACAGTAGAGCCAAGGAGAATTTTATAGCAATATAGTCAGTTTATTTACATGTTTAATGGTACTTTTAGTTCTGTGAATGTGAAAGTTTTTACATTGAATGTGAATGTTTTTAAATTGTATATATGTGTGTGCAATGTTTATTGACTGTATACCTTTGTACCAGGGCCTCATTGAAAAACAGATTCTCTTAATAAGCCACCCTGAAAAAATATGTTATAAAAAATAAAAATTAAATTAAAAAAATGTATAGCCGACATGTCATCCGGTTAATAAACCACATATACCACAATTAATATATTTTGTATTTGGTTTTAGATCTTCAGTGTTATAATGAGACAGCAAAAATCTCCTGAAGATTCCTCTAGCAGAATAATTTCACCGAAAAGGACTTCCCAGATAGCATTCCAAATTGTATCGACATCAGTGCGATGTCAGCGACGTCAAAACGATGCAGAAACGACGCTAGCCCAATGTGGAAAGCTATCTGGATTCTTCCAAAATCTGAGAGTATTCTACAATATGCAGTTATACTCTGTCCGTGGTATTATTGACATTGGTTGATTGACATAAAGATTAAAACTGTTCCTACTTTACCCAAAAGTTGGTGCAGAGATATAATAATTTATGATCTATGATGTCATCATCAAACAAAAATCGTTATATAAGTGACGTAGTTTCCATTGTCATTGACCCTCTTTTGGCACCATGCCCAGTTTTACATGGTTATGGTTGGTGTTTAAAGGGAGGGAAATAGTCTATTGTGCATTTTTGGGTAGCAAAATTAAACAATACAATTTAGGTTCCAGAAATCTTACCTCAGAAATCTTAACTATTAGTAGCCCTAAAATGCACCACAGAGCACCTTAGTTTCCAAAGCGACCAGGTCTCTGCTGCCCAGCACCTTAGTTGCCAAAGCGTCCAGGGTCTCTGGTGACCAGCACCTTAGTTGCCAAAGCGTCCAGGGTCTCTGGTGACCAGCACCCTTGTTGCCAAAGCGTCCAGGGTCTCTGGTGACCAGCACCTTTGTTGCCAAAGCGACCAGGTCTCTGCTGACCAGCACCTTAGTTGCCAAAGCGTCCAGGGTCTCTGGTGACCAGCACGTTAGTTGCCAAAGCGTCCAGGGTCTCTGGTGACCAGCACCCTTGTTGCCAAAGCGTCCAGGGTCTCTGGTGACCAGCACCTTAGTTGCCAAAGCGTCCAGGGTCTCTGGTGACCAGCACCCTTGTTGCCAAAGCGTCCAGGGTCTCTGGTGACCAGCACCTTAGTTGCCAAAGCGTCCAGGGTCTCTGGTGACCAGCACCCTTGTTGCCAAAGCGTCCAGGGTCTCTGGTGACCAGCACCTTAGTTGCCAAAGCGACCGGGTCTCTGGTGACCAGCAAACCAGTTTCTAAAACTTGGAAGCTATGATAATGTATTATGTATATTTAAAAGTGCATTTATAGGCAGTTCTCTTTAAATTTTTACATAATTACTAGGGTTTTAGAAATTGTCTCAGTTATCAGCTCTACAGGATAAGTCCATTTTAAATTTTCATCAATAAGAAATTAAATTTATTCACAAATTCTGTTTTGATTTGGCCATCCTATATATCTGTGGTTAAGTTATGGTTGTTAGTTCTAAAGTTGAAATTCTTTTGCAAGTAAAATGGCCACTCCTCAATGTTACCATCATATATTCAGGGAGCTTTAGTAAAGACTGGTCATTGTTTATTGAGTCCCAAAGGCATAATTTATGCTGCTGTAGGGAAGAGGTGATTACAGAATAAAATGTACGGAAGAAATCAAGTAGAAATATAGTTGATGCAGAAAGTCAGTGTAATTTTGAAAAATTTTAGATGTTAACATGAAACCGAGCATGAATAGCAGTTTGGTAGATTACATTCATCTATGTATGTCTGCAGTGTCGTCACCTTGATATAAGATTTGTATCCATTGATGTGTGTAGATTTTTTCTTTAATATTCTTAGGCATGTTATTGAAGAGAACTGGGTAGTTGTTTGATATGCAATTTTTGGCAAATTCATGTCTCACAATGGGTAGTTTAAGATTATTTGTTTGTCTTAGTGTAGTAAAATATCCATGAGTGTTTTGTTGAAAATAATTTTTCATTTCAGTTATAAAGTAATGTGGTAGCATTGAATGTTCAAATTTGAAACAGAATTTATAATCCTGCAGTGCACACAGATCGATGATTTTTAGCACATTTACTTTTTGGAACAGATTTGTGGTGTGAGCTCTAAAATGGCTCTTGGTCATGATACCTATTTCACATAATTTGTGGCTATTACTATTGTGGCACTGGTGAGTCTTGTTGACCATGAGCAACCTGTTTGGAGCCTCCCAAGTCTCTAAATAGGCAGGCACCCATTGGGAGCCTCTTAGGTCAGGTGATTAAGTTCAATATAGCTTAATTAGGTCAAGCTCAGAGAGAGAGCCAGAAAGACTGAAGCAGCAAGCATGGCAGCCCAATCCGGGTGAGTTAGTTTAGTTCATTTCACCTTTTAATATAATGTTTATACATGTACTGCTGTATATAGATGCAAGCAATTAAATTTAATTAACTGCATATTGTTGCAGGCTGTTATTTGTGAAATAAAGCTTCAAAACTTGAAGTCTGCAGTGCAAAGTGCCACACTATTATAGGTTTCAATATAAGTTTTTAAGATTTAAAATTTAGTGATTGACAAAGTCTTGTTGGAATGGATTATATTATGAAAGTTATCACTATAATAATAAGGAGAATTTTCAAATAGTTAAGGTTCATATTCAGTTTCGGCATTAATATAAATTTTATTATTTTGTAAAAATTAAACTAATAAAAGTTCTGCATTAACTATTATATTTGAATTATTATTAGAATTATGTTTATTTATTATGCATTTTGGATATTTGGTATTTTTTGACATCATTTTCAGAGGGGTATCTGCTCTTACTGTGGCCTTTTTGATTCTGACATTAATTGTTGAGTCACTTGTTGATGTCTGTGTTGATCAGGGGCTGTTGGGATGTTTCTTGAGGTTTTACGTGCTCTTTTTCTAATTTTATGAGAATTGAGTCATCTCTGTGCAGAATTCTGGGTTTTGTGCCTGTGATTCAGTGATGTACGCATTGCCTTCACTCCAGCAAAGGCTCCAGTAAATAAGTCGAGATTGGGCTTCAAACTAGCCAATCAACAGAGACCCAAACGTTATATGTAAATGATTTTCCCCCCGCCATGACATGATCTGACCACTACACCTGGCCAATGGGGTCAGGCCTTCAACTCAAAAAGGGTAAAATTCCATTATAATGGATACAACCACCGTCAACCATGAGGGTTTGTTACTCTTGAAATGGTCTGTACACATGAATTAGAGGCTATAAAAAGTGACTCTGAACAAGGTAAACTGTTTTCACACTCCATACGAATGGATATCATACCCTTTGAACAGAGGACAAGCCCATGTAATTGTTTTTGTTAGTTTGACAGCTCTGACCACGTGGGCCACATGAATAAATTACGATAATACCCCAACTTCGCTGGATTTGCCTGGGGTACATTTCCCTGGTTGATTGCCTTACTCATAGCTCCCAAATTTTAGAAACTGGTTTTCTGGTTACCCTAATGAGGCTAGGAGTCTGCGAGTGGCGGGCTGTCAGAGAGCTTTGGCATCTAAGGTGCTCTGTGGTGCATTCTGCATGCTAGAGCTACAATTGTATTTTTAATTTTGTTACCCACAGTCGAACAATAGACAGTTTTACTATCTTTAAACACAAACCATAACCATGTAAACTGGGCACGGTGCCAAAAGAGCGTTTTTGGCTAATGTTTGCTGGTCAGAGGATTTTGACGTTAAATGCTGGTCAGACTAGCCAAATGAGGGTCACTTGGGCGCAGGGCTTCCTTTTTCCAAGTAGTCTAGATATACTTTCTCTTTCTAAGGTTACGTGCTAAGAAAAAGAGATGTGCCACATCTCTATTCAGATTTTCTGAAATATATATATATTGCTGTTTTTTAAGGTCTAATTCTATCTCTGTATATGGTTCTTACTTCCCACATTGAATTAAATGTCACCAGTATTTTGCATTCATAATTTTGTGCTGTGGTGTGGTGGCGTCATCCAGGCTATTGCTGCTCTTTGCTGGGCCGCTGCGACTAGCTGACGCAGTACGCAGGTAGGGGCTGCCATTAGCCGGGAGGAATTCCTCCCGGTAGCGTGCGTGCGCATCCTACGCTTTAACATTGGAAAAGCCTAGACCGGAACGTGATCCCCATTCTAAAAATAGCACAGCCAATCAGAAAATTCAGTTCTTGGCCAATCAGCCATCCGGGATAGGTAGAGCCTACCTGCCTATCGCGTTTACGCTTAGGCAGTTCCCAGCCAATTGCTGCTCCCTCTGGAGTTTTCTTCACTGACTGGTGATGGTTGCTGCCTTCTTGTGGTAATCATATGAACTGCAGTTATGGCATGTTTTTTTCTACAGTGGTCGTGCTTCAAGTGGGTCAATGCCCCACTTCCTGCTAAGAGAGGTATTTACATGAAAAAGGCAGGCTCTATGTTAATCATGGAGGCAACAATAATAACTGCATTGCCCTCAGTTTAATTAAAAATATTATAAACTAATGATGATTTGATTGTGTGATTGATTGATTGATTGCTTGATAACCAGATTGATTGATTGCTTAACTAATGTGGAAAGTTATTCAAAATAGCATATGCTAGTTTAGCTATCAAATTTGTTTTACTGCTACAGAAACCAGGAGTTACTCTGCTAGTGAACTAATTTTTGCAGTACCAGCAGCCGATTCAATTGCTATCTACAATAAACACTTAAGAATGAAATTGTCCATTTCCAGCAAGTTCTTTATTTTTTTGTCATTATTGTAGACATACTACTTTATTTTGTGTCAATGGGTCTCCTATGCCATCTCCAAGTCACAAACACACTTACAGCTCAGTTTCTTAATGAAACTTGAATTAAACTTCACAGTTTTTTCCGCAGTCAAACTTACTCATTTAGAACTAGCCTTAGTTCAGTAATTGCTTTGTGTGTGTAAGTGCTCTGTAAACTCTGTCAAATTTGGCTCTGGCATAATTGTAAAATTCAAAGTCATATCTCATTCTCCACTTTAAAATTTCTGTCGTATTTTCATCAGGAATCTTTCGGTAGGTCGTGTTGTATTTTTCTTTCAGTTTTTGACCTGAAATGATATATTGTAAAGGAGAAATTATTCACTGATACTTTCTGTGGGCGTCAGCAGAATGAATAAGCACACATTTTATCTTGCCTCTGACCAATTATATCACTGACCATGTTCCAGAAACCGCTGAGATGCCGTTTTGAACACAGCTGGGAAAAGTATCTCCAGCACTTCGAAGAATCTAGGCAGGTTCTCATAGTAACCAACCACCGCGAAGTATTTGTCCAAAACAGCTTTTCCTCTTTGCAAACTATTTTTCCTGCAATAAACAGTTTGAAAATAAAATATTACTAGGCCATATAGAATATTACTGTATGAAATTTCGTTATTGTAAGTTTATTAGTGTTAGAGTTCTGCTCCAGAAACTAAAGCGTTACAAATTTGGTTAAATTGATATCTGTCCGATGACGGGCGGGCGTGACACTTTCGTTTATAAAACATGAAGAGAATATGTCTAAATCAGTGTAGTTGTGCCTTTTGGGGGACTCACGGCCATAAATAATATAGAATGCATGTAATTAGGGGAAAATATGAAAATTTCTTAATTTTTCAAACCTCCATATCAAAGACACAATTTATCTTTCATGAATGAAATTTTGCCAGTGACATATATCTTAATTATAGAACTTTATCTTTCAAAACATAATTTTGACATTCACTTAATGCTTTTTTCATAATGATGGGGAATTTTTATATTATGCTAAAAATTATTATTTTCTACATTCACTAACCTAGCTGGTCATATTTATGATAAAAGCCATAAAAAGTTAGTACCATGCAGGGGCGGACTGGGCCGCCGGGAGGTTTCCCGGTGGGCCGATGGTGTAAAAAAAGAATAATAATAATTAAAAATATATATATATATGTACCCGGAGTAACATCTGGGCCGCTGTTACTCAAATTCCAGGGCCACTATTTCATCCCAGTCCGCCCCTGGTACCATGGTACATATATTTATATGTTAATATTTCATCTGATTGTTACAACTCAATACACAAAAGGTTACGGCCGCCACCCCCCCCCCCCCCCCCCCGGCAGGGCCCTGCTCTGTGACATCTGAGATTATGCAAGCCATTCCATTGTCTGTTATGTAACACCTCATGTGGATGTCAAGACAGACAAGGTTATTGTTTATACTCCTACATGGCCAATTGTGCTACGTGCGTTTTCCATGCGTTTGGATAATCGCATGGAAAATGCATGGTTTTTGCCTCATTACAATTAGCTAAATACCATGCGTTTTCCATGTGTTTATCCTACTCATGGAAAACGCAGATGGCACATTTGGCCATGTAGTTCAATAATCAAACTTTCCAGATATGTATTTGTTAAACACTTAACCTCAGCAACATGTTTATCGTGAAAAATACATGTCAATTGATATCAAACATGACATATACATGTCATGCAATATTAATCAATATTAATTATATCCATAATCAATTTATCACCTCCTATCGAAGAATTGGTATTGATACTAATTTTATTTGCCTTAAAATAGACTTAAAATATACAAATCGTATAAGCGATTAAAAGACTAAAGGCTTATGTTAAAATTGAAACTCAAGAAAAGCATGATAACTTTGCAGACCATAGGTAAACTCCATGTACTTAACATGTTGCTGAATGGTGACAATAAAACATTATCAGTAAATGGATGTCTAATATGATCATTAATATAAGAAACACCATCTGAGTTAGCCCTGCGTGCTTCCTACTGAATTAGAATACATTTAGCATAATCCATTGTGATTGTCTTGAATGGAACGTAAAAAACATTAAAAAGTTAGTATAATCTCTAGGCGCTCAAATGCATTTGTTAGAGAGGTTTCTTAAACAATGCTGATTGTGCCTGTGCTCTATGTGGCCATTCGCTGAGGGTTTGCTGCCTCGTAGCCTATGTTTATGCTCATTAACAGGTCATGTTATACTATTTGGTAGTCAAATGAATACATGTTGGGGTTTTATTTACTTAAATCAGTAAAATAATCAATGAACTGAATACAATCATTCATCCACAAGTTGTTTTAATTATATAGATCAGTAAAATAATCAATGAACTGAATACAATCATTCATCCACAAGTTGTTTTAATTATATAGATCAGTAAAATAATCAATGAACTGAATACAATCATTCATCCACAAGTTTTTTTAATTATATAGATCAGTAAAATAATCAATTAACTAGAATCACTCGCCCACAAGTCGTGTTACCCCTCTTATCATTAAAATAGTCAAGAAGTGAGTGTATTACGTAATCTCCAGTATTAGGGCAAAAATATCCACACATTTTCCAAAAGCTTTTCGCCTTAACTGGACTAAATTGATTTTCCCGCTGTATGCAGTCTTTGAGATGCTGAAACAAACAAAATAGTAGCTGAAAAACAACAGGAACAAAATAAACGGCAGGAATTATCACAAATTATTTTTTTTAATTACTAATTACATAAAACATCAGAAACATCACTATAGTGGGTTTCATAATAAATGTCCATTTGCTTTTCCGACAAATTTCATACTAATAAGATTAAAGCAGCACAAAATTGACAGACATGTTACTAATAAGTTAAACCCCAACTCAAATGATTATGTTCCAATCTTTCCAGCTAGTCCAGGAGCCAAAGAGCAAAATTGGAAGTTTAGCTCACCTCGAAAGGTGGATGGACAATCTATGCATCATTGGAATCGCTACATCCTGTTAAAGGTGCACTGCTGTAAAATTTGCACATAAAAGTAATGATATAAATCAATACTGCCTTCTTGTCTCATGATACATTTTACCATTACATACCCACTTTTGCACAACAATTAGTTTTAATTAACAATAAATAATATAAATATTAGTTTTTCATGCCATCAAAAACTCAATACGTAAACAAACCCAGGGATGACATAACAATGCTGAAAAATGGTGATGATGTCATTTCCATTGTGTTTCCAATGTTTTGGTCAGGATTTTCTCTTAATGTATAATTTATTTTTAAATAATTAATGTCTTATAAAATCATTAATTCAAGGGTGTGCCTTGATTAATAAAGGTAATTTTAAACTGTTTGATAGCATCTTAGAAAATTGCAAATTTGACAGACAGTGCAACTTTGATAGTGAAGAGGTTATTGATAAAGCGAAGGTAGGTGTTCTACTGAACATGCAAATGGCTGCTTAGTTGTCACAGTCCAGTTTAGCATAATATTGTTTCATTTCATCAACTCACCACACTTTTCTCCGAAGAGAACAACATGTTAAACAAGGAGAGGAATCTGTCAAAAGGATTCCGTAATACATTGATGTAAATCGGATTTTCTCCACCAAATCTGCAATCATAAAAGTTGGAAAAGTCAGGTTTTGGCTCTGACTGTGTCACTGTGCGGTTGGATCTTGTTTGAGATAGATGGATAGACGGATAGATGGATAGATAGATAGATAGATAGATAGACGGACAGACAGACAGCTGGACAGCTAGCTGGACAGCACGACAGACAGACATATAGATAGATAGGTAACAGTATAAAGTCACAGACAAAAGTAGTGGCACTCCCAGACATTGGTAAAATTTTGAAAATATATCACTCTAATAACATATATATAATCTTGCAACCTGTTGTATAGTATCAAAGCTTTATATAATATTATGGGAAAGAGAAAATTATTTTATAAGTGATAATTTCACAATTTCCTGAGTTATCAAGTAACTTATAAATTTTATTAACATGGCCTTTGTGTAAGTTGTCATTCTAACTACCTGAACAAACCCTAATTAAACAAAGGGGTAAAATCCCACCCTAGTCAAGGGGTGCCAATACTAACATGTATGTCTGCAACTGTAAATACATAAATAATTTTACAGTTATGATGTGACTTACTCTGTGAAATCAACAAAGAATAAATGACGTTCATACATGTGTGGTGGTTTTGTCTTTTTGAATGTTCCCACTAATTTTATCTGCAAATGAAATTGAAGCGAAACATTTAATAAAGAAAAGTTCCCACTGTACAAGATCTAGTAGGCAAGTTACCAATTGTACACAAATCAGAAAATTACCCTTCACAGGATCACTAATGTCAATATGTATAAGTCAAGTCAATTTAAAGAAAAATAAAATAAAACATAGGCTGTAAACCCTCAGCGAATCTCACATAGCACACAGGCATCAAATTGTTAAGTGTTCGTACGACAGGCAGGAGGGTGGGCGTTACACTTTCATTTCCAGAACAGAACTGAACTCCATTGCTAATGCACTTACCCTAATGAAATTTTATAAAGCAACACTCTATATGGCCTGGTGGTGCCTTGTGATAGCCACACTGACATATCTTGGCTATGTTTCACAAAATTTGGAAAAATATTATTTCTTGAGTGTTTATATAGTGTGTGTGATGAACTGAAACAATTGCCACTTGGCCTACATAGCCTGTTATGCAATGCTAATTAGAGACCAAGATGTCCTATTTTTTAAACTCTTGAATTTTTTCATTGTTCATTATATTCTGTTAAGTGTGAAATAATACAGTGTTCCCGTGGGTTATAATGTCTTACAAATATCTTACTTATTGACAGCAATCCATTCTGTTCAGAGTAAAGCCAAGTGAGTATAAAAAGTAATGTCTATCCTTTTCCTGCCATTTAATTGTTCTGTTTCAAAGAGTTTATGCACAATAAGGAGTATTCAGTTCACTAGAATTATCAACACAATAGCAAGTTCCATTAACTAATTTACAACTAAGAGTATCATTTATATATGAAATTCAGCAACAATGTTATGCCACATAAAGATGTTGGGTACAAAATGAACCTTTTAAGGTTTGTATTTACCTGTATTTAGATAAATAAAGTCTAAATACAAATAAATACAAATCTTAAAGGTTTATTTTGTATGGAATGATACTCAACACACCAATTTTAGCACCTTTATAAGTTAAAATATTTTTTGCTCGCTGTTTACATTTAGCTGGCAACTGATGGAAATATATATTATTAATTGTCATATTCTCCTTAACAGTTACTGGGTTGCTGATTTGCATGAAATCTATGGCATTTAAATTAGTATTTATAACCGAACACTTTACAGGTGTATATGAAGAAAATAATAATAAGACTTAGTATTGGAGTCAAGTGAAAGTATAGATCATTATGCAACTAATTATTAATCATAAACAAAAACTGTTGAATGGGTTGAACATGGCAATACTATGATCAAATATTTAATAATTGTATGCACATGAACTGTACAACATTTATGGCTGTCATGCTAAGTATGGGATGCTGAGGAATATGAAGGAAGCGTCACAATTATTGGCATTTTTTCCAGATTTTCCATTATTACAACAAAAAAAGAAGGATGAAACAAATGTCTAAATGAAGCTTACAGTTAAAGTACTATAATCTAGATATATCATTGGCAAAAGTTTCCTATGTAATGATCATAGTGTTATTAATGTAAGGGTTTGAAGAATGCCAGTCATAACGGCTACACGCGAAAACGGCTACAAAATTTAATGGCATCCCCAAAACGGCTATAACCAAAAATCCCAAATTAAGAGATGACCAAAACGGCTACAGGCGATGTCCAAAACCGCTACAAGCCATGTCCAAAATGGCTACAGCCATAAATTCGAAGTCCAAAACGGCTACACTTCCATACACCAAAACGGCTACACATTTTTTTTCGTAAGAAGATACGATCACAAGGAGAAGCCACGATTGCATGTCATTGATGGTACTGCTGGCGGCAATTAAAGAACATGCAATTTCACTTATGCCTGACACCTGAGTATTGGTCCTGGCTAATTAAAGCTGTGCTGAAAGATTAGTGTTTTCTTTGTTTCTTGATTACAATTCTCAATTGCATGACCAAATATATATAAACGGAGACTAGAATGGTCCTCAGTTATTCTCTTACTTCGATACTGAGTGTATACTTGAGAGACATGTCTTTCAAACGCTCGTTTTCCGTTCTTTTGGAGTCCGCTAGTGCTTGTGTGGAGTGCCGTTTTGGTCTTTGTTGTTGTAGCCGTTTGGTGTCAAGGCCGGTCAGCGTAAAAAGCTACTGTTGCCGTTTTGGTTAAGGCTTGATAAACACTGTTGCCATTTTGGTTATGTCCCCAAAATTGGTGTAGCCGTTTTGGTTATCGTCGTGTAGCCGTTTTGGTAGTAGCCGTTATAAAATTATCTGTCATAACTGGTCATGAAACCCCAAAAATGTATCTCTACACTATTTTAGACATATTCTTATTAAGTTTTGTATGCATATAGGTGCAGTAGCTTGTGAGTCCTGCTCTGAAAAACAGAAATTATTTTATTTTTTTTTTCTCTTAATATTTTAAAACACAGCTGAGATATGTTAATGTGACTATCAAAATGCACAAATACGCTATATCGAGCAATAAAATGTACAATTTCGTTGATCAAAATTAAGTTTAAAAAGTGAAAATACTATAATTTAGATATGTTATTGATACAATTTCATTCATGTAAGGTGAATAGTGTCTTTTGTATGGAGGTTTGAAAAAGTAGGAATTTTCCCTATTTTGGCCTAATTTTAAAAATTCTATAGTATTAAAGGCCATGAGACCCCCAAGAGGCACCACTGCACTATTTTAGACATATTATGACAAAGTTTTAAGCATGTAGGTGGAGTATTGTCAGAGTTCTGCCGGAACCGAAAAAAAAAAAGTTTTTCTATTTTTTTTTCAGATTGTGTAAAACATAACCAATGAATGTCAATGTGACTATCAAAAGGCCATATAGAGTATTACTGTACAAATTTTTTTAGGGTAAGTGCATTAGTGTTAGAGTTCTGCTCCGGAAACAAAACTCGGCTCACCTGCCTGCTCTCCCATCTGCCCGTCTGCCCATCAGACGGACATTGATGATAACAAAAACCCTTTTCAAACTTTGTTCGCTGAGGGTTAAAAATGGCAGGAAGTATAATGTTAGCTGTGATATTTTCAGAAGATTATGAACTTTAAAAAAAAAAATTTTGTCATGATAAATTTTTATAGATGATCACAGAAATCGCTACCACATTACATATTATTACCACGTGTAATTTTGTCATTGATTATGGGATTATTTAATTTCATAAAAATTAAATGTTGTAGATTACGATGGCTGTATATTCATAGCTCAGTAAATCTTAATTGTTGGGAGAGTGATGGTTGGTAGACAGATTTTGTGCTAATCCACCTATATAGATTCTGAGCGGGTAATAACTAACAAAAATAACTATTACTTATTATCGCGTTTTAACTTACTATTTCGTCATCTGGTAGATTATGTCTTTTGTAAACTTTTGAATGTGTAATGTTGAGGTTTGGTAAAGAGTCGAAAACAGCCAGCACAGTCCGACTGGCGCACTTGGGAACTCTGTTGTATATGAAGGTTTGCCTCTTTGCGCGATAAGCCAAGGCTTGAAGTGCTTCATCAGTCCCATTGGGCGTTACAGACAATGTCAAAAGTCCTGAAATTAAGTCTACAAAAGTAATACATACACTGCTGTACAAAAGTTTGGAAACGCATTTTGCCAGCAAACGTGTTAGCTATGTTTCTGCACAGGACATAAATGGTACAATATAATCGGCAGAAGTATTTAAATGCGATAAATTAAAGTGGGTAGTAAAGTTTAAAGCTGCTTTGCAGTTATTATGTAATGTTATATAACCTGTGCACATATGAACCCGAATACATGCCATTTTGCAGAAGTGATATGAAATAGTGGATATTTTCATAATTTTTTTTAGACTTTCACCAGATTATCACTGAATTTGCTAAAATTAACCCAGGCCTACATTCCATAAAAAAATCATGAAATATCAACCAGCGAGCTGAAACTTAGTGAGACTTTCAGTGGAGTGATTATTTGGTGAAAACGCATCAATATTGCAATCGTATTTTCAGAGGTCAATTTGTTGAGCATGCAATTCAAAAAAATATTGTTATAATAAAATGATAGTCATATATGGGCTACAACAATGCTTCCTTAGGAATAATATATTATATGAAATTCAGCAACCCTGCTATGCCATATAAAGATGTTGTGTATGATTTCATACAGACATTATTTTGTATGGAATGATACTCAACAATACAGTGGATGGTTTTTAGCCCTCAGCGAACGAAGTTCAAAAAGGGTTTTTGTTATCATCAATGTCTGTCCAACAGGCAGACAGACGGGCGAAAGGGTGGGCGGTTGGGCGTAACACTTTCGTTTCCGGAGCAGAACTCTGACACTAATGCACTTACCTACACTAACAAAATTGTGTACAGCAATACTTTATATGGCCTAGTGGTGCCTTTTGATAGTCACATTGACATATGTTGGCTATGTTTTACAAAATTTGGAAAAATAAAAAAAGTTTTGTTTCCGGAGCAGAAATCTGACACTACTAAATCTCTGTCATAATATGTCTAAAATAGTGTAGTGGTGCCTTTTGGGGGTCTCATGGCTGTAAATACTGTAGAATTTTAAAAATTAGGGCAAAATAGGGAAAATTCCTTCTTTTTCAAGCCTCCATATAAAGACATCATTTACCTTACTTGAATGAATTGTATCAGTAGCATATCTAAATTATAGTATTTTCACTTTTTAAACTTCATTTTGATATTCATTTCATGCTAATTACAAAATAATGGAAAATCTGAAAACAATACTAAAAATAGTTTTAAATTGTGTTTTCGGAGCAGAGCTCCACCATTAATGCACTTACCCTAAAAAAAATTGTATATGTTATTACTCTATATAGTTTAGTTGTGCACTGTGATAGTCACATTTATATATCTGATCTGTGTTTTGAAATATTTAGATAAAAATTTAAAAAAAATGAACATTTCTGTTTCCAGAGCAGGCCTCACACACTACATGCATACAAAACTTAGTAAGGCCTTTTTGGGGTTTCATGACCATTTATGACATATAATTTTATTTAATAAGGAAAATATGAAAATTTGGACAGGTACTCTTTCAAACCCTCATATCAATGACTCTATGATCCTTACATTAGTAACATTTTGCCAATGATATATATAGATTATAGTACTTTCACTTTTAAGCTTCTTTTTGACAATTGTTTCATCATTCTTATTTTGTTCATAATATTGAAAAATCCGGAAAAAAAAAGATTGTGTTCCTTCCTTCATATTCCTTAGCATCCCATATTATACAATTCATGGGCAATTATTAAATATTTGATCATAGTATTGCCATGCTCAACCCATTCAATAGTTTTTGTTTATAATTAGCAATTTCATAATAATCTTAACTCCAATACTTATTATTGTTTTTTTTTCATATACACCTGTAAAGTGTTCGGTTTTAAATACTAATTTAAATGCCATAGATTTAATGCAAATCAGCAACCCAACAATTCAGTAACTGAAGGGAATATGGCAATTGATAATATATAGTTCCGTCAGTTGCCAGCTAAATTTAAACAGCGAGCAAAAATTATTTTGACTTACAAAGGCATTAAAATGGGTGTGTTCCATAAGAAATAAACCTTTAAGATTTTGTATTTATTCGTATTTAGACTTTATTTATTTAAATACAAGTAAATACAAACCTTGAAGGTTCAATTTGTATGAAATTATACCAAACATCTTTATGTGGCATAACATTGTTGCTGAATTTCCTATATATTCCTTAGGATCATTGCCATAGCCCATATATGACTTTTTTGGGCATATACATGATTATGTTAGTTGTAGATTAGTTAAAGGAACTTGCTATTGTGTTGACATTTCTAGCGAACTGAATACTCCTTATTGTGCATAAACTCTTTGAAACAGAACAATTAAATGGCAGGAAAAAGAAAGACAATACTTTTTGTGCTCACTTGGGGGTCACTCTGAACAGAATGGATTGCTGTTAATAAGTAAGATATTTGTAAGACATTATAACCCACGGGAACACTGTATTATTTCACACTTAACAGAATATAATGAACAATAAAAAAATTCAGGAGTTCAAAAAATAGGACATAGGACATCTTGGACTTGGACAAACACTCAACAATTTTAATGCTGACTGTGTGCTATGTGGGATTCGCTGAGGGTTAAGCTGCAGCGCAGTCTATTTTTTTTTATTTCATTTACATGAAATACTAATTGGTTTACATAAAATAACCAATTCGTTTAAACGAAATAACTAATTCGTTTAAATGGAATACTAATTTGTTTAAACAAAATACACATAAATGGACACTGCCCAACATACACTTATGTTCTATAGCTCATTTTCTTGGTCTTGATCAACTCTAAACAATGAGCTATACCACGTATTGATACATTAAACTGTTGCTGACATATGGCCAGAAGAATTACACAGTCTAAATCAGTTGCCCAGCATTCAACAGTCTAATAATAACACATTGTACTAATGTTCGGTGTTGTTAGATCATTTGTTATGGATAATGCTGTAAGATGTATATATATATATAGATATAACAAGATTGAGCTTTAAATTGAAAAGTGTACATTATTATGTTGCTATTGTATTGTAACAAATCTTTATGGTAGCTGGAACCTAGTTTTATTTACTACTTTTCTATTAATCTTTAATTACTGTATGTCATTTACTTTGTATTTTCTGTTTACATTGTGACTCATATGTCATGAATGACATGAAGCTGTCGAATAGAACATATATATACTGTACAAGTCTTAGTCTAATACCAAGGCAGACACCCATTTGACAGTCGTTCAATAAAGAGAAATGTATATCATACAAATTGGATGAAAAATGGCGTAATGTTATGGGAGAAATTGCACAGTGAATGGAAATGCAGGATGGCTAGACATTGGGAATAGGCTATTTCGTCTAAACTAAATAAGTATTTCATTTGAATGAATTCCTATTTCGTTTTAACGAATTATTGTTTCTTCATAACGAGTTAGTACAAAATTTCGTTAGGGTAAGTGCATTAGTGTTAGAATTCTGCTCCGGAAACGAAAGTGTTACGATATCGCCCGCCCGTCAGACGGACATGAAATTTTCCAAGTGATAACAATAACCCTCTTCGAACTTGTTCGCTAAAGGTTTAAACAACTATTGAGACATCATAAACGGAAGAGACATAACAGTGGCACACAGCTGCATGTTTCGAAGGAGATGCCATTTCACTAACCACATTCACAGAGCTATCTTCGCTAAATTTCACTCATATCCAGGTTAATACGTGGACAAATCAGTTGATATAATTGGTGGAGACCACTTGAGTACTTGAGTACGTCAGATTAGTCAATTTGCATAAATGAATATGTAAATAAGGCCATGACGTGTACCTGTTGATAGCCAATCAGTTTAAGTTAAAAGCATGACGTATCAAGCCAAATAGAATAAAATTAACATGTGTGTACGTGGTTAGTGAAATGGCAGTAATGTTACCTTTTGATGGTTCAATCATTCCACTTTGTTGAAATAAATAGAAACAGACAAAAAAGGAGGCCACCACAGACCCCCCCAGACATAGTCGTCTGTTACTCCTAAGTATCATCCTGGTGAATGGTCATGTATTAAAAGTTCTGTTCCAATGATCTAAATATGACTGAAGGCTTCACTAAACCTATACCTTGTATCAGAGTAGTCATTCTCTGTTCCTTGGTGTACCTTGGTCTTGGTTACTTGGTTACAAAGCAAAACCTGGTTCGTTCAAGCAACGAACCTTGACCCTCTTCTTTTGCAATGCCAACTTTTTATGCACTGTTAACTGAAAGCTTGCTTGAATTTGAAATAGTTTATTTGCTTCTTTCTTTAACTTTGAACAATTACCTCTCACCTACACGTTTAGTTGGTCCAATGGTGTCACGTTTTCTGGATATATGCATGATTGTATTCAATAAAATTATTTTTCCTAGCGATTAAGTGCCCACACAATGCAGAAAATAAAAGCTATCTAGTTATTTAAGGGCTTGTCTCTAGCCCTTTATTGTTAATAAGCCTAGCATTGTGAGCAAAAATAATTATACAGTAATGTTATGCGTAACACAATGAGATTTATTGCTAGTTACCGACAAGCTCTTAAACTCACTGCTTCCTAATTAAATTTAACCTCAATTCATTATTTCAGGATTTCCAAACTATGAAATAACGAATACAAACAAAGCTCACATCTATAATTTTCAGTGGTTCTCTAAATGTTTAGTGGTCCTTAATTAGATTCTTTTATTTTCTTCTTTTTTTTTCTCATAAAATGTGCATTTTATCAAAAAGAAATTAAGACAGCTTATTTATGAACATACAATTCTGCACACACAAGAAATCAAACTGGACAAGTAAGGGTGTGATCAATTCCATCAAATATAGAGACATACTCTAACATAAACTGAGAAAAACACCTAGTGCAAAAATAATGAAGCCTTTGATGTCATATTTAATTTCACATTAAATATAGCTATACTATGCAAATATTTTAGTTGTTATTTACATCTATCTTATACTTGGTAGATGTTGTGAGCATTCTCTGAATACTTGAGGCAAATCAAGTAAACTGTTTTGATTTTATAACCAAATGAACAGCAGAAAAACGGCATTTTTACAATTTTTTTGTGTGACATTTAGCTGAAATAATTTATTTATTCTTTACTGTATCAACTTAATGTTCAACTTGCAAAGGAGACTCTCTATATGAAATATAGGTAAAATTTCCACTTTGAATGTATTATCGAAGAAATTATCCAATCCATCTAGCATATAGATTGCTGAAATTTTGCTGAGAGATAGCAATGATAGTTGTGAAAATATCTGCAGCTCAAAGTTTTATTAAGCTCTTTTCCTAATTTACTGGTATTCATCAATCAGTTTGAAGCTTATTTTGTCCAGAGTGTTATGCTCTATTTATTAATCAGATTTTTACGAATTATAAAAAAGATAATAACATAAAATCGTGGTATTAGTGTCCTCCGTATCATTCCAGACTATTTTCAAAGTTCCTTGTTTCCAGGGTAGTAGGAGTCCCAAGAAGAAGACAAAATTGGTGTCCCGAGCGTTATTATGCCTATAATATTCAATGCTCCTAACGTACAATGCCCCAGCTTACAAACTAAATAGTCCTTTCATAACACAATGAAATTAAGTGACTGAGCCACTTGTGTGCTTATGTTATGAGCCTAAACAGAACAATAATTTAATGAATTAGAGGTTTCTAGAAGTGAGACATTAAATGATTATCGAACTGTGTTCATTTATAACAAGAATATTCTTTTTCGAAAAAAGAATAGATACCTGGTTTGCCTACAATGTAAACACTTTAATACATGGGAAAATCCTGCAAAACTTTCGTACAGTTTTGGGATTAGAGCTATAAATGGCACACCATTAGAACCGCGATACAAAAGCGCAACTTACAAACCAAATTTGGTAAAGATCCGACCAGTAGAAGCCGAGAAAAGTGGGATTATAGTGCAAATTCAGGCCTTGCAAAATCCCCCTCCCTGCCCCATATATTTTCAATCTTCAGACCATTCGTTCACTTAATTATACCTGGTCTGTCATAGAACATAGTATGATAGTTCTTTACTTGTTAAAAGCCTAGGCCCAGGTATAAAAAAATACCAAATACATGCTATGAGAAATAGGGAAAATTATTATATCAAAATCTATATCCTTTCAAGTGTAGCAAAAACAATACAAGAATTTTTTGATATATATATATTTTTTTGGCCACGCATAACTCTTGAAAATGCTAATTATTTTGTACTTATAATGTACCCATTAAAGGTAACGTACCCACTTGAATCAGCAATAATACATTGTATTATCAAATTAACATACCCTGTGCTATGAATAAATATAATATAGTATAACACAGAACATAATGCTGTGTACAGGTTTATTGTGACCAGACCGAGAAATACGTACACATGGCTAAATCTTCAATATAGGCAATATATACTGTAAAAAACCAAAAGCTCAAAACATTATAATTTAACGTATGTATACAACGGGAGAAATTATTCAGTACATTTTTGGGATTTCTCAGAGACCACTCTATAATCATTTAACATGTAGCTTTAAAGGAATCAGCATTTTGTGTCTTTTAGGGGTCTCTATATTGTTTGTTAGTGTATTAAAACATTGAATGATTCTGTCCTTTCCCACAAGGTGGCTTAACATGTCCTGACATCTAGTGAGTTTTTAGTATTGAGTGGTAACCTACTTCTTTCCCACAACTTTATAGCATGGAATTTAAAAATTTGCCTTATAATAGTATACTTGGAAGTCAGGGTGCTGGGAAATCCAATACAATTTTGCAGTGTTCATTTTTGAAATTCATGAAAGTAGCGACTGAGAAAATAAATTAATCTATTAACTTTTTGTCGAGGTGACACATTCACACCGTCGGTGGGGTCTTGCCCAAGCATAGAGAGTTTAGACACTCAGTACAAGGCACCTCCAATCTAAGGTCTCATGCGATCGTCATCCAGCCAAGATGTAGCTCATAAAGAGGGCCCCAGCTGAGGATCGAACAATGGAACTTCAGCATTATGTTCAGTAGAGCTGGGCAGTGGACTTACAGACAGATGCCGGAATATGGGAGGACTTGATTTGTGGCCCAGCCTACCGGCACCCGGTTGAAACCGAGATACAGTTAGTTTTATTAAAAACGGCCGTCCAATTGAAACTAGACAAAGCTGTAATAGCTGGCTACTCAAAACCGGATCTAAAAGTACATATTTATGATATATTAGATTAATTTCTATCAGTTACCAAGGTTAATATTTGTCTGGTGATAGATGTAAGCAGATTATTAGCTATAGAAGTGGACAGAAGCAGCTGGCTCTAGCATATTTAGACCACAGCTAGGTACAGTTCAGTCCAGACAGCTACAGTCGACCGTCTTTTGTTAAACTAACTGTAGACAGTTGTGGATCTTGACAACCTGGACAATTTTAAACGGGCTGCTTCGGGTGAACTGAACATTGCGTACACACATAGACCGGTCTAAAAAACGAGCGCCTCAGAAATCGTACGGATCGCCAGTTCATGCGTTGGTTCGTAGAATGAGTCCTCCCTATGTGAGGGAGATCTTTCCATGTGTTTGCTACACAAACACTTTCTCTTTACTGTACTTTTTGAAGAAGTCTTTAATGCTTCATGGTTTATCATTCTAACGGGTTTCAGGAAAAAGAGTACATCTCATAATTTTATCAATTGGGGTCTTTGAAGTAAGATACATTTTAATCTTCTGAGGTAATAATCAAAATTTGAAATACCCAGACAGCATTCCGAATATTTTTAAATGTAAGCGATGTTAATTCGATGTGTAATGACAGCGGCCTATATGAAAACGATGCTGGACCGATTTGGAATGCTATCTGGGAACTGCTTTAATGAAAGCATTTTCATTTGTGCTGCCTCTCCGAACTTTCGTGCACTCATCATGCACAAACCTGACAAACGAATATCCATCAAAGTGGATCTCAACCAGGTCTGCGCATGAAGTTATAAGGAAGAATGTGTCATGTGACAATCCGTGCCGAAGATTTATTGCCCATTTTTACTTCTATGGGCCTGACATATTTTCAAGTGCAGTCTGGGCAGAAATTGCATTCATATGGACACACATACAACAATGTACATACAGCTGTATATGCATTACTGTCTTATGTCCTTGTTCCATGTCCCTAATCTTATAGGTGTTTTACTCTTGGGTTTGTCCTGAGTGCCACCTGCAATTCCATGCACATCCATAAACTGTTCTCCCCTCTGGAAAGTTTTCTGCAGACGCCAATGTATATGCAGTGCAGTTGAGTCTACGTCATTCCATTTCTGGCAGTGGCTCAAGAGGAAGTTTAAGTAACAAAGAATATGTGGAACCAAATATGAAAGTAAGTAGTAAAATGGTAAAAGCAATATAACATCTTGAATGGTGTTTACTCTCAAGCATTAGTTTTATTTGGAACTTTGCCATCAAGGTGCGAATGAGGACAGTCGACCGTATTTTATTAAATGAGGACAGTGAATTAAACATAACTGAATAAGCGGATCTTCACCAAAGTAATATGAGTGAAGCTCGTCATGGCCAAAGGCCGTGAGCAAAGCTCACTTCCCGTAGAGAGAGGTCCCAAAAAGAGGCTACACAGTGGTCATGCCGAACCGGAAGTGTCCCAAAAATCAATATACATGTAATCCTATGGAAGATCAACCTAATACGTTTTTTTGCCCAGTGGTCCAGAACGAAACTACGTCATAACGTCATAACAACGTTGTCAGTTCAACAGTTGCGATGTCCATAATTTCATAACGAGTACACATCCAGCTTCAAACTTAGAAATTTAGAAAAAACTTGTTTACCTGACTGTAACAATTTTAGCGGTACATAGAATATCTTTATTAAGAGGGAGCCTAGTATATTTGATGAATGATCTTGAAACGACGTTCATGCCAGTCATCCACATTGTTATGATGAGACCATATCCCACATAGGGGGCCAGTGTAAGCGACTGCAGTGCCCCTGGTGGCTGAAGGTACACATTACAATTCCTGAGCAGGTCTGACACTAAAATCATTATTTATTGTCCAATTTTGAAAATTCAAAAATCTACATGGGGGGGGGGGGGTACGATGTGTACTATAGTTAGGGCAGTCAGTGAGGAAGCTGATTTAAATAACTTACTTAATAGCCTGGCAAACATTAAGGCCTACCCTGACCATTTTGTCAAATAAAATTAGTCTTGAGCTGGTAAATTGACCGCTACATATAAACTAGGATATTTGAGTAGTGATCTGTGATGTTGGTAGTCAGTGTGGTAGTCAGATACTATGAGCGAAGCTGATCGGCGCCACAGGCGCCGAGCTTTGCTCACTTCACCTAGATGAGTGGCTACGCAATGGACAAGCCAACCGGAACTGGATAAAAATTGATTTCACCTATGATTTCACCTATTATCGCCGTTTTCATCGCATCATTGGCCAATCACAGTGCCTGTTACTTTGATTTCACCGATTATCGCTGTTTTCATCGCATCACTGGCCAATCACAGCGCCTGTTACACTCACTTTAGTTATTCAGAACGAGACTAAGTCATCATGTCATAACAATGTCGTCAGTTCAACAGTTGCAATGTCCATAATTTTATAACGAGTACACATCCAGCTTCAAACTGAGAAAACTTGTTTCTCTGTAACAATTCTAACAGTGCCAAGATATAGTGTTTATTTAGAAGGGGAACCCACCAGATATGACCTCTTTTGCCCATAAAAAAGGATTGGCCCGATGTGGAATGCTATCTGGGATGTCCCTGTCAGAACAATAGAAAACTATCTTGATGGAGTATAATTTGGTTTATATAATTATACTCTTTTGACCCAATAGAGGCCACAAATGTTGGACCAATCTGCATTTTGCGATTATAAATAATTTCCCTAATGATCTGGTCTTGCAGTAGGGTTGGCCTCACAAGAAATGGATGCCAAGTGTTCCTACTTAAATATACACTAAGAAAAACACCTTGCATTAATTCAGTGTTTAAGCTAATTAACCTTTTGCAATCTCTAAAGGCAGTCATTATGCACACAGCACTCTAGTATATACTTGATCTGTGTATTATCCTTCTGGATCTGACTTTTAACTGGCACAGTGGCACCACATGTCTGGAAGAGTGCATTCAACTATTAGATGTATCAAAATTTCAATCATTTCAGATATTTCTAAGCAGTCGCATGGCCTCATGGTTAAGGTATCTGCCAATTCCACACCAGTTAGAACTTCCGAACATTTGCTGACTCTGGTCAATGGCTATGTCTCAGCTAGATGTTGATCATATGAGACATTAAATTGGAGGTGCCTTGTACTCAGTGTCAGAATTTAATGACCCACCCATGGGATAAATGTGTTGCATGGTACGTGTGGACTCCAAACCTTATCCTCTCATCAGTACTTCTGCCTCTGGCTGCTGGTCATATAAACTTGCCAGGCAGGCATTAACAGGCATGAACACTCATAACTACGAAATCTTGATAAAGTAAAAGAAGAAAGTGTAGTTGCACTTGGATTAGGGGCTAATTAGGACAGGCAGGGACCATGGCATGATATGATGGATGAAACAGCCATCCAACTTATTATATAGACTTGACCAGGAATTGAACTCGGGGCCCAGTGGTTGGAAGCCCAGTGGTTGGAAGCCCAGTGGTTGGAAGCCCAGTGGTTGGAAGCCCAGTGGTTGGAAGCCCAGTGGTTGGAAGCCCAGTGGTTGGAAGCCCAGTGGTTGGAAGCCCAGTGGTTGGAAGCCCAGTGGTTGGAAGCCCAGGTCTCAACCGCTCAGCTAGGTGGCAGTATGTGTCCACCCTAAGTGTTCTTGGAGTATAAGTACAAACCGTTGCTCTACAGCACTATTCTATGATCTGCATATTCTACTTTGTAAATTTAAATGTCTTAGAAGATACCAAATGAAACTTCTCCACTTCTTTGGTGGGTGAGGGGAGGCCTCGTTTACAAGGTACTCCATAAACCTTCATAAAATATGGTTGACTCTAGACAGCTGCAGCAGCCTAGTCCTGGCTGAAGCTATAACTAGCTAAAGCCAGCCACTTCTGTCTACTTCTACCTTATAGTCGACTTACACCAACCACCACTGAAAAAATATGAATCTTGGCAAATGTAAGAAATCTATCTACATTATAAATATGTATATGCAATGGACATCTTTTCAACAAGAAAAGAAAAATATGTGTGACTCTCAACTAATGCTGCTGTCAGACAGTGTGAATTCTAACAAAGAGGCCTGAGTTCTCTCTGTCAGGCAGCATTAATTGCCTTGAGGTATGCCATTAGTTGTTGCAATTAGCATAAATTAACAGAAATTAACATAAATATATACCTGACGTCATAACCAAGTGTAACACATTATTACTTATTTTTGAACTTTTATACATGCATTATTAATTTCATTATATTACTTTTCTTTTATTATCTTACACAATCGAATTGTTTGAATATCTATCCATAATATAATTTATTCTGTAAGAACAAGTACGCCTTATGTTAGAAGTCTGTCATAGTTATATCCCGAATAGGAGGGAGTTAACTGACATTTTTGTTACTTAGCGCCCGACTATGAGGTATATAACTAACTTATACTCCACAAGACATATTTACGAATTTGATTGATTGTTTGGTTTAAGTGCTATATTATTAAGCAATTAGAGGACAGTTCTCATTCAGGAGTTAGCTAACATTTTCGTTGGTTATAACCTGCTCAGAACAATAAGAAAAATATCCTCCAAGAGCCAAACAGAAAATACATTCGTTACCACAGGCAGAATATGCCAAATCATTAGTAAAGTACCTGAGAGCCTGTGACAAGTGCCTGAAATTGCCATGCATTTTACTTATCTACCATGTCTCAGCTTCTAGAAAAGTTGATATTTGGGGGAGCTCTAAATATTCTCCGAATAAGCCCGAATTGTGCATGTGAGACCAATTTGATTTAAACATTAGGTTTTGGTGAACAGCTAAAACAAAACTGTGATTGCCCAACAGAAACATATGGAGGACATTAATTTTGGATCACAGAATACTCCATGCCACGTCACTCAGCGTCTGGCTGGTCTGGGCAGTGAACATTATTATGTACTTACTGTCTACAGACAAAAGCTATGTCCTTTTATGTAAGGGGTAAAAGCTATTAGCATTTATACAGGACTTACGGTATCACGAAAATATGTGCGCAAAACTCCTTCATCTGTATGATCTGGAGATGTGCATAGAAACTACAGTTCTGGTGCTCCAAATAGTGCAATAGTGATTATTATGTTCTGTAGTATATCAGCTTATTATAAGGCAAACATCGTCATGGGAAATATCTGTTTCAGTGTTTATAGCTCAAACTCAAAAGTATGGCTGCACAAAGAGACAACCTGACTGGGCCAACATTGGTGCAACAAGATATGACATTTGACCAACAGTAGGCCAACCGTATAGTAGGTTTAGATTGAGGCTGACATGTCATATGCATGTGTTGACCAATCGGGCTCATCAAAGGGCCCCGAGTTTGTACCATTAGCTATGCCCTCTGCCCAATGTATCATATGCTTAAAGTTGTATCGACTTAGCTGTGATTGCAACAGAAACACATGGGAGAACATTACTTTTTGATCAGAGAATACTCCATCAGTATTAGCTGAAAAGGGGTCCCACTGGCAAACAGTGTTTGTCTCTTTGCGCCACCATACTTTTGAGCTTTAAACAACTTTTTTAGGATATCTTTTTTATTAGATTTCAGGCTCTTCCTCGTCAGATAATATGTTTCTTTTAGGTTCACGTTTTTTCTTAGAGCCAGTCCTTCTCATTGTTCAGTGCTCAGTACCAGGAGAGCTACCCCCCCCCCCCCTTATCAGTAATAAGATATATACCCTCATCCAAAGAGGGTTCATCGGGTCCAGGGCAGTGGATGTTGTTAATGATTTCCCTTCACTTCATTAAAGATGTCTTCATTTGATATTTCGGGCTGTGTGATGGTTACACCATTGGGGGCAATTATTCTTTATTCCAATTGTCACAAATACGTCAAAGTCGTACTTCCCTGTTGCATCTTTCTGGATGTCTGCAAATAAAAAAAAAAAAGCAATTGCCACTCAATTGCATATATGGGAAATTTTAATCGTCATACTAGTACTTGGTTATTTAACCTATCAAATTAGATGCCCAATTTGAGTTCCTTTTGTAGTCTTGCTTGGCACACATCCGTGGTCTGACTAAAAATTACTGCCTTTTACGTGGGTAATAAAAAAAATTTTGCCTTGTTTTTGGCAATCACCTCCTTTACCCTCGACATCTTTTCATAAGAAGTCATAATCTAGTATTTAGACTTCTCAGAATGTTTTGATAGCTCAAAATGCAAAGAGGGTTTCAAACGCTGTTCAAGCTCCACCATGAATAACTGGTATGTTCAAATTTATTTTCTTGATCTTAAGAATTAATTGGATTAGTGGTCACACTTCAGTGATTCCCTAATTAGTCTAGAAGGCCTGAGCCAGAAGCTTGGGGACTTTTACAGCAGTTATTTTTAGCACCTAATTCACTGAGTGTGACCAAGACACTTATTAGTATATTTCCATATCAAGCTCAAGTTAGTTTCAAGAACTTTCTTTATTTTGCTTAAATTTATTTCTATTTCATTCTTTCTTCCTTTCTGTATGGTGGCCGAGGAGTTCACTTCTTTGTGCGAAGGTTCGCCCCCCGACAGTTGAACCTTCGCCCCCCGAAAGTTGAGCTGTCGGACTGCGACAGCACCTACTTTCGCCCCACGACACCTTGGCACCACGAAACCTTCGTACCACGACAGTGATAGCACTGTCATACCACGAAAGTAATAGAGCTATCACATATGTTTCACACCACGAAAGTGAAGGCTAATTCAAGCAACAAGTATGTAGCTTTGTAAGAGTAACTCCTCTTCCTTCTCATAGTTCTACAGTCTTTAGTTTGGGTACAATCTTGAGTTGAAAACGATGCAAAATGCGATTTTTATAACTAACAAGATTAGTTGTATGTTGCGTCATTTTCAACTCAACATTGTTCCCAAACTAAAGGCTATAGAAATGTGATATTACCACAACTAATCAGAATAAGAGAGCACCTGTCTAATAATGTATCAACCAGTATTCTAGGTAAACTAAATCCAGAGATAAGTGCGGCTAAACACAGGCTCCTAGACCACAAGAGAGGGGACTTGGGCACCCCGCCTGCCTGCCCCCCTCGCCGACTGTTTCTTGTCTTTTAAGCCATTAATACTGCATCTACTGCTTTGTTCTTTGCAAAGATGTATCTGTGATAGGGGCATCCATGGATATAAATACAGCTCTGTACGTTCAATATTTATGAAGTTAATTTAAGTGAGGGGGGCAGGTTAGCAGTTTTGTGACACGAAAGTTGGTACTTTCGTGGTATGACGGTTGGTACTTTCGTGGTATGACAGTTGGTACTTTCGTGGTATGACAGTTGGTACTTTCGTGGTATGAAAGTTGGTAGTTTCTTGGAACGAGAGTGGGGCTTTCTTGGGGAGAAAGTTGGTAGTATCTTGGTGCAAACGTTGGCACGTTTTTGGGGCAAAAGTTGATAACTTTCGTGGTGCAAAAATGGGGACTGTCGTGGTGCGAAGGATGCTGTCTTCCCACGAAACCACGAGACTGCGAAGTGCACTTCTCGGCCACCATATTTCTGTCATATTCTTTTCTGTCTTTATTTTATAAAAACACTGACCGTGTTTTGTCATTTATCACTTGATCAAACCCCATCCCCAGAATATGTTTACATGACAAGATTTCCAAATCAGTGCCATTGACTCCTGAGACTGCCCCCCCCCCCCTCCCACTCCTCCCCCCCCCCCCCATTCCAGTTCAAGTGTCAATATGACAACGTGGGAAAATGCTTAATATGACTTTGGTATGGAAATGCCTGTAGTCCTAGGTAATTGAAGCGGTTAACAGTTTACTAAAGAAATATCCTTGCATGCAATGTTAACTTATTTTTAATTATCTTGCCTAACAGTCCTTTTATAAGTCGTACTTTTTTTGCGAATATGACGTTTTCACATGTTGGGACTTGCAAACATGTCAACAACTTCCTAGCTTTCAGCGCATTAGCCAAATATTATAGGTGGGGGCCTAGTTCAGAGGAAGCGTGTTGGGCTATAAAACCACTGGGTCCCGTGTTCAATTCCCGGTCAAGCCTAAGTTGGATGGCTGTTTCATCCTTCGTCTCATTGCCATGGTCCCTGCCTGTCCTAATTAGCCCATCAGGGGCAGAAATACAGGACGTAAAGCCCTAATCCACCCACCCTAGCTAAATAATAAATACCCTTTTTACTTAGTTAAGATAGTTGATTGCACTATAAAAAAGAATCGGGACAAAATTGGTTTTCAGAAACACCAGTGGATTTAACAAAAAGAAAATTGGTTATGCGCAGTCAAATTTGATGTCACGTGATTCCGTAAGTCATGACATTGTCTTTGATTTTAACACTAGTTGCGCAATATTATTCAAGGAAGCCGAACATGCCCTTTTGTGAAGTCATCAAGCACGTGAAGCAAAAGGTGTGAGTGATCAAGCCACAACTAAATGTACACAAACATCAGTGATGTCACGAAACGAAGTACCTGTGGAGCACAACTTTGAATGGAGGACCATGGGTCAAAAGTGGCTAGGCTAATTGTTCAACAAAAGCTTAATATCTACTGAAATTATAACTACTCTCGCTCTTTCTCAAGTGAAACCGTGTAATTACACAAATTGGATCTGTCAATTGCTCTTTATGTTTCTGATAGCTGAATGCATTTAAAGCTGCACACTGTAATTAATTACAAATAGCCAATGTTGAAATGAAATCATTTCTCAAACTGTTTAAAACAGCAGGTAAGCGGTTCAAAAATGCTACACTCACTGAACCTGTCAATTATATATATGTTAATGTGGAGAAACGAAACATGATTATATATTTTTAAATGTGGATCTGAATTATACCAATAAATTTGCAAAACATGTCATATATTTCTGAATAGACACTGCAAATTTCAGAATAATGAAAATATTTAGATAAGGTACTTATAATATATCTTTTAAAAAAACTAGACAAAATTCTACACAAATTAATAGCAGGAAATTTTGAAATATATAAAAAAAAATGTTCATAGTAATACTAACAAGCAAAGGTCTCTTTTTATAATTATTACTAATACTATAGATGGTGCAAGTGGTTGATTGGCAGGCAGTTGTGGGTAGCTAGGTAAGAGTAGCGAGGATCTGTCAACACTGAAATGAAAATGAACATATATAACTATGGAAAAGTAGATTTTATAGCAATTTCGGCAAAAAATACAAATAGATAAATTTACATGAACTATACTAATTTATTGTAATCTTTTGAGATGATACCTTGTCAATATCTGTTAGCTTTTAGTCTATATTATATACATCATTTTTTGTCACAAGTTTCTGTCGGCGAAAAGCTTTTATAGCTTATGTTTTATTGTTATTTGTATCACCACCGACTTTAAATAAAATGTTATCTTATCTTTATCAATTATCTTTTTCTAGACTACTTCAACTAGTTCTGCAGGAGGTCTCTCTTTTTTGTTTTGTTTCAAAGAGATCATTATTTTCCTTTTATTGCTGCGCAGTTAAGCTTGGCTGAATATCTTAAGGCTATTTTGGCTGTAATTCTCGTTTTATGAAATTGTTCACAGGAATTTTGAAGGTATTTTTGCTTTTAGCGATGTTTAGTCAAGAAATGTCACAAAGGCCAAATACTTTTATGAGGTTTGTCTGTTGTTGGTTGGCATTGTGACCCAACCAGTGTACCAGGACTGGCTTTTCTGACATTGGTCGTATTAGTTAAAGTATAAGTGCTGTCATCACTGAGCAATGTCAACCCAATGCCTATCATTTTGAGAAAGGCATTACCCAATTGTCTGCACAAGACCGTGTTTTTGATCCAGCTAATGCTGCTTGCAGCCTGCTGGATGTATCTGTTGCTCTATGACCATAGTTTCAGCTAATTTGCAAGAAGTCCTTAGTTACCACATTCAAAATGCATAAATTAATGTTTTAGACATATTTGAATCGTTAACCATGGAATTTTACCGCAGTAGAACAAGCCAAACATCGTTCTTTCGGGCGATTGACCACATGGTCTATATATAGAGCTAACTGGCCATGACTTAAGCCCCGTTCCCACATAGCCGGTTTTGCCGTAGTGAACCCGTAGTATGATGTAAGTGTTACGCAACGCGCTTCGAGGGCCCAATCTGTAGCAAACCCGACGACTACTCCTCGCTGTCGGGCGATACCCGGCGAGTAACTACTGAGACCCGTGGCCAATCTGGGAGTTTTGGAGCCGGCAGCCGAGTATGACGCGCTGCATGGCACACCCGTCAGATTCTCACGGATATTCAAAAATCTGTCATGAATCCGTCGAACTCGGCGAGTCACCCATCGAACTCGGCGAGTCACCCGTTGAACCCGCCGGCTTACCCATCGAACCCGCCGGCTTACCCGCCGCTAATTGCACTCGTAGTACACCCGGCGTGTTGTTCAGGGATACTAGTAGTAAGCCGACAGCTTCCAGAGGTAACTCGCCGAGTCACCCGCCGGGTCATGCCCAGCGCCTTTTTCCGCCAGAATCCCTCGCATTTTGGCCGTTACGTAACCGTTACATCATACTACGGGTTCACTACGGCAAAATCGGCTATGTGGGAACAGGGCTTTACACAAAAGTTTACTATTTATAGCGTGGAGCAGTGGCTGAGTTGTCTGATGTGTTGGACTGCTTAGAAAGAGCTGGAAGTACAGAAGACATTTAAGAAAAATCTGATTTGGGATCATCCAGACCACATTTTGCAAACAGTGCACCGGCGACCACAGGCCAACGGCGGGTTCAACAGCGGGACGCCAACCTGCTGTTGGCCAAAAGTGGGCCAATTTGATGTTGGAGCAACATTAGGCCAATACTGGGCCGACTTTGAGTAGATATTATTTGCCCATTCCTATGTGTCACCTGAACATGTAATTATGGTTTGAGCTGAGAAAAATATTCATGTTATTAATATTCCTGGAACAGACACTGTCTGTGGCTCTTTACCTGTTGGATATAAACGTTTGATCCCTCAGTGAATTGTGACTTAATTTCTGACCCCCCCATTTAATCCCCCCCCCTCGCTTGGCAACGCCCCTGTGTAAACATAAAGTAAATTTCCTTAGCTCAAGATTAATTTTGATGTTTAATAAGAAAATTTTCTATCGGTAACAGTTAAATAAAGAATTTTTCAATGAAGGTTAGGCCCACGTTAAATATTAGTTTTTATCTGTCCACCTACGCACTCCATTACTGCACAAATCGTACTGGAATGTTCAAGTTACTTCAAATGACACATTTATGCTGCCAGTGAAATAAACATTCCATCTTGGCAGTAAGGTACGAAGTTTATGTCCTTTTGGGAATTTCTGTAAAATTGCCATCTCCCTGACGTAAATAGATTGCATGGCGTGTAGTATGACACAAAACACTCCTAAGTTAGTGGCTTTCCAAATATAAATCTGGCTGTTTTGACTTTGGCTCATACAAGCTTCTGCCGCATGGGCACTCATGCAGTTGGTAGGACATGTGTGTCACACTTACCCCTATTACTTCACCACTGCACAAACAACCCGTAACAAAATAAAAAGACAAAATAAACCTGGTACTTCCACTAAAATGTGACAGTTGGTTAAAACAGAACATTGCTCTCAAATCCATAATACATATGGATAAATAGATCAACACAATAATTTCATGAAATGTAATAATAATTTATGAAGTTTTGCAACAATCTGCGTAACTGTTCGAATATTTTGCATTGATATAATTACATTAAAAGTTGAGCAAAACTAACGATGTCAATAGTGACATGGTTCACCGTCTAACAGGTTGGCTTCCCCTCATGTCATTCACCTTTCAGGAGTGCTGATTGTCACAGTATGGCGGATAACAATGATCTCACTTGAATTTATTTATGTTATTGTCCTTACCTTTCTGTTTAAAGGTGACTCTTATGATATTTAATGAATTACTGAACAATGACAAATTTATCACTAATTGATGTTATGGATGGACACATTGATGAAAGTAATGATGATGAATCACCTGTAATATAAAAACATTCACCATATTGTGATGGCAATTCCCTCATTGATATAATACAGAGTAAGAAAGATACATTTACCATACTTAGCCTTAATTGTCAGTCTCTACATGCGAAGTTTGATTTTATTGCAAATTTACGATGATTTCAGATATTTGGAGATGGGCAGTTTATCGAAATATACACAAGTAATTATGATCACAATAGCAATGTTTTGATACCTCATAAGAAATTAATCATAGGCAATATATCGGCCACCATGTGAAAATATTGCTAATCTACCAACATTCATCAAGACTTAAAATCTTCTGAAATGAAAAAAAATTAATCGTTCATGAATACTTTCAAAATATTCTGTCAAATTTGTTTATCCCAAAGGTTACTTACTATATTCAACTAGAATTAATATTTCCAACCACCAACCTTACTTTGTTATACTTGATTATTTAAAAGTTAGGAAAAATTCTCAATAAAAATATTTCCAAATGACAGCCAGACTTTGAATCATTTTAAAAATGATAATGCTAATTTGAACTTAATTACTAAAATAAATATAATATATAAATCTTCAATTAAAACCTATCCCAATGATAATTATAATTTAATTGATAAACACATCACACAGTCAGTGGACAATTACCTCCCAGTAAAAATAGTTGGATATGACAGACATAAACATAAGAAGAGTAAATGGATGACCATAGGTATACTTTATTCCATTAAATATTGTGACAACCTCTATGCTAAATTACACAGAACTCCAACTACTAACAATGAATACATAACATGAAGGTCAACCTCCAAACTTATAACCGCACCCTGAAGCAGAATATTAGAAAAGCAAAAACGTTATATGTACTGAAAAGTGCAAGATGACTCCAAGACATGATGCAAAAGTTATTTACGAACTGAGTGATGTCAGAGACAATTTGTCAGAAACTGTACTTGAACCAACAGAGGTTCGCCAAATGATATTTGAACTTTCCATAAATTGAATTTCTTTTCTTTTTTTACATATAATTTCACGTGTACTATTATATATGTACGAATAAAATAATATATATATATTATCCCTAATGCTTCGATAAATTCAAAAGGAGAAATTACATTCGGCAAATAAAATAATTTCTTATATTAAGAAGACATGGAGCACAGTTCAAGATATCTTAAACAACGAAAACCAAAATGATAAATATCTTTCAAACTAATTCATAATTAATGACACCCCTGTATCTGACCACACTACAATTGAGAATGAATTCAATAAGTGTTTCACAAATGTTGAACCCATCACAAATTAATTATCCTGTAGGTAAATCATTTAAAGACTATTTACTGACACCTACTCCTCATAATTTCTCATTTATTATGATCAACCGTGATAATATTAAAGAAATTATTAATAAACTTAAAAATAAACCTACTTCAGGTTGTGATAAACTCTTTAACAAACTACTCAAACTAATTAAAGATGATTTTGCTGAACCATTAACTGCTGTAATTAATCAAACTGCTTAAAATAGCCTTCATAACTTTTAATAATTATCGACCAATTTCAATTCTGCCAAGTGTGTCCAAGGTTTTTGAGGGGGCAATGCACAATCAGCTACATAAGAATTTCTCCTAATTACAGTTATATAACAATCAGTATGGATTCAGATCTGAATTAATTAATAAAATTGCAACTAAAATGGACAATGATGAAATTCCCATTAATACACATCTCGATTTATCAAAGGAATTTGATACCTTAGATCATGAAATACTATTATATAAGTTAAATTATTATGGAATTCGCAACAGCCCTTTGAAATCGTTTGAAAGTTAGTTAAAAATTTGAACTCAATCTACAGAAATAGCTAACATTACATCTGACTTATAACTACAGGCGTACCACAAGGTTCAATGTTAGGTCCACTTCTCTAATCTATATTGATGATATTTCATCTGCTAGTAATTTTTTTTTATCCAATAGTATATGCTGACCAAACTACCCTATCTGCAACCTTGAACACATTTGGCACTGGCCCCATGCAAGAAAATAACATAAATTAAGAACTAAATAAAGTTAGTAATTGGCTCAAACTTAGCAAATTATCACCAAACATAAACAAAACTAAGGCCATGGTGTTCCATACTCATCAGAGAATAGTAAAACCCTTCCGTAATACTGAAAATACCTCTGTTGAGTACCTCGATGAATTAAATGTTTTAGGTATTAATAGACAAGCATCTCTCTTGGAAGTCACATATCAACCACATTCGAAACAAATTATATAAATTCACAGCAGTATTGAATGAATTAAATCACATGCTACCAAAATATACATTAATTACTCTGTACAACACCATGTTTTTACCTTACTTGAAGTATGGGCTTTTTTTAGTGGGGATCTTGCAGTGAATCTATATTTAAATTACAGAAAAAGATAGTAAGAATAATTAGCTTATCAAAATACTATTCCCTTACCAATCCTATATTTAAACAACTAAGGCTTCTTAAATTACCTATGTATGCTGCATGAGTCAAAATCCAGCGAGAATGTTGCTCATGAAGGGTGCCTGGGCCTGGGATTGAAACCGGGTACTTCAGAGTAGAAGGCGAGTGTCTTACCACTAGACCACCCAACTGCCTTGAAATGCATGATGGGCAGTTGCTAACTTAGAGCAAAACGTAATTTCCATTCCATTTAATTATTGGATAATATGACCCAGAGGAACCATTGCCAGCCCCATGGTCTGCCCTGTGACACGTCTGTATAACATCGTTTTGACATCGCCGACATTGTGCCGATGTTGAAACAATTTGGAATGCTATCTGGGACTGGTTAGTTGGCCCAGTGTTGGCTCATTTTCAGCCTAATGCCATAATATTTACGGGATAATAATTCAGGAATAAGAAATTATTTAGATGATATCGAATCTGCCTTGGAGTGTGTCCCAAAAGTAGACCACAAAAATATCCTAAGAAATATACCACGCCAGAAGAACTCTTTCATGCAGTATATATGGCAGATACTATCAAATATACAAGTTAAAAATAGTATTTCAGCCTGAGGTCATATAGTTAGTAGCAGTTAATAGACTGAATCCTGCAAAGAAAACTTATTTTCGACATATTGCTCGTGGCTTATACTCACATGTTGAGAAAATATTTCCTCAAATAATTTCAAAAAAATATTTTTTGGTAATTTTTAATTTTTTTTATGTATACAATTTCTGCATGCTTTTCTAGGGTCCACACTTTCATAATGTGACATATGTTCTGCAATACTGATGTTATATAAGCCAAAATGATAATCAGAGTGTTTATAGATATTTTGGTAATATCATATTGGGAATATTTAATATTATCTGAGATATTGCTGCAATGTTTTAGGAGTCCGTGCTATGAAATTGTGACAATTTGTTTCCGAATATTAAATGTCAAAATATTATTGGTTTATTTTTGAAGTTATCTCAAACCTAATATTATGGTCTAGTCAGTTAATAGTTAGTTTGGGGTCCTCACTTCAATAGTGCGTTGTGCAATATATATTAGTCAAATGTTGTCATGATTGTTACAATCTGGATGTGTTTGCAGGGAATAATGTAATAATGAATAGTTTTTTTTTTAGTTTTTTTTTTTTCATTTACACAAATTCAAATGTCAGTTCGACATGTGCGACAACAGCCTGCGGGGTGGGGTGGTGGCTGGGTGGATTAGGGCTTTACCCTGTGTTTCTGCATACCAGCTTTTAGCAGGTTCAAACAAACACCCACCTCAAGCAGAAATTGTCAGCTTCGTTTGGTGCTAAGCAATGGACACTCAGTGATGATCTATCTATCCATCTATCTATCTATCTATCTATCTATCTATCTATCTATCTATCTAGCTGTCTATCCATCTATATATCTATCTATCCATCTATCTATCTATCTATCTATCCATCTATCTATCCTATCCATATATCTATCTATCCATCTATCCATCTATCTATCTATTCTATCCATCTATCTATCTATCTATCTAGCTGTCTATCCATCTATCTATCTATCTATCTATCTATCCATCTATCCATATATCTAACTATCTAGCTGTCTATCCATCTATCCATATATCTATCTATCTATCTATCTATCTATCTATCTATCTAGCTGTCTATCCCTCTATCTATCTATCCATCTATCCATATATCTAACCTATCCATCTATCCATCTATCTATCTATCCATATATCTATCTTTCTATCTATCTATCTATCTATCTATCTAGCTGTCTATCTATCTATCTACCTACCTATCTATCTCAGTATCTATCAATCAATCTATACCCCATGGGTATACCTGAGCTCATGTTCCTTTCAGGAGACAAAAAGTTGTTTTATTGTGCAGTGTTATTAATATATAATGAGCATCTGCCCTGTTTACTAACTTCTTACTTGCAAAAACTATTCTTCATGGTTCACTTTCACGACTAAAGATATAATCTTTAACCTTTTTGACCTCACGTGTTGACTGCGGTTAGAGATCAACATTCACAAACACATGGGTTGTTTTGATACAAATACAAGACTTTTGATTCTAAACCAATAATAATTAATAATAAATTAATAAATCAATAAAACTGTACAGCACCTGTTTCAGAAAAGATTTCTGCTCACTGCTGATTGGATTAAAGAAGCCTTTTGTTTATAGGCAATTCTAAATAGATGAGTTTTTTTAATTAAGTAAGTACATGAGTTCTTTTTTAATAAGTAATTAATAATTGTTCAGTTAACCAAATATGGTTGTAAGGTCAGGTAATATCTTTGGTTGATTTAACCTTAACTCTGGTTGGTTATATATTTATCAAAAACGTTGTGAAAGCAACTGTTTTTGGAGTTAATTGCATCATTTTTAAATCTGGGTTTCTCAAGTTTAATGGCCATAAAAATCTCTTCTTGTTAGCGCTACTTATTTATTCATCTTAAATTAACTGGTGTGCTTTACAGCAGTCTGTCATCGTTAGAAGTAGAAATATGAATATAAAAAAAATTTAAAAAGTTCCTAAGGAACTACTTAATATGAGTCTAGTAGTCAAACACTTGTTAAAAATGCAATAAAATGCCTAAAAATAATTGCCAAAAAAATGCAATGAAATTCTAAAAAGAATTGCCCAAACTTAGGACTACAAAATCTACTCCAATTGCATGGGCACTGAGCTATCAGTGCAAATAGTTGAATTTCTTATTTCCATTCCCATCTTAAAACTATGCTATAAATATAAATCACGAGTTAAGAGTTTTAAACCACCATGGAAAATTTATAGCATCTCCACGCAGGTATATTATTATAGTAATTTTTAACATAGCATTTTTTTTGGCAATTATTTTTAAGACATTTGTGTGGGGAATTCTTTTTAGATTTTCATTGCACTTTTTTGGCAATTCTTTTTAGACATTTTATTGCATTTTTAGTAAGTGTTTTTACTACTCGTTCTGCCATTCCTATATTTTCTGCACCAGACCGTTTATTATCAACAAATGTTTAAGTGCAAAAAAGGATCCTGCCAAAACGAGTCAGGCGTGACCTTGTGTGACAAAAGAGAAGGCTTGGGAACCTTGTCTTCAAACTGAAAAAGTCAGGATCTCCGTCAACACGATTGGTAGGTAACTAACTTCATTCATTGCTTCAGATTAATTTGTCAAATACTAAAGCTAAAAATTAATTTTTTTAATCGAAAATATAATATAAAGTAAATATAATATAAATTTAAAGTAATAAAACGTTTCTATGATTTAATATTAACAAGTTGGTTTAATAATTTAAATTAATTTTTCATATACTACTAAATAACCTAAATTAATTTTTCATATACTACTAAATAACTTAAATTAATTTTTCATATTCTACTAAATAACTTAAATTAATTTTTCATATACTACTAAATAACTTAAATTAATTTTTCATATACTGCTAAATAATTTAAATTAATTTTTCATATACTACTAAATAGTAGCATATGAAAAGTTTATTTTAAATTATTAAACCAACTTGTTAATATTAAATCATAGAAACATTTTATTATATTAATTTAAATTTACTATATAGTTTAAGACAAAAATTCTTGATTTGAGCAAAAAGTTCCTTGCCAAACAAACAAAAAAACATTGAACAGCAAGATCAACAGAACATTAAATCTGAAAACTAAATTCCTTTAGTGAATTTTATCCTAATGCATGTTTTTAAAAACAAAACCTTCATCCTATTTACTTTCTTCATCTACAGCTTTGTTTGAAGGATAATATCACCGGACACAACAATGCACGCGAAGAGCCTCGTTTTCATGACCATCCTGGTTGTCTTGGCTACATTCTCCAGTAAGTGCTCACCATTTTAAATTAATTATTTTTAATAGAAAATAACCCTAAATTCTTGTTTAATGTTTACTGTATTTTCCTTTACAAATATATTTTTTGGCCACAATGATGGCAGGAATAAAATCATTAGTTCTTGGTACAATTTAAAGAATATGACAGAAAGATGCATAACATAAGGTGTGGACTCCAAGCCTTATCATCTCATCATAACGTCTGCCTCTAGCAGCTGGTCATATAAGCTGACTAAGCTTCAGACCCAGTAGCATTGAGATATTGAAACATGGAAAAGCGTGGGAACATTCACTGGTTAAAGGTTATATAGTTAACCTATTTTGCTAATGATGATGACAAAGATATACAAATTTGGATTACCCTTTCACATCATTCATGAACACTGGGTTTACACACACTTTTTTGCTGGATTCGGACATTATAAAAAAAAAATTTAACTGCTGAAATACTGTAGTATTAACTAATCAGGTATAAATAAAAAAAATAAAATAAATAAAAACAAGTAAGTCACTGCCACTTAAATGTAAAATAAAACCTAACATATTGAACTCAGGATCCCTCGAACATTAACAATATTCATAGGTGTCGAAATTTAAGGTTCCCAAACAGGATGCAAAACATTTCCAATAGTCTTTTATGTTAGTTTGTTTTTCATCCGTGACATCATGAGGATCCCTCATGCATTCAACCATATTTCTAGGTGTCTTAAGTCTTTTCTGTTTGTTTTTTCATCAGAGACATTGTGAGGGTTTTGCAGCTACTGATTGGTCAATTCTGTAAACTGTGATGCTCAGTAACACCTTGGGTGAACTGTTCACTATATATTCAACATGATAAAAGCCCAAAGGTGTTTTTGCACTTGTTTTGGCCCACCTAAAGCACTGTTGCTGATCGGAAACAGCAAACATAAATTTCAATGGAGACCTCTGAACATACTTGACCAGTTTTGCGATCGAAATTCAACAATTTAATTTGAGGAATTCTATATAATGTGTGTCTCCTGTATTGTCATTGGTCATTGCAGTGCCTGAAGCTAGTGGTCCTATACCTGCTGGGTGTGTTGCGTGCATGGTAAAGTTGCAATTAGAAAAATTTACAGGTCTAACAGGTTCACACAGATAATACTTCCATATGCATGATAGTTGTTCGCCATTTTTTGATAAACAACTTTAATATAATAATGACAATATCGCTACTTGTAATCGGGTACCCTGACTCTGAGATCTTTAGTGCCAGTATCACGCTAAGGGCAAACACCTGATTTGAAATATAATTGTGGTTTTAAGAAAAGTAACAAAGAGACAAAAACAAAACGCCATATAACATAATATAAAATAAACTTAAATTAACTTCATGAAATAGACACAAATGAATTTTTTTCATTCCATGACTAAACCCTTGGCGTTAATCTCAAACTACTCCGATTTTCCTATACCATATTTGTCAATGATGATATAAACTTATGAGTGCAACTATATTACTTTCATATCTTATAATATATGAGTGAATTTGGGGCTCTTTAGTCCAGACTAAGTTATTTTAACCTTTCCAATTTAAATTGCTGTTGAAATTTATTGATTTACTTTCAGCATATGAAGTGGAGGGCTGCGGCTATCCAGTTTTCACGACTTGCTCAGGCCGCAATTACCCCAGCGTACAGTGGTCAAATTGGGCAAACATGAACAACTGCCCGAGCAGCCGAAGAAGAAGACAGGCGGAAGTCGACCAACAGGAAGCTGACAATGTCTGATACCCCCATCCAAGAAGACATGCACAGATGAAATATGACGCTACATGAACATGAGATACCATTGCACTTTGAACTAACTGTAGTGCTACACAATGTAGGCCCTACATAATGAATTCAATTGAATAATCTAAATTAAAAGAAACTTCAGATGAAGTTATGGGAAACGTCACATAATTTTGAATTAATGTGAAAGAAAATGTGAAAACTTGATTGTGAAATGAGAATCGAAAAAACTTCATAATGTAAAATTAACATGTGAAGCATCTCCATGACTGCTCGAGGGAAATGTTTTTCTTTAAACTAATTGCATGTAAACAGATAATACAAAATTGTTAACAACTTTTTTTGGCAATTATTAGTACAAATTCTAATAAGGTTTCATGTAATACTTCAAAAATGTAGTAAATAAAAATTTATTTTTTATATAATTTCAGTCAAATATTTCCTATGAAGAAATCAATTAATTTTTCAGGATACAATTACTGGAATGTATATTTATAGTAATAGCTCTGCATAAAATCTAATAAGGTTTCGTGTAATAGCCCAATATTACTTAGCCTAATCAATGCAAAATGTTTGTTGATATCCAGAATGATTAATTGTACTAAAACAGCTTTATTATTGTTCAAACCATGCATAGATTCATTAAGAGAACATTTAATTACTGAATGAAATATACATTTGCATACTAATAACCACGTCATTCACGGATGCATAATAATGTCACATAAATATAATCATGACAATGAACATGCACCAACTTTTGAGCAAACTAATCAGTCCAAACTGATCTAAAATCATTTGTAAAAATTAAAGATAATATTATTTTGTGGAAACATGTACACATATTAATGTATCTGAGTTGAGAATCCAGCAATTAAAAGCATAAATCATACTTTAAGAAATTTTTTTTGGGTATATTAGGTCTATATGGTTGTAAAAACGGAGTGCTATTCCAGATGGAGCCAACAAGAGTTTCAAATTCCGCATTGATCACACCTCAATATTACTTAAACAGTTTAAATGAGAAAAATGTTCAACTACTACTTTGGCATGTCTGAAAAAATCTGATACTAGAATGCACATGAGATGCGCAGAGCTCTGCGCAGTGTAGCGTTGACCTTTAATCCCTAGCGGGGTCGAAATTGTGGCATTTCCCACGACTTTGCCGCTCCATTCCACCTTAAACTCCTTTGCCACTAGAAGGATTTATGAGTTATCATTATGTTTAGTCATTAAAATCTTTGCTGATCTGAAGTGAGCAACTGCGCAGAATGTCAATTTCTGCCGAATGGCGCTTGTCCGGTGCATAGCACCGGTCTTTCTGAGAACTGACGCAAAGCTAGAGGAATACGGTAAAAAATAGATTGTTGAAAAGGCGTCGCAACACCGTTACAATGCTTGTTCAGTGCCTTTTACGAAAATAGTACCACCTGCAGTTGGTGGAATTCCATGGTAAAGTTGTTCAATTTCATGATGTTAGAGTTTAAGTCAAAACAAATTGTCTGAACCAGTTTCACAGCATGTGGCTTCTTGGATGAAATAAGGCGTAGTAATCGCACTACTTTGTGTGCAGATGACACACGGAAACATTTCCCTCCTTGATTCTGGGGGAGCGGCAAATCGGTTATCAGAAATGGCTGTGTGTAGGATAATGAAGCCACGAAACACGGCCGAAAGCAATACAAGGCTATAAAAAAAAATCTACTTAAAACTATGCCATATGTAGCAGAAGACAGCGGCTGAAGCTCATGAGGTTTGCTCACAGACGGTATTCTGCAAAGTGGGGAACATTGTTTTTTGACAAACAATTTCACTGTGTGCTTCACGCCAAGCGACCTAATAGTGCTTTTTCCCGAGGAGACTATAAGGTGACAAAGAGACTATAATGTGATTATGTGACTAAATGTCGCAACCAGTGCCACTTGAGTTTTGATAGGTTGGCAGTGCCTTCTATTCTAGTATACATGTCTACCTTTGTGGTCTAGCGGTAGTGTGCTCAGCTTCAAATCAAGACTTCCCTGGTTCCACTCGTGGCAGATTTGTGGGGTTCAAGTCCCAGCGGAGGACATTATATAAATTTTAATGCTGGATTATTCCTGATTTGATAGCTCTGTAGTCCAAGTCTCCATTTAGTCACATAATCACATTATAGTCTCTTTGTCACCTTATAGTCTCCTCGGGAAAAAGCACTAATTAAGCTTCTTCTTTTTGTCTGTTCTGACATTTATAAAGATTTTTTGTTCATGTGGCTGGAGCTTGCAAAGGGACATCGTTAGAAAATATAAATCGTTATATTTTTTGTCAGAACAAAGATTTTTGTGTTCAGGCAAAAAAGTCTTTGTTCAGACAAAAAAAATCTTGGTTTGGACAAAAAAATCTTGGCTTGGACATAGAAAATCTTTGTTCAGACAGAAATTCTTTGTTTAATTTAGGCCTGAACATAGATGTTTTTTGTTCAGACCCCCGCAGTGTAAATCTTCAAATCGCAATGGGTGATCTTTAAATTTAGTCCCATATCATGAACAACTAGAGAACATCTTCCAAGGCCCTCTGGAATTACTGCCGACCAAATATGTATGTGCTGTAAGTTCAATGTCGGTTTACATTTTGGCCAGAGTGTTTTGTCGCCATGTTTGTGCAGACCAGCCACTTTGACATTGGCTCAAGTTTTGCCCCATATCAGTGTGACCCAGGGCCGGATTAGGGCCCGGGATCTTCATAGCCTTGGGGCCCCTTTCCCCCACCGTCCCAGCTAAAACATTTTGTCAGTTTGATGAGCCATGTATTTTTGACCTATAAAAATTAACCATAAATGTGATAATTTTATTTAAATGAACATACACTGCGGATTACAGCCAGGTTCCTTCTTTAAGTTCTTTTATTTTTTTACGTATGTTTATGGCTAGACTTGCTATCTATTACAACTTACTAACATGGTTTTATGGTTACATGCAGCTATGCATACTAGACCTTCCTCCTTATAATTTTACAGCAGAATTGTTCAATGATGTTATCGACATCCAGCTAGGCATTCAAAATCTCATGTTCAGTTGATATAAGTATTAGGTTGTTCAATCTACTTCGTATACATTGATGACGTTTGCCGACATCTTTACAAATAAAGAAAGATCATTCCGGGAACAGTTGGTGCACATCAGGCATAAGTAAATTTTGAACAGTAACTTGATGTTTGGCTAGGTACTGGCAACCAAAGTAAAATCTTTTAAGATGCCAACACATTTAGGTCTTTACAATTTCTCAAATGGCTAGAAAACTGAAGAAGCTCCTCCTAGCTCAAGCTGTGGCTCAAAGTCTTCTGGGTATGCAGATACCACTTTCTTTGCAGCTGAAACTAATTCACTGGAACCACGTGCTATTGATCTCTGGTAGAAAGCCAAAAATTGAGCTTAACTCTTGAATTATATTTTTTGCTCTTCAACTTGGCTGTTGCAGTTACACGTGTTTACACACCCTCAGACTTGGTTAGGGCCATGAACAACATGACCAGATCCTGTATACTGCTCAGCAGCTTGTGCAGGAGATGAGGCTCTAAAGCCCCTGTCACACTAGGCGATTTAGCCGTAGTGAACCCGTAGTATTACGCAATTGTTACGCAACACGCTACCCGGCTCCAACCCGGCGGCTACAAAACGGCTACCCGTGGATACCTGGCGATACCCGCCAAGCACCCGTGGGACCCGTGGGACCCGTGGGACCCGTGGGACCCGTGGCCAAGCCGGGAGTTTCGGGCCCGGTAGCCGGTTGTGCTACGCTTGCATGGCACAACCGTGGAAATCTCCCGGGTGTCCAAAAAATTAAAAATACCCATGGGAGCCGGCGGGTGACCCGTAGAAGCCGGTGGGTGACCCGTAGAACCCGGCGGTTTATCTGTTACCCGTAGTAACCCTGGCGGCTTGTTGAGGGGTTCTACGGGTAACCCGGCGGCTTCAAAGGGTGACTCGCCGACTGCTACCAGCGTCAGCAAAGGCAGGGAGGGGGGGGGGGGGGGTTGTATAAATTTTAAAAGACTGCTCCCCTAATATTAGTCCGATTTTCCTCAAATAAGCTGAATTGTAGTATAGTTCATACTGATTCCATACCTGTTTTCGGATCGAAAATAGACCAAATATTAAGCGAGATATTCGTCTGAGAAGGCAGCTAGGTTGGCGGAGGCAAACAGTGATGCTCTCGCATTTTGAATAATACAAAGAATGGGGTAAATCATGCTTTTTCATCATTGATCACAATATTCGCTTAATATTTGGTCTATTTTCAATCTGAAAATCTGTGTGGAATTAGTAGGAACTCTACTATAATTCAATATTTATTTTTCGAAAATCAGATTTATATTAATGGAGCAGCAGCCGCCGCCAGACAACCGCCTTCTCAGACGAATATCTCGCTTAATATTTGGTCTATTTTCAATCCGAAAACACCTATGGAGTCAGTATGAATTATACTACAATCCAGTCTTATTTGACTAAAATCGGAATAATATTAGAGGAGCAGCAGCCTTTTAAAGAAGCATTACAGAAAGTGCTTAGTTGTAAGAGCATGTGAATTTCATCTAAAAAGAATGAAATGAACTAAAAATAACATAGTTACTCCATCAGTTGCTCTCTTTATTAATATAATTTTTTTTCTGAACTTCATCTCATGCATCTCATTCCTCAAAATTGTTCAGATAGCTAGTGGTCTCAAAATAACTTTGAATTAAGTTCTGTGACTAATAGTCATCATTATTGTTGTAAATAACTTGTATTTTGTCAATTATAATAATAAAGAATCATACATATAAAAAATATAAAAATAAATAAACAAAGGGACAATCTAGAAAGTGGGTTGAGAATAGCGGGGTAGAGTATAGACTCTAATTAGCATGGTAGGCTGGGCTAGTGCAACGACCTTCTGCTCATTCAACAGACTTATCTGTACCCGCTAATCCCCGCAGCTTATGTTCCCACTGCCCCTGATTACTTTGGCCTTAAAACACTAAAGGAATTATGCCATAATAAAGTAATTGCTATTGGGATAACTTTTCATTACAAAGGAAGCCACGTCTTTGAATTCAGCACTCACAGTATATTGCAATTCATTCATGTGTTAAGTGCACACTTTTTTCAACAACCTGTTGAGTGGGGGTGCAGGGGGGGGGGGTGTGAATAATAAATAAAACCACTGGGAAATGCACTGGTAGGACAATACATTTTGTGTTGAATGTGGAATTTTTTTTATCAATACTTCTTTACTTAATAAAGGGGGGGGGGATGGAAAAGCCCTAGAAAATTGTTTTTTTTCTCAATAAAAGAACTCCGCTTGAAAGACTAATCGAAGTATTAAAAAAAGATAATAAAAAAAAAATCTAATGTAGTAACTATTTGCAAATGCCAAATCTTGTGTACCTGACTGTTTATTATATGAATTGTAAGGGAATGAAAGGCACTGCCCCAACTAGTCATGCATGGCAGTTTCGCCTTAAAGGACAACAGATAGAGCATGGGAAAGTCTTCAGGAAAGAAATCACAACAGCTGCGCAGCCAATATATTGGGTAAGTACTATTATGTTAAATGTCTTAATGAATATAATAATTATCATAAGTAGCAAATATTGAAGCTAAATATCTGGATTCATACAATCAAAATTTTAATAACATTCCAAATCATGTGTAAATATCCATACGATATAAAAAATATATTAAAATGGCACTTACAGGCTTATTCCCATACTTCTCATAAAATTTTATATAAAATAAATATCAAAAAATGATAAAATAGAACAGTATTCTGTTGGATGATAAAACAACAAATTATTTACAAATCAAAACCGAATAAAACATAACTATAATTAATTCACATATTGTCATCCAGAACTTATAACTTCTTGACAACAAATGTTCAATTACTTATAAGTATTCTGCTTGAATAACAAAAACCAGTTGTTTACAAATTGTATCTCAAATTCATTCCAATGCTGCTTTTTTAATTCTGCAAACTATTTATAATTCTTATTGTATTCACTCATGCACAGTCAGACTTTAATAAACATACATACATACATAAGCAGTAGTAGTTTATTTACCCTTAATTATACATTTATGAGCAAGATGATAATCGAAAGTGTCCTTTAAATACATTTTTACATTGAATTTGAATTCAATTTAAATCAATATAACAAAAATAAATTATAAGTAGTACATGTTAATTTTACAGAGACTAATATGAGTATAAATCAAAGTCTTGGTTACAGAGCTTAGGTAATTGTTCAGGGTCAATATGTGGGATTGTCTGGCCTATCTGACGTACATACATAATTTTTTTTTTAAGCCACAGATTCCATTGTTTGAAGCACAGGGTCATCACAGAATACAATGATCCACACAAAGAGCCTCATTTTCATAACAATACTGGTTGTTTTGGCTACATTATCCAGTAAGTAATTCAATATTTATATTTATTTTTGTGCGATTATTTCCAATACAATGTCACCTCGAGTTTTGACACACCTTATTTATATCAACTACTCAAGCATTTTAAACACCACTACCAAATTACCTAATAATATTTATACTCTCCATAATATTATGTTAATTTAAAGAGGTACACTACAAATGATAAGATAATGTGGAATACACACTTTTCGCGTGGCAGCCATGTTGGCATTTTGGCCTCATTGACCTCATTTTGATAATATGACATCATTATTTCTTGCACTCTGTGACCTCACCATGGCCATTGCCTACTGTTGATGTCACAATACTTAAGCTGAGTGCAAAGAGAGGTCAATGAAGCAAAAGTGCCAACATGGCGGCCGAGTGAAAAGGGTGTGTAGATCTGTTCTTTAAATGAAACGCAAAGACACTACTTTTTCACGATAGTTTGAGTGGTCACCCAGTCACAATATTGCCCAAAGCTTTTGGCCAGTGTCAGTTTTTTTGCCACTAGCCACTTTGAGAAATTCTATGACATGGAGCACTAATAAGGTATTGTACAGGTCTTGCCAAAAATACAAGTCCACTTAGGTGACTCATCAAAAAGTAGAAGAATCGTTGAAAAACCAGTTTTATTACATTGCTTACATAAATAATATAAATCGTGAAAATAGTGCGCACTTGTGCATTAACGATGAAGAAGAGGTTTTATATTATCTTTTTACCAAATTAAAACATGCATATATGGTAAATAAGTTATTAATGTTAATTGCCAACCTTTTTTATCTAGAAGCTATATATTCGTAAAGGCCAACTTTATTTTTAGTATTGACAATACATTGGGATTTGAAATATAAACTCGCATGTTATTTCATTACACCACAAAATGTTCTCCGGTTCCCTGAGTGAAGAAACACTCCGGTTGGGTCTGGCGAATTCTGTGATCTGATTGGTTGACATTTATCATACTCAGATTGTGACGAGTCAGGGCTGACCTTATCGTGCCTCCTCTATTGGCGAGCAATCTTGTGACATCAGCACCTGTATGACATGACGTCTTCTTGTGTTTAATTCAAAGTCTGTAAAATCCACTGTAATTGATTTACTTTTAGCCTATGAAGTGGAAGGATGTGGCTATCCAGTGTTTGTAGTTTGCTCAGGTCGTAATTTCGCCAGTTTCCAGTGGTCAGGCTGGGATGGCACGAACGACTGCCCGAGTAGCCGTAGAAGGAGGGAAGTTGAAGTAGATCAACAGGAAGCTGACAACATCTAAAGCTCACCCAAACATATACCATTGAACTATCATTACATAATGTACTATATACCCTGATAGAATGCTTAATCATACTAACCAGAAAAGAAAAGACAGGTGCAAGGCAGTTCTCTGGAGCTCCTGAAGAACAAATCAAGGTGTTGTATTTTGTGACAAGCCGGGCACCTTTTAATTGATATCTGAAGCTCCTTTTCTTCTCAGAATGCATGTGGCATGCAATCTGGATAGTTTATATAATGCAAAATATCCTATGCTCATACTTTAAATACTCTTTAAACAAAGTTAGCCCCCCAAGAAAAAAAGTCTCTGTAAGATTCTGAAGTCATGTAACTAGAATCTGGAAAAAGCTCAGAAAGCAGGGTGTATAATAATTGGCAATTTCAGACTTATAAACAAAATGGTTAACTGGAAAATGCAACCCACTTCAGAAAAAGTATTTCCTGCATGCGAGGTTTACCTTAGATTTATTAATTCTGCATATGGCAGTGCAATAGCTGTAAATAATTAAGTATAACAGTTATTATATTGCGAATAAAAGCAAAGCAGAAGTTGTGACAAATCACTTATCAATAATTGGAATTATTGTTGAGACTAAAATAATTGATTATTGTTCAATAAACAGGTTCATTAATTGAACTACAATTATAACACAATTTACTCACATTAATTACTATATGCATCCATCTTTCATAGGAGCAGGTCACATAGCCAGCCACAGGGTCCTGGATTTGAACCCAGCCCATGACCTTGGCACCTGCCTGTCCTGATCAGCCCTATCTGGTGCCAAAAATGTAGGACATAAAGCCTGTCTCACCCATCCACCTGTCACATAGCCATAATCACACACCAAAACTAAAAATTAATTTTGAACCATAATTCATAGTATACAGTACTGTCTGTGACAAAATTAAAATTATTTGAATCAATTTCCGACTTGCAGTTTTCTTTTTTTTTAAATATATCGCTATTTTTATGTCTTTATTATTTCCAGTAAGTTAACATTACGATATTTTTAACAAAGTCACTTGCTTGGAATGAAATTTCTCAGCAAACCGGTCTTTTCTTTTTCTTATTCTGTTGAATTAATGTGTAGTTTATTAATATATAGACGTCTATACTCTCATCTTCCCAACGCAAGGCATCCTCTCTGCGAGGCTTCATGATTGGTCGCAAACCCCCTCTATTTTTCAAGATCATGGTATGTACTTGCCAACAATTTCCTATCTTCGAGCCAATCCAAATTGAAAAATTCTATGATCATGCATGTGTTTCGGTGGGTTGTGCATTGTTGTGTTAACAAAGAATATGTACCAAGAAGCGCCACTCCCTATTCACATTGTAAACTCTGTGCCTCCTTTTCCCAGCATGCATAGCGCCGGAGTTCTTTAACGCCCCTGGTGGATAATAAAATTCATTTAGAAATTTCCAGTCAAGTGCGTAGATTTGCCAATTTCACGTGAACAACAATTAAAATGTCATTTCCACATTATTTCATTGGTCCTAGTGTCCGAATAAAGCACGTTATCACAAATTTACAATGTCAGCAAAAGCTGATATCAATGTGAATGTAGGATCGATGACCAATAACGTCATAATCGAATATATATATATTTATATATCTTGGTCTTCGACCCCAACAACAAAAGTACACTTAAATACCTCTTTATTGATTTATATGAAAAATTGGCTCAGATATACACTGAAAATTGATTTTCAACCTTTTTAGCATTACTTTGCAATTAGTACTATTGCAACCTTTGACCCTCAAAACATGGGGATGGACACCTTATTTGTTTAGCTATCTGGAATATTAGTCGAGATATTGCAAAAAGAAGATTTTGGCATAATGGCGGCACTAATTTTTATAGAAAACATACGTGGGACATTTTTAGGACTTTTTAACAAGGCTCATAATTTTCTACACAATATTTGCCATCTGGTAGCAGTTAGAATCTAAACGTTTATTTCCGAGGGGGTAACCCATTTTCCCACCCAACTATCCAGATCCACATTAAAAATATATATCAATGTTTCAGTTCTCAAAATTTTAAATATTTTAAATTAGCAGGTTAAGGGTAGCACTTTTGAACTGCATATCTGCATAAAATATTTCGGAAATCTTATTGTTAAAATCGAATAATGTAAAAAAAAATAAAATGGTGTGCTTTAAAGTCCGATAGGAGATCTCCAACAGGTACGATACTGTTGTTTTCAATGTCCCAGTGGTCCCCAGGTTGTTTCCCAATGTAACCCATGCCTGGGGAGCATTAGGTAATTTTTAAGTTCACAAAAATGCTGCCTCACTGGGCCGACAACGAGGTACAAAGGTGACGAATTAGACAAAAAATGGTTGGAAATTATTATGATATATGAAGGAAAAACACTCATGAAATGAAGTGCAAGGTGTGGCTAGTGATGAAAGAGAGGCTGTGAGCCCGCGGCTAACCTGAGCCGACACCTGCAGCTGACTGGGTCAGAGAGGGGCGGATGTATGCCCTGATGGAAGACCTGCCCTGATGGAAGACCTGCCCTGATGGAAGACCTACTTCAGACTCTTCAGGCAAGATGCGTAAGAGGAGAGCCATCCCGATATCTGAAAAGCGGGGTATCCATCCAGCTTTATAATTCCGCCATCAACTTGACGTAAATACTTGAAATTTGCACTGAATAGAGGTTGCTGTCACAGTCCTCAACAGAAGTATACTACTGTCGGCACAATATGATAATCCTCAGATGCAGGCCTCATTGTTCGATTCTGCATCCATCTTTTTTTTCTGATAATTGTGGATAATGCTGTCAGTAAATCTTCAAGTCCATCACAACCAAGCATCAGCAACGGCGCGATGTCAATTGGCAAAAACCAATTTCGGACTGATGTTGACCCCATCTTGCATGCTATCTGGGTCTTACAGGGTAAAAATGTCAATTTTGTTAGGGTGAGTGCACCGGCTAGAGTTAGAGTCACAACTACTCCAAGAACGTGTGGTATGCTCACCTACTGAACAGACAAATGTCATGTATCGGTAATGATCATGTATCAACAAAACTGGATAGAACACCCTCTGTGAACTTTGTTCTGAGGCTAGAAACTTAGAGGTAAAAAATTATATTGGAATCAGCTATAGTAATACAAACCATGTGCTGTTATGTTCAAGATCAGACAAAATTTCATCAATGGTGCTTTCGCTTGCAGACTCCATGTCATCAGTGATAGAGTATACAAACAAAGAGTATAACATTTATACTCTTTGTTATACTCTTTGTTATACTCTTTGTTATACTCTTTGTTATACTCTTTGTTATACTCGTTGTTATACTCGTTGTTATACTCTTTGTGCCTGGCTTACCGAGCTAGTCTGAAGTGGCCCCCAGCTTATGGTAGAAGCAACAAGAATACAACTGGGAACAACAATGTAGCGGTTGATTTTACTAAGACGGCCAATTGTCATGAATACTGATCATCAGACCTCAGATCCAAAAGTGTCCCAAAAATGTATCAAAATGGAATGGCAATGCTTACACGTAACTGCCTTAGATCCACTGCAATAACCAAGGATAATAGGCCTACAAGTATACACCTCCACACAAGGCTGGTGAGTCTGATGACTTGCTGCCCAGAGCTTGGTCCCAGGACAAAGCTGCAGACCATAGAGTGAGTTTCATTACTGACCTCCTGGATAAAGCACCAACTCTTACAGTAAGCAAGCTGACATACAAAATAAAAAGACTTTATGTTGGATGCTGCTGTTGCCACATTTGGTCACAAACAGCAAATAATCCCAAGGCAAAATGACCACAAGCATAAAACACGAGAAAAGAAGAAAAACCAATTAGAAAGGTGTGGGTTCAAAACCATTTATTGTACATAATCACATAGATGAAACCCTGTAAAAGAAATAACATTGCATCAGTAAAGCACTCGAAATTATGCTTTAAAGTATAATTATAAATATATTTAATAATTGACTATTAGTAATTACCTGGCCAAAGAGGCAACGGTTGCAGATTATACAGGACTCTTGACCATGAATCTCGTTAACCATACCATGTGCCCATGTGGCTTGTTAACCATAGGACTACACATGTCACTACAAATAATTAAATGAGAAACCTAATTAATATTAGTTTACAATTGTGACCAATAATTATGCAATACCATATTCGATAATATGAAATCATAAAGTTAGTTACCTTCAATAGCACTTGCTGCACACAAAATAGAAGCACTGGTCAGTCCACACATGTGGCACTGACCATGGACTGGCTATAAGTGACTGACCAGAATGCCCACCAAGACCCCTGGCTACTACACAATTATAACTACATCACTGTCACAAAGCCAGCCGCAAAGCCTATCATAGGGCCAAGCATTTGAATAATAAATACAAGACAGAGCATACCAGGAATGAATTACTTGAGAAAAGCAAAGCATATAAAAAAGAGACCAGAAGACTTAAATGCCTCACAAAATTTAATGTATTACCTCCCTCAGGGAGCTGAAAGCTAGAGACCCCAAAAAATACTGGAACATTCTTCAGGACAACAAAGTAAGAATCCATTGATTGCAATTGATTAGTTCCTAAACCATTTCAAGTCACTGTCCCAAATGAGCGCAACTGAATCTGAAAAGGAGTGCAATCCCAAAGAAGTCGACTATAATAAGTTAGACACTCGTGCACTCAATGCACCCTTCAAGTATTGATAACATTGCAAATGAATTCATTAGACACTCAGCAGACCATACATGTCTATTTAATAAGATTATGGAGGCAGGGAAAATTCCCAAACGCAAGGTAGACCTTGACAAGTTTGCAATCAAGTTTACCATAACTCATAATGGATCTTACAAGAATTCCATTCAAATCTTAGAAAAGCAAGCCTGAAGAGCCATGTATGTCCTTCTTTCAAAATGCAGGAAGTTTGAGCTTCCAGTTGATCTGCAATTAGAACTTATCGACACACTTGTGCAATCCATCGTACTGTACAATTGCGAAGTATGGGGAGCATTCAATGTGGAACTGATTGGGAAATTCAACCTCAAATTCCTGAAGTAAGAGACAAATGGTAGGCTACTTGGGAAAATTGCTCCATGGTAAGGATACCAAATTAAGGGCAGTTATGTAAAAATGTCTCAGTAACATTCAATCAAGTGGTTCTTGTCATTTTGACATCTCTGCAAGATGTCTCATGATCAGCCCATACTGGTCTCATACGCAAACTTCAATGACGTTTTATATGAGACGTCTAAAAGACATCGTCAGATGACGTCTTTTACATGTATTTAGTTGACCAATATCTGACGTCTAAAATACGTCATCAGATGACGTCTTTTAGACGTATTTAGTTGACCAATTTCTGACGTCTAAAATGCGGCATCAGATGACGTCTTTTAGACATCATCTGACGACGTCTTTAAGACAAACTTTGCTTACAATCTTTGGACAAATTTAACACACACACTAGTTTAAAATTAAGAAAAAAACTTTATTATATTGTGAAAAAGTATTGGATGCATTCATGCACATATATGATATAAATCTATACATGGGACTGCTGCAATTAATTAAGTTTCAAAGAAATATAGTTTTATTCATGTTTATCAGAATTCTTCAGCCAAGTTGCATCCATAGTTCCATAGATCCCTGAAATGAATTTATATCAGAAACTAGACTTAACACCAAATCATATATGAATCAGCATGTGCAACATATTTTCACAGTAACTTCACTTACCATGCAATGATGTGATGAATTTAAATGGTATATATTGTTACACTAAAGCTTCTAGTGTTTAATGAAGTGGTTATTTTGCTTAGCGGTGAGGGTCCAGGATCTGAAGCCTTAGTACAATCCAGTTAAATGAAGATGGACTCCAAAGTAAAGTTGAATGTTTTATTGTATAATCATATTAAACTGTGTTCCCCAGAAAGTCCAAAGAATTACATGTTGAAATGTTCTATGTGAGATCAGCCTTCACTCAAGAATACATGACTAAATAGCCAGAGTTCTCTGCTGTCCTGCAGATGTCCTGCCTTTCTGTGCCTCTCTCTCTCTGTCTCCAGAGGAGGGCCCAGTGCTTTAAATACTCGGCCTAAAGTGGCCAGGCTGGCCTAGGGCAGGAGCAGCTGCAGATGGGCATGCTCAAAGATGCTTATGGGAATTTCCTAGGATTGTTATACTTTTATCTAATAATTTTTATAAAGGATTCAGGGAGCATTAATGAAGTGAGCATCTTGTAGGGGAACATGTATTATAGCCTTATGACAATATATCCCTCCATAGATGAATTAAGTTTAAAATCCAACTTCACTAGTATCCCTTCAAAGTTACTGAATGAATTTCAAATTCTTAACTGACAAGATGTGACCTGTCCTGCAGCTGCTCCATATTCCTAGGTTTATGATTGGTCAGCCAGTTCAGATAATGATAAGCACAGGGCTATATAATGGGTGCACTGGGGTCAGAGTGATATTATAAGCCCTGTGTAAGAGAAATTAATTTTATGTTAATAAATTTGCTATGCATTGATATATATTCTGACAAGGAGGTCACACTGTATTTTTCTATCTTAAATTAACTATATGAAGTAACACTAAATAGGAATTTAGTCATTATATATTAATTGCAAAAAATATTAAATTGTATGAGACTTCATGGTTGGAGAATTGGTATGTCAAAGACCATAAGATTACGTTGATAAGACGTAAAAAAATTATTTATTCTAGATGTAATTTATTGACCTAATAAAGACGTATAAATTAACAAATGATTATGTAAAATAATTACATCTGCTTGAGCACCAGAATAAGAAATCGATAAGACGTCATATTTCCTGGTAATTTTGACGTCTTGAAAATTACGTCGCAAATTGGTCACCGACGTCATGACCAGTTTAAGACCAGAAAAGACGTCATTTTTACGACTTGCGCCCACTGGGAGTGGTCTTTTAGGGCATCTCTGGATCCAAAGTATGGACAAGAGGATTCTTTTTTATGCATCGGTGTTGGATGGCACCAGGTGCAGATTGATATGAACAAAGAATAATAAGTATCAAGAACCCGCACTCGACGCGCTAGGCCTACAGGGAAAAGGAGGCGCATTGTTAACCGAGCTGATTACGTCAAAAAAGAGAACAATCGTCGACTGTTGAGTGACATCATACTGACGATTATGACGTCATATGCCATGATATGGACATGGTAGCGTTCAGATTTTGGTTTTTGTTGACCTCGTAAATATGGTAAATATTTGGTCTATTGCTTATTATGGCAATGAAATAATGTGGAAATTACATTTTAATGTGTTGTTCACTTGAAATTAGCAAGTCTACGCACTTGACTGGAAATTTCTTAATGAATTTTATTATCCACTAGGGGCGTTATAGAACTCCGGCGCGCAATGCATGCTGGGAAAAGGAGGCGCAGGCGTTTACAAGGTGAAGTATAGGGAGTGGCGCTTCTTGGTAGTTAATCTTTGATATGAACCAAAAATTGACTACAGCGACCCCTACAGTGTTTTCGGGAAATCTCGCCGTGCTGGCTGCATCGCCGGCCAGGATCCGAGCTCTGTGTTGTTGTTTGTAAAAACTCAGCTCAGTTGAGATAAATGTTAAATTATCAAGGTAAATTATTAAATTCACACATGGGCAGTTTTGGAAAGTTGAAGCCTAGTTCGTTTTATTGCATTCGACGCGGTTGCAATGCCTAATGGGGAGTCTGGAGGCAGTTGAGCAAATTAATTGCTTTGTAAAATTGGATATATATCACATTTAAATCATTTAGGAGTGAGTTCTACAATTTAGGATACTTTCTGTGTATCTAAAACTTATTAATTAATACCATATTTAGTAGTGCAAGGTCTCTTTAGAACAACATCATGCTGACTTTGTAAATTATAGTTGCATGCTTTTATTAGAAGTAGCAGAATATACATGTATGCAGTATTATATATGCCACACAAAGCAGTTGATACTGCAGTCAAGTACAATAGACTAACTTCCTGATATTGAATAATTCTATTTAATAAATTTATCCTTTTGTCAAAAAAATTACAAAAATAAAAAAACTGAAGTGAAAGAATTGCAGCGTTAAGGTCAGCCAGTTAAATTTTACGGCATAAACAATTAATAACTTAGTAAAATTTAATCAAAATTGCATTGAATCAAAGTAGTACGAGTGAAGCATTGTCACTGAATGTCAGAATGTCAGTTGTATTATCCCTTGTATGGAGTACATGTGGATCTATGTATGTATTAATGGGAGACTTTTCAGTCAACTGGGAGCTCGATGCAGACTCCTCACTACCTTTGTGACGTCATCAATGCACTCAATGACCTGATTGTGTGATGATGTCATCAAATATTGGCTTTAGGACCGGCATATAGCTGAGCTACCCTCTGTTGACCTGAAAATTCTCCATTGTTGAATTACTTGCTAATAGGTCGCATAGCACTGTGAAAGGAGGATGTAAAGAAACTGAGAGAAAATGTCACACCCGCCAAGAGTTCTGCCCCCACGGAGTCCAGAGGTGCGTCATGTAGACCACTCAGCAATTGATATAGTGCCTGGAGACAATGTAGAACAACTGTCTGACAGCCACAATGCAATGCTGCTTGGATCCAGGACCCAATATGCAGAGACCGTGGTGAGAACGCAGTCTTCAGGGGATCTCTTGTCAAGTGTCGGTCATGGAAACAACCACTCCGCCAGTCATTGCAATCCACCTATGAACATAGGCAACAATGAAAACGTCGGTAGTACAGTAAGTGGCCAGCAATATTTTGTTCTTAATGTTTGTCAACTGACATTCATGCAATAACGAACACTGACCAACAAAGATAATTTAGCCTGGTAACAATTAAGTTGAATTAACTGCAATGGTTAATACTGCATGATATTTGTCTTCTTTTTAAAATTATTGAATTCATATTTGTTGGTCATGCAAGACAATTTAGCAGCAACTACTGATAACAACTGACATACATACTAATGTTGGTCAATACTGCATGATATTTATTTTCATGATGAGATCGTGATTTCAGGGTGAAAGCGTTTAAGCTACACTGAATCCATATGTGGTAATCTTTGGTAAATCGCAACTGTATGTTTCATGATTGCAGGTGTTGCCAGTTTACTACTCCGTGGAGGGGGTGCCAGCAGCAGGAGTGCAACATGTGCTGCCATCTGGTCATTCTGGTGTGATGAGTGGACAGCCTGTAGCCGTCCCTGTTTCGGCGTCTGTAAATTATGAACCACCCTCAAGTAACCCTGTCCCAATGCAGCAGATGGAAAATGCTGTAGTAAGCGGTGTTCCTGTGTCCATGACTGATCGAGAATCTCTTACGACAATGCCCTCTTCGTACAGTCAGCACATTCCCATATCAGTTCAAGGTTTGGTCGTTGTACCAATGTATTCAGGGACATCTGTGACACCCAGTAATACCCCGATGCCACTACCCGGTCACCCTGAAGCTAACAATGATGTGTTGCAACATTCTGAAGCCAATTATCAAACCCCTGTTCCTGGGTCTGTCCCTGATGCTCCACAAAGAATGTCTGATGTTGGAGAGACTGGATATTACCATGATGAATCGCTCAATATTGACGGTGGGAAGTTGCCAAGCCATGACACCAATATGAGATCTATGCAGCAGCACCACCTTCGAATGTTAGCCCCTGTTGCCCCAACTGGATCTGAATCTGAGCGGCCAAACTTATCATATTGCACCCTCCGCCAAAAACCCATGTACATGGCCTTGGGTCCTTGTAGTTCAGAGTTCAGGACTTACTTTCATCGGCAACAAGGGTCTAAGCAGTTGCATCATTTCATATCAGAACTTTTGAGTTTGGAGGAATACGTTCCCCCTGAATCGTGCTTCCGTGATAAGGACATCAGTTCTTGGAGTTTGGAATATTACGACCCTGACTACACAGAAGTTTTAGAGCGACTGGTGGAATATAGTGCTCGGCATAGGCTTACTACACCCGCGAGTGGGTTGGAGCAGCTTCTTTGTTTGTTCGTTAAATCTCGTTGCCATGAAGGACAGTTCAGGAAGGCAACGGATGTTGCAGAGTTTAGTTGTTTAGTCAAACCAAATTGTAGTGACGGCAGCACCCAGACTGATGAGTTTGTTTTGTTTGAGAAAAGACAGAATGATTCAGATACCCCAGAGGAGAATTTATCTGTTGATGTTGCCGGAAATGATGCAGAATCGCCGGAGGTGGTTACAAAGAAAAATAAAAATAAAGGAAAGCCGCAGAAGAGAAGAAGCAAAAGATTAAAAGCTGATGGCGATAAACAAACGGAAGAAAAATTTACCAACATTAAGGCTACTCAGTCAACTAATTTGGACAATGAATCATTGCATAATGCCCCAAGTAAGAGCGCTAAGCATAGCAGTAAATCTCCAATCACAAGAAATGTTGATGATGATGCACTCGATAGTAATCTACTTGTGGAAGATGTTCAGCCAGAAGATGATGAGACGGATGGACCTAGAAAGAGGAAAACGAGGAATAGGAAAGATCAAAATAAATTGCCCAAGAAAAGAAAAGTTGCTCAAGAAAGCGCTGACACTTCAAATAACCAGGTTCGTCTTTCGATTTGGTGGACTTTCAAGACCTTAAGTCCAACATATGAACATTACAAAACCTGATTATTGTGTGCGGATGATTTTGATGAAACTGTTTTTGTTATCCTGCTAGGAGCCAGCTGAAAGAAGCGATAGTTCTGCGCACGAATCAGTTCCCAAGAAAAATTCTCCACTAGTTGAAAAGTGTGATGTCGGTATGCAGATTGGTCAGAATGCTGAAACGAGTGTAGCTTACATTAATGATGATAATGGTCTTCCCCGCAAGAAACGTGTCAGGTATGTAGTTTTATCTAAACTCAAGTAATGTGCTGTGAAAGTCATTGTATAAGATTATATGTAGTACCTAGAATTTAACAAATATGACGTTTAACGGTTAGGCAACTTGTGAAATGGCTCAAATTTTTGTCTCAGAACCGCATTAGTATCATCCAGAGTAATAATAAGCTAAAATGATAGTTTCTGCTGGTATTTGTTATTGTTAAGCTAAAATTATTATTCTATTGTTGAGCTAAAATTATTGTTTCTTTTGGTATTTTTTGTCATATGTTTATTTTTTTGAGAAGAAAATTTAATATTTTGAGTCGGAGGGAAGCGAGCGGCTGTGGTGCCTAATTTTCGGTTATTGTCTGAAGTGGAGAAGTGATCTTGTGCAATGCAATATTTGCATAAAAGCTTGTATTGTTTGTTAAGCCACACATTGTTTTGCATGACTGGCCATGCAGCCACTTTTTCTAATTAGGCAGTAAACATGCATTAGTAAAACAAGGCTAAGTGTCTGATATCAGTTTTCAACAAAATCGAGTCTTTTCATTGAGCACCCGTGAATTCAGCAAGACAAGTCTTTCCCCTCATTTTGCTTTTCAGACATGTATAGTAAAGGTAAAGGTAAAGGTGGGGGTTTATAGTGTGCTATCAGCCTGTTAGGTGCATATAGCTCTCAGCCGACTTCACATGACAGGCTCTGTTCTCTCTGGAACTTTCTCAACTCCCCGGGGAGCATTCAGCTGTCGCATCATACTGCGCCATCACTGCATGAGCAGGTCATACCTTACTGATTCCATAAATATAATTTTCTCAGGGAAATAACAAAAATCAACTTAATGATAAGATGTCAGATATACATTAAAATGCACTAAAAATACTGCTGCTAGGATACACTTTGCTTCAGCCAATCAGAGTCAAGGGTGGGAACTTTAGACAATAGAATTGCAGTATTCTGTCGTAGCCACTAGGGGTCCATACCGTTTGTTTCAAACGATACGATATGTATCTATTGATTGAACAATTGATACTTGATATATCGCTTGATGAGAAAATTAGTGGCAGATGAAATTAAACTTACTAACGGTAGTGCATCTCTCACGAAAACACTTATTTTTTGGTGGAATGAGAGTTTTGTGCATGGGAAATGGACGGATTTAAGAAGTCAAACGATTATCGTTTTACCCAATAAAGTGATTCATGTAATCGTATCGATTGAAATAACCGGTTTAATCGATATATCGTGAACCGATATAGACCCCTAGTGGCCACCTGGTGGAAATACAGAGAACCTTCCGTGAAAATCCACTATCAAGCCTCCCAGTAATCAACTGAGTGTGACAATATGTGACGTGGCTGATGCACTGAGCCAATACCAGTTGAGCAGCACTGAAACGCTTATTGCATCATCAATTCATAAATTGACCTCGTTTTAAAAATTTCCAGGCACCAGAATGAGCAGATCTGCTTCCTGACTTGCATGGTGTGTGGCGTTACATTCACTGACATGGACGAGTATTGCAAACACGAGGAGGAGCACCCCAGCTTTGCCCAGTATTACTGTGAAGTGTGTGATGCCATGTATTCCAGCAAGGCTCACTTCTTGCAGCATGGTATGAAGCACTACGGCATGATGGAGTACAAGTAAGTGAACTTTTTGTTTTTGACGCTTTGATTTTATTAACACTGTGTGCTGTCACTTATAAGCCCAGCGACCTAATTATGGATATTTTTCCTTATTTACTCACTTAAACTAAATTAATTTATCAATTTCACTTATATTCTATAGGCTGGCATATGGTATTAAAGGTCTAACAATGAAATAACAGAATGATTAGATGTTCATGTGCTGAGTTAACAAAATTCTTGTTCTGACAATCGGGTAATTCAGACAGATTGCCTAAACTAAAGAAATATGAATCTATTTCCCTTGTATTTTTAGGGAAAATTTCTTAAATCAATACAAAGCCTATCGGCTAAATAGTTTAACCAATACTATTGTTTAACTAGGCAAACTAGCAAAAAATTTCTATAATTACAGTGTTTCGACTAGGATTTGAATTGGACATGGCACACAAGAATATTAGGGCACATAAATAGACTCCTATATAGAGCCCAGCTGGTTGAAAAGCCAAAAAAAAGGTCTTTACATAATTTCGGCCATGGCGCTGACAAAAATTTGACTCGCTCAAATGGCCTAGCTTGAACACTAAATTAGGTCGCTGGGCTTATAGGTGGCAGCACACAGTATTAAAGCGAATACAATATGTGCAGTCTGAAGAGTCCGAAGATATTATCCAAGAACAGTTTATCATGCAACAAGTATATACCCCACTCATGGGATATGTAACATGGTGTGGACGCCAAGTGTTATCATCTCATCATTACGTCTGCCTCTGGCAGCTGGTCGTATAAGCTGACCAAGCTTCAGACCCAGTAGCATTGAATAAAAATGTTGAAACATTGAAACTGGTACAATATTGCAGTAGGATGCATGGGACCATTTTACTGTAATTAATTTGTGAATATCCTAGATATGTAGACTAAATTGAGATATATTAAAAAAATTTGTATTGTGCAGAAATCCAAATAAAGTTTTTCCTTTAAATATATCAGTGTAAATTTAATGGTTGGAATATTCTATATTAAGGTCCTGATATTTATTATTCATATGTCCTACATAACTCATTTTTACGACGTCAAAGTGTCGCTCGCTTGAGCTGTGCCAGCTCCATTGCAAGGCGATCTTTGCCAACGGGAAAATGTACATAACTGTCTTAGGCATATGCCAAATAAGTATATATATATAATCATGCAAAGGTAATGGAGGAAAAGGTTGGCAATATATCGTCCTGTTCTTGTTTTAGGTGTTCACACTGCCAATGGTTTTTCCCAACCATGAAGCATCTCAAGGAGCACTTTGCCGAGTTGGTGTCTGCGGTCAAATGTCCAGTGTGTGAACAACTCTTGACCAAGTTTAATCTGAACAAACACATCATAGAACACATCAAGGGGAATTTCTCAGTCCTGCAGCAGTTGCACGGCCATCAGCCAGAGTTGCTGTTAGTTGCGGAGTCACAACTGAATGCAATCGTGGTAAGTGTGAGTCTGTTAAGAGAATTTCTCATTAATTAATGATGACGATTTGACCATGTTTGTTGACGAGTTTACCAGGTTTGATTACGACTTTGCTGGCTTAGATGACGACTTAACTAAGAAAGCTGACCACTTTGCTTGATTGTGACGACTCGACTTGAGTGTTGACGAGTTTACTAACTAATAGGGACGACTTCACTTTTTTGGGGACGACTTCACCAGATGACCACTTTGCCTGTTGACGACTTGACCAACAATCGTTCAATTAATGACATTTCAAAAATCATGCAGCTTAGTCAAATTTTGAACTAGATGATGTTCCCTATTGCTCTCCACTAATTAGATCAGGTGTATAGCTTGCATATCAAGTTGGATTTTGAGTGAAATATAGCAATGAGAAGGTTTGTGTATGTAGTTAATCAATATACAAATGGCAGTAAGGATTCAATTGCTTTAACCCAGAATTAATGGTTTTCACTTCTTCATGGCTGTGCTACAAAGCATTTTTCTTTTAAATATGATTACGAAGTGCATGTCTTTAAGGCAAGATTTAGTTATTGATACAATTAAATACAAAAAATTATTTGTTTAACCTTTTTATACTTTCCTCTGAAACCTCTGAAACCTTTCTAATTTCAAATATGCTGTATATTCTTCGGCTTATAAACTAGAGGAAGATATTTTATTAATGTTTTTTTTTTGTTACTACTTAAAGGCTGGTACTAAATCCAACGGCAAAGCTGACAGCGACAGTGAAGAACCTTCCAAGACGGAGAAGAAAAAAGGCCGAAAGGGAACTGGGGGAAATGGTGAGCAGTCACTGTGGATGTTATCGAATTGACTGTTTGATTGGTCAACTTCATGTTATTCATGACATATGTGACACAATGTAAACTAAATGAAAATTATATATGTTGCATGGGGTTCTTGAAGCTCTAATTGAGTGTTCTTTATGAAAGATAGCAGTCCCATACAAATCATGTATTATTTGCCATTTTAGGCATGGGCCAAGACAAAGATCGACCGTTACGTCCTTGGATGATAAAAGACATGCTTGGGGAAGAGGTTCACCCCACAGAAATCTACGAAGATCTGAAGGGTGATGTGATTCCTGTTACTAAGTTTGATGGAGAGGTGAGCACATGCATTATCTCATTTACTATAATTGTATCTGGAAATTATTGTTTGTTAACTTATTTAACGAAATAGCTGTCATAGCTGAAAATGTTACGACGTGTGGTCTTACAGCTTTCTATGACTTTGATGTACGTCGTGTCATTCACTCATTTCAGGATGTGCTGCACCAAGGGAAAACAATTAACTTCTACACACAGAAAACGAAAATTCCTTGTGTCCACTCAGAATGTGATATTACCCAATATGCGCAAGAGTACACCAGGTGAGTTTGTAATGGGCAGATATAATGAAGAGTATGTATGTATCATCTTCATAAAATGTACTTGGCCAGTCAGAAGGGGCTTGGCCTGAATTCTAGGCTGAGCAAAATTAGGGCTTGGCAGGCACCTTTTGTAGAACTTTCTCAGATGGAGAGGTTATTAACTCAAACTGTTCAACCTTATTTGTGGCGGGGAAAAGAATACTTGTATACCGGCAAGTGGGCTGTAATATGGAAGGCAATAGCGGGCAATTAACTCCCCCAATTGAGTCCCGTGATGCCCACCCTTCACGACGCCACCGGCCGCGACAGCGTTTCTCCAATTTTATGGAAGTCATTACAAGCATATAGTCACAGAGGCGCCACTGTAATTGAACCAGTGTAAGCCTTTTTAGGGTTAGTTTTTCACAATATGACAAGCCCATGTGCAGAGACCTGTTTTATGATGGTAACATATGAAAGATTTGTTGGTATTTCATTTAAAGTGCCTAACGTATTCCTCCATGGCAATTTGAAGCTGTTATATGCACTGTTTCATAAACTATTCTTGCCTAGTGAATCTCTCAACCTGTGGGTTCTAGTTAAAACATAAATCTGTTTGCTATTTCTATGCATTATGTGTTATTACTTTTAAATGGCAATACTTTTTTTTTTAACATTATGTGTTATTACTTTTAAATGGCAATACTTTTTTTTTTTCAGTCGAGCGCTATATTTCCCTCCCAATACCAGAGCTGTAGTGAGATCTGGAATTCTGAAGTTTTACAACAAAGAGACTTTCAAATGTACAATTTGTTTCAAGAATTTCTCCAAGAAAATTTACCTGAATGTGAGTATCATGTGATTTTCGATGTAATGCTCGAGTACAAACGTCATGCATAAGTGGAATTTAACCAAAGTAGCTTGAAGTTGTAATCTTAATTTCTTGCTTTGTATTGCCAGGGTCATTACAAATACGTTCACCTGAATGAGCGATGCCACCAGTGTCAGAAGTGTTTCAAGACATTCGTCCATGCTACAGATCTGGGACAACACATGCGCAAACACCACAGTGACCAGCCGAATCACAAGTGTACAGTGTGCGGCAAAGTAAGATGAGATTCGTTTATCCCTTAAATAGTATTAAACTGGTTAAAAGCTGTGAATTCTAATTATCACTTTCTAGATGATCTTTGTCGCTTTGATTTTCATTAAACTAAAGAAATTTCCATTTACTTTGGGGGTACACTAACTTATGCACGAAGTGTATACGTAGTTTCTACCATGTTAGATGAGAATATGTGGGTCTGAGCGGGAATGGCAGCAATCAGAATTAGTCCCGTCCCATCCCGCTCCTGCTATCATTCACCCTGCGGGATCCCTCTCCAGTCCCGCATTTATACATTTCAGTCCCATCCCGCCCTGCAGATAATCAGACATGCAAAGTCTCGCGCATTTGGCGTGAGTCTCACTCATTTAGTTGCTGTCTCACTCCTCTGGACTTGAGTATTTTCTTCATAATTTAATTTGTCTCACGCAATGAGAACCAAAATAAATCTGTAAGATTTTAATGTATACTGGTTGAAAAAGGATCAAAGCTCATGCCTTCACCACCCCAGAACTTGGCATCTCTGAGATAATTAAGGTGTGGGATCCTGCGGGAAGCGGGTTCCCATGTTCTGCGCGGGGCGGGATTGCCCGCGCTGGGCTCTACTACAAGGCCAAATGTGCCACGTGCGTTTTCCATGAGAAGGATAAACGCATGGAAAACGTATGGTTTTTAGCTAATTATAATAAGGAAAAAACCATGCGTTTATCCAAACGCATGGAAAACGCACGTAGCACAATTGGCCATGTAGGTTACCAGTTTTAGCTGAAACTAAAAAAATACATTATCATTTTATGATGCAATATGTTGTGGTTTACAGGTCTTCCAAGACAAATCCAGCTTTACAAAGCATCGGCAGGCACATGACTGCAATAAAGTTCTCTGTCACATTTGCAATAAGCCCTTCAACAAAAGATACCTACGAGAGCACATCAACTATGTCCACAAACAAGTTAAGACAAAGTGCAATTATTGCGGCAAGTCCTTCTCAACGGCCACTGCCCGACGGAGATGTGAAAAGGTTAGTAGGGATATTTAATTGATTACCATTACACACGAGATTGTATGTATCAGATTATCACTGGTACCTTGTGGAGGAACCCACTTTAACAAAATTTTCAATCTGCAGTTTCTGCGAAATAAAATATATATATTATTTACTAAGGGCTGTTCTACTTAAAAGTGTAAAGGGGTGGACCTGAAGTTTTTTAGACATCTGCCCATCCCCGCTTTTGTTTTATTTTATCATTTTATCGGGCTCAGCAAATGAATTTCGAAGAGGGTTATTGTTATCACTTTGAATAATTATGTCCGTCTGCAGGTGGGTGGACGGGCAGGCGTGGCACTTTCATTTCCGGAGCAGAACGCTAACAATAATGCACTTACCCTAATGAAATTTCATACAGTAATATTCTATATGGCCTAGTTGTGCCTTTTGATAGGTCTAGGCTATGTTTTACACAATTTTGAAAGAAGTGAAAAAAATGAGTTAGTTTTTGAAGCAGAACTCGCGCACTACTGCACCTTCATGCCTTAAACTTTGCCAGAATATTCTAAAATGGTTTAGTTGTGCTATTTTGGGGGTCTCATGCCTGTACATAATATGGAATCTGCATAATATGGTGAAAATGTGAAAAATTCTTCAAACGAGTGAAATTTTGCAAATAACTTATCATATAATGCTTATCTAAATTATAGTTCTTTCACTTTATGAACTGCATTTTGACAATTAAATAATAAATTAATTAATGAAAAGCATTTTTATTGTAATGCATAGGCTTTATTAATTTACTCTCCTTACAAATTTTTCTTCCAGATACACTGGGGTACAAAGAATTACTTATGCGCAGACTGTGGAAAATCATATTTTGTAATCAGTGATCTCATTCAACACCGCAAGCTGCATCACATGGAGGAACCCTCCCCAGCCTCAAATTGAAATAACGTCATCACAGCATTAATTGTTATGATATTTTTTATTTTACCATACAGTTATATTTATTGTATTTGTTATGATCCTCACAATTTGTTATTAAATAATGCTGCTGATATACAAGTATGAAATCATGTTTTGTTCAACATCCCAATAAACAGCAGTACAGTGTATGATAACAGGATGTTATGGGTATACATGATGCTGTACAAACACAATGCCTCAAGCGTAGAGGAACGTCACTTTGGGTGTTTTATCTCATAACAGTGCAGGAAAAAAGTATATAAACAAACAAATAAATTGGTGATTATATACAACTGCTGGGATATTTCCATTGGTATTTAGTTGTATTAAACAGTAAACTACTACAGCAACATCCCTGCACTGTGTCTGTCAATGGAACCCACGTTAAATAGCCTAAAATCACTGCACAGCTGGACTGGCCTGTGGATATCAAAAGACCTAAAACGGCCAAGCATCACGGCTCAACTCTGACGCCATTTAAAGCAGTGAACAGTGGTTAACAACACTGAAATGGTTCAGAGGTATTTCCAATGTAGTTTGTCATTTGATCATTTATATTGTTGATGCAACTTCGTTGATATATGCTTGGAACCACAATTTTTGTTGTTTGTTATGCCTGCCTAATTATGAGGTAAACCAGACCAATTCTGTGTTTCTCTACCCTAGGCTAGAGGCGTTGTGCTCGTACAGCGTGTAGGACTCACGCCTCGCGGGCTCTCGGACTAATGGGTGGTCACTGTCTTAAGTAGTGCTCAACACTTGTATTGTAATAGGTATATCCTACATGGTGTTCGAAGTGCAGCTGCCCAGAATATTTGCATTAGAACAGCAATTGTTTGCACCTGTCTCCTAAAGTCTGCATATATACACAATGATCAATATTAAGTTATCACGTTTATTTTTAGAATAAAGGAATTTATTCCATGAAGTTATCATATTTCTCGAAGATCGCGTGAGAGAGATACCATTAAATTAGGCCTTTAAAACATATTGTGTGTTGATTCCAGTGACTACATGGCCAAATGGGTTACAGCCCATTGTTCCGACAGCCCATAAGTCCGACAGTTCATTAGTCCGAATTCAGTAGTCCGACAGTTCAGTAGTCTGACAGTTATAGGCCTGGAGATCAAATCTGTTTATTATTTTTTGTTTATGCAGAAAACCAATTGGGGTCACAAATATAATACAACCACCTTGCTGTGCGCCAGAGATGGTCTTATTAAAGCCTGGCTTAGTGTTATTAATTACGGGGTTCTAAAACGATTTTGAAAGGCAAGCGGCATATACAAAATTTGCATTCTTTTCTTGATAAGTTTCAGCAGGGTATACATGTATTTAATTAGATGGACTTTTTTAAGACTTATCTTCCACAAGATGCCTAATAAATAAAACAGTTTAGTCCTCATAAGAGTATATGTAAGAAATTAATGATTGTAGCAACATACAACAGACTTGAATATCACAGACTGACGGATAGACTATACTGCTATATATATATATATCAACACTGATCAATAGAGATAGACAGATAGATAGTTAGATGAAATGAAGGTTAGATGAAATGAATGGCAGTAAAACTGAAATGAAGGTTAGATGAAACGAATGGCAGTAAACTGAAAGAAGAGAAACAAAATAGGAAAAACATTTACAAAGAATGAAGAAGGTAGAATTAAAGATTAATTAACAGAAAGAACACATACCAGAAATTAAGACAGTTGAAATAGAAAGTTAAAAGAAAGAAAGCAAGAAACACTAAGCAGAACATATTAACAGTAAGACCAAAGGAAAAAGAAAGACAAACACAACACATCCAGACTAGGGTATAGAAACGCAGAATTAATCTGGTTAACCTCATAATTAGTCATACAGAACGTAATGTGGCGCAACAAAACTAGATTTTCTGGTTTCTTATTTTTACCAAATCACTGACGGAAATAATATATACATGTAAAGGAGTATCTGAAAATTCTTTTTTATTTTGCAAAATTTTATATGAAGATAAAACAAGAATCAGTGGTTGACAAAATAGGGTACATGTCAGCAAGGCGAATGTATTTTAGAAATTTTCATATTTCGCGAGCGTGGTCATACACGCCGTGCTGATTTGACGCGCGCAGTCATGCCATGAACAGAAGCAGAAGAAGAAAAGTGACTCTTGCAAGACATGAGGAAATTGTGCCTTGAATAAGAAAAGTAATGGCTGAAGTGATGAATATAGTGGTGAAAATTGTCATTGACTGTCTCTGTCTACTTCTAGGTAAGTAATTTGAATTTGCACAAGTAGTCGTCGTTTGGTGACTGTCACACCCATAGACCTTGCATGGTCACACCACTGAATCTGATCATGCCACTGACAGGCACTGTAAATAAACTGAACTAAAACTTGTCAGTGAGTACAAGTAGAAATTGAAAAAAATAGAACTGAAAGGGCAGTGAAAGCATGGACATTTCTTTGAATAGATGGTGGTGTTAATCATGTTAAATCACTTGTATTGTTAATCTGTACGTCCTGGATCAAAATATTTGTGAACAAATTCATTACAATTACATGATTTGTTGATGCAGTCAACTTAAATCCTCACAGTACAATTGGGTTAAGACTTTGCTAATATGCAGAGCATATTGTATACTGTTTAATCAACCGAATAGGCTAGATCTGGAGTTACTCAAGAGATGCCAAGTTCTTAAGTGGTGAATGCATGAGTTTTGGCTCTTTCCAAACAATTTACATTAAAATATTAAAGATTTATTCTGGTCCTCATGCATTGCGTGAGTTACATTAAAATATGAAGAAAATACTGAAGTCCACTAGTGTGAGACAGCAACCAAATGCGTGGGACTTGGCATGTCTGGAGTTACTGATATTAAAAGGAGTTTGGAGCTGCAGATGTAGTTAATTGTGCTTGGGGGGTTTATTCAGTGCAGTTTGTGAACAAATGATAGATGGATCAGGATGCGTGGGTCCTGTTGATCACAGTGACATTGTATTCCTGTGTAAACGTACCACGTCGTATGTAGTCAGCAGTACAGCAAAATATTGAACATACACTTCAATCACCACACTACAGTTATAACCAATGTTTCACAAGTAGTCAACCATGTGGACAGGACTGTATCCTGGAATGATTTTTTTGTGTTTGTATGCTTGATGTAGTTTTATGCGAATTGGATGAACAAGGTTTTTGATGGTATAAGGTTTCACAATTACATTTAAATTTACTTCAAATTTTTTATTTTCAATTGATAAAGAATTTAAAAAAACTTTATTTTTTGTAGTCAAATTTGTATTTAATATTTAAAGTCGGATTGCATAAAAAACAATAAAGAGAATTGTCAAGCAATTTACACGGTCAGTGATAAAAAGAACTGCTACATGTGCCATCATGAAATGAACAAAGATATCTCTTTTTATGCAATCATATTCATGAAGTTATAATAAAGATAGCTCTTTCAGTCTATTTCTAAATGCTTTTATGTTTGCCGATCCCTTCAGATAATCTTGAGTTTATAAATGCAAAGTTATGATGCCTTGATATCTGAGACTATACCACTGGTAACAGTGTTGACTACAGGTGTTTCTCGGCACAATTGGTTTCTTTAGCCATAATTGTTACTTTTAAATTTATGAAATTCTTTAGGCACAGGTTTGATTAATGTTTAACCTTTTCAATATTATGTTTTTGCCAACAGTTTTCCTACCATGGATTGTTCTGAAAAGCGGTGTGCAGCCTTACATGAGAGGCTTCTTCTGTGATGACCAGAGTCTGCGTTACCCTTACCATGAGTCCACTGTCACAACACTTGTATACATCAGTGTGTGCATCATACTCAATATCGGAACTGTAAGTTGTTCAAGATTGGGAAACGAAATGGTACAGGCATGTGTTGCTGTTGTTAAATTTAAGAATTTATGGCTAACAGGAATTTGTTGCTCGATTATAATTTCAGATTTTCCTCATAGAAGCATTCCATAACTTTTTGGCTCGGAGACGTCGTGGAGCTCCCTTCGAGCACTACAACATCGGAAGACGGCAGCTTCCTATGTACATTGTTGCCTGTTACAAAGCCATTGGCATATTTCTATTTGGAGCTGCGATTGTTGAAAGTGTCACAAACATTAGCAAATTTGCAGTCGGTCGGTTACGACCCCATTTCTTTGATATCTGCCAACCAGACTTTACAAAAATCCAGTGTAATGACTCGCATGGGTTACCTTTGTACATCACAGACTTTGAGTGCCTCGGCTTCAGAACTGACAGGTTCAGAGAGTTAAGGTAGGACATATTGCCTGGTCCACGAGCGCTTGAATTATTTGTCAATGTGCATTCATATATATTTAAAAATATATACATAAGAGTAAGTAACTGTTTTGGCTGTGTGAAGAGGGATTCCCCATCTTTGAGGCAATAGAACACTGTAGTACATGCACTCATAGACCAGATATATTTTTTTATCAATTACTTAGAATGTATTCTCTTAGCACACTACAGGTTTAATGAGCCAAACCACTGACATTAAAAGAAAATTAAGTCTTATCAACATAACCTCACTAGGTTTTGCAGAAGGGGATCACCTACCACGACATAATGATGTCATATTTGCCAGCTGCGTTCTGATTGGCTAAAATTCACAAACAGACATGACACAAGTTGAGGTCGTTTATTTACGGTTTCGGGTTCAATATCTCATTATGAAAGGTTCAAAATGCAAAGTTATTTTCAAAGGCATTTGAACACATGCTGTCTTGTAACAGGGCATTTCATTAGTCAGTGCAGTGATTATAACGATCATCGGCAATTTAATTATGGACTTCCAGTCAATCAGAGAAGAGCTTAGGCGATGACATCATGCTAAAAATAGCTTTTTTGTCGCGGTCACTGATCCCACTGTCCAGAGTTTAATTTTTAACCCCAATGAACAAATTAATTGATCCTCATGTCACTGAATCATTTTGTCAATATCTTGGGTAAATTTCTGGAACATTATTTTGCTTAACTATTTGCTTACATTTATATATCAAGGGAAATCCTTTGTAAGGTACATGTGTGGCTTAAATCAAGTTTCTTACTCTAATAATATAATCAATTCAAGCGCTCATGGTCTTGTCAGATACTTGCTGATATGGAATATTTCATGACAATCATTTTATGAATCTTTCTGTTCTTCGCAGACTATCTTTCCCATCTGGGCACACATCTTTTACAACTTATTCAGCTATTTTCTTTGCGGTGAGTGTTTTACTGTAATAGCCATGTTTTTACGTATGGAAATTGGAAATGCATGTTTTCAGCTGTATGACGAAATGTAAGGCCTTATTTACAGGACACAATTTTGCACCCTTATCCTCTGTTGAATGTTGCTAAAAACTGCATTGTGACATCACAAACCCAATCAGGGCTGTTCCATTTAAAAGTGTGGGGTGGAGGCAGACAGCAAGGTTTTTGAAAAAGAGGGGGATGGGGGAAGGGGTGGTTGACCAGTATTGTACTTAATAATATCTTAATTAGGAAAAAGAGGGTATGGGGAATCTTAAAAAAGCAAGAAGTCAGTAAATTTTCCTGTCCACCCTAACCCCACACATTTAAATGGAACAGCCCTCACTGATTGTCCAACCGGCACTTATTGTGTTCTGAAATATGTTTTAGTAAAACTACTAGATTGTCACATTAGAAAAATTAAACCTATATACAGGTGAATAATATTTATGAACAAATTTTCTTGAGACACCTAGTGCTTATCCGTTAGGTGTCTCTACCGTCTTTTTTGGTGCTAACCAGCTTCACTGATATATTAATTGATATTCAATTATATTGTATATTAAGGAGATATTAGCGGAATTAGTATCATGTAAGATATTGCATAAATAAAATATTTTGTCTTTTATTATAAACATTGTCGTCAGTTTGTTATTAGTGTGACATAGTAAGACTTATCAAATGTATTATATATATATTAATTATTTCACTCTTGTCACATACTCGCATGAACTGGTATTACAGAGAGCATTCTATTCAGTTTTTTTTCCTGTACGATTTTCATGATTCAAATGTACTTTTCCTTTTCAGCTATATCTGCAATCTCGCCTGACATGGAAAGGCAGTAAATTATTGAAGCATCTGCTGCAAGCTGCTGCAATCTACGCTGCGTTATACGTTTCTCTGTCAAGGATCTCTGACTACAAGCATCACTGGAGTGATGTTATGGGAGGATTTTTCATCGGCGCGATTGTTGCCTTGTCTATGGTAAATAGCTTTAATAATCCTAAAAGCGTTTTGAGATAAATTAAAAAATATTGCGAATGTATTAGCATTATTTTGCGGATCATCTTCCCTGCCATGTAACATTTGTGGCTATGCCGTCATTGTTTCAAAAGATGAATATTCATTCTAGGATTTACAGGTGTTATACATTTACTAATATCAGTACTACAAGACTTTTTTCATATCGCTATCAATTGATGTCCGACTTTCTCGATACTACGTGAATGATGAAACAGTTAACAAGAACACTAGGTTTTTAACGAATGACTTTCCAAATGACATTTCTTTTCACATTGCAGGGAATCTGGGTGGCAGGGTTCTTCAAAGGTCCTCGACTGAAACATTTAGCGAGTGAGCTCTCGGAAGTACTGTCCTCTTTTCAGCAATCTGGGGCTTATAATCGCTCTGAGAATATCGGAGGATCTCAAGAAGTTATAGCTATGAAAGAATGACACAATCAACAAGCTCCACCGCATGATTCGCCCTCATTAGGCAACGTTGTTTAGACACCTTTATTGGGGATTAATCCAGTTTTATTCCACTGTTTATTCCTTCGCTAATTGACCATTGCATTGATAATCAATCATAGTCAAGCAGAACAGCTTGTTTCTAGCTTTATAACATTGTATTTTTGATTTTATGCGTTTTCTTTATCCTTTTGTGCAACTTCAAACAATGCTCATGACCAGGCTTTCTTGCAGCTAAGGTAGCTAGCTCGGTACTCATCAAAAGCATTGCACTGGGGGACATCATAAAAAGGCCAGTTTTTTTAAAGAAAACAATCGTGGTGACCCCCCTTTTTTATTGTCGCGTATTGATTATTGTAATAAGTTACAATCATGTGAAAAATTATAATAAGTTCATATGGATGGAATTTCTTTTAATTGCAAGATTTTTAGTTTCTGAAAAAATTAGACTTTGATTTAGCATGCCTTTTCTCCGTACCCCTAAAATTATGTTCTTTTTTGAGTTTCTCTGAAAAAAGGTCCCAAGTTGTAGCATAGTAACTAAATTATAAGACTGGTTATTACATGAAATGAGCGGGGAAAAAACAGACTTTTAGGCCCTGTTAGTTCTGTACACCAGATTGGAAAACGTCCATATTTTTATTTGACAAAACGCATATTATAGACCTATTTCAAAGGGATTCCTATGTCAAAAGTTCACGGGTATCGAGCCACCTTAAGTTGTTAAGTGCATAATAGAAATTAAAATCAACTTTAGTGAGACATGGTGAAAAATACCAGAGTTACTTATTTGTTTAGAAAGAGCCAGCCATTGAGTATGTACTAAAACATTTCACAGATAGTTAAGAATACTGTGTATTTATTATTTGCTGAAATGTAAAAAAGCTTAACTACAATGTACCTCATAATATTTAGCTAACATTCCACAATTTACAGCAAGTACAATCCATGTTTAGGAAATTTTACACACAAGATAGATGTAAAAGTTTTTTAGCTACTACATTGAGGGTATTATCAACAGGGAGGGTATTATCGACACTAACATTAGAATGTTAACGCTTTTGTAAACAAACTAATACCTGCCCTGTCGATAATACCCTCTGTTACGAAATATAGTGTTAGTTTGAATGCTATCTGCTGGGAACTATATCAAAGATTGAAAGTACGACACACAATAGTTGTTATACACATTTAATTTACAATGATGTGTTTCTGTTAGGTTATGTAATTAGCTCTGCCCCGCTGGAAGGGGGAGAGCTTTTGTTCTCAGTTTGTGATGTCCATGATGTCGTCATTGTGGTTTCCAGATGAAAACAAAAGTTTGCGGCTGTGTATCGCTTTGAGGCTTAGTATGTGGGTAGACATAGCTGTAAGACTGCTTGTCAATGTTTTTGGCCTTTAATCATCGCTTCTATCGTACAAAATTGCATTATTCGCCGATCACGTTATTGACTTGCTAAGTGGTTCTTGACCCTTGATGCTCCAACTTCTGGGTCCCGGGTTGAATTCCCGGTCGAGCCTATGTTGGATGGCTGTTTCATCCTTTATCTCATTGCCATAGTCCCTGCCTGTCCTAATTAGCCCATCAGGTGCAGAAATACAGGACGTAAAGCCCTAATCCACCACCACCACCACTTGACCCTTGATACAGCCTGCCGAAATGGCAGGAAATGCCGCAAGTTGGATCCCACTTGGGATCAAAGTGTCCCTACTGGTATGGGCAGAGCTCTGCACATTCCATGTGCATTCTAGTTTAAAATGCTGCGATAATCAACATTAAAATGAATGTTAACACAAAATAGTAATACTTCTGCTAATCATATATGCTTATGTGTCAGAAGTTGAGTGTCATTAAGAACTGCATTTATATTTATTGTACTTTTGCAAGTTTTACCCATTAGGTATATGTTTACATATTTTAATGTAATTCCTAATTTGCTCAATGAATTGTTCTGAAATGATTTGTACAGTCTAAATAATTTTGTTTTAAACTTGTATCATGAAACTTACAATATTTACAAGCTTGTACTTTAAAGTACATCATGTGATAACGAAAAAAAAAAAAAAAAAAAAGGCCTATTGTCCGAGTTGTTGTCTTGTTTCTTATTTTCCTAGTAAAATTTTAAAATACTAAGTTAAACAGTATGTGATTTTCATCAAATTTGAATGCAATACGAATGAAACAAAATGTGAAAGGATAAATGCAGGAAAAAAAACAGCTGCTCATATAGTTAATTTTGATTATAATCGTGATTAACTTTTACCAGGTTTGGCTTGGGAACTAAAGTCTTACTTAATTAGAAATTGCTGGAATATACAGTATGTGAATTCATTCGAAGTAAGCAAATAAAATCTGATACTCTTGGCACATATAAAGTTTAATCCTTTTGGTTCAGCTTATGGGTACTAGCCAGGCTTCAAATTGTTAGAATTTATTGTAATTGATTGAATGAGTGTTTCTTCTTGATTAGGTGGATCCCCAATCCAGATGTTATTTTTTCGGTACCCGTGATAGAGTTCCAAGTAGATGTGGATTGACAATTGGATTAACATTGTTTTATATGGGCAGGATAACTTTTGCCTCATTTAGCTGTGCACATTTCTGGTGTATATTTTTACTTAATGCCAACTCGGCCTATACAATGTTTTCTGACTGTACCCCCTTGGGCTCACGAACGTCCGATAAGTATCTTGGGCAATAGACCACCTAGACCAGGAGAGCAGACCTATAGACCACCCAGCTGTTACAGATATACTGGTATTGAAAAATTAAGTTGGACCCAGACTTCAATTTTCCATTATTACCTGAGCGCTACTATTCTAAAACTTGGGTGAGCTTATATGACCCACCGCTTGTGGTAGATGTAAGGATGAGATAATATATGTGCCCATTTTACACAATCTCCTGTACTTATGGGGTCTTTCAATCACTCTCCGCTGACACAGACAGCGAGGCATATTACAGTCACCAACCCAGATAACGAGATATTTGGCCAATGCTAGGCAAAAGTGGGCATTCAATGTTGGCCTGACACCCTTTTGCATATTGACAAGGGGGTGGCCCAACGCAAGCCCCCAACTTAAGTTAATCTGGTAATGTTGGTTAAACACGCGTATTTACACGTTATACACCAACCAATGTTGGGCCAGCATAGTACCGACGAGATATTGGCTGCTGAAGTTGGGCCAACCCCAGCCAATGTGCAAAATGACATTCAGCCAACGCTGTCAACAACCTTTGCTCAATGTTGGCCCAATGTTAGCCCAAGGAACTCTTCCTGACCGCACGCCGCTGTCGGCTGTGATGTTTATAGTCGGCGGCCATTCACCAGCGCCAGGGGCGTCGATTTCTCTTGACGGGGGGGGGGGGGGGGGTGCAGGACTACTTTGTCCCACCAGGACTTTCCCTCGCTTGTACAAGTGACTGCAGTTAACCCGTCGACACTGGCCAAAAAGTAAATTAATGGTGGATCATTGATGACAAACTATAAACTTTATACTGATATGTGATCGGTGATATCAAGTCTAAAACTGTACCAAAGCACAAATGTTCCAAAATAAAAGTGTAAAAAGGTGATTTTCATTTGTGAGTGTCAGGGGGGGGGGATGATTGCATTTATCATCCCCCCCCCCTTCCCAAAACGTGGGGGTATATTTCCCCCACATTCCCTCCTGAATCGACGCCCCTGGCCAGCGCTCACAAAATATCAGATAATAAATAAGAGCTAAGCGAACACCTTATTTCTCAGACTAGCCCAATGTCTGCATGTTATCTTTAAATTGTGGCATTTGTTAAAAATCACAAACAAAAAAAAGCTCAACATTAACATTAATTTATTTCACTGTATATGATGAATTGTATGTACAAACAGTTTGCATCTACCTTATAATTGTAGCTTAGTCCAGATCAGGTGTGAGCTCATGCCCTTATGTACATTACTTATATATTTAAGATTTTCGAGTTAAAGTAAACTACAGAAGGAGCACCGTTACAGAAATATACGACTTATTTTGTGTTACATAAATATATTCATCATATTTTCAAATGTACAAGGCCTAAGGAATGTCATTTCTGTGATAATAGTGATATTTACAAAGCTAGCGTTGCCAGTAGACTTGATTAAATGATGGCATAATGTGGGCTTTTTTTTTTAAAACAGAATATCGAAGGTATAAACACATCGTACAATATTGAAAATGTTCCATTATATATACAGCAAAATCTTAGATATAGCAATACATTGGTACAACGAAAAATTGTAATAAACTGAAAAAAACAAAACCTTCATGAAAAATACCTACATACAATTCTAGTCGTAAACATGATAATGCTTAACTTTGGTTGACACTGTAGGTTCATTTCGGATGCATTGAAAATGTTGTCAGGTGAAGAACAACAATTTGAAGTACAATAAATTGATGAAATAGTTTCCTAAGCACGCGTTTTCAACATGGTGTGGTATTCGTTAAAATTTGTTGCAAATTTGAAACAAAAATATTGAAACATAAATTAGGGCACTGGGTGAAGTGACATCTTAAAAGTAATGGTGAACCTTCTAGCATTATTTTTAGTGATATTAAGTTGAATTTTCTATCTCATGATTGATCTATTGCATCAGTTTGATTAAATCCTAGCTCAACTGGATTTTGACAACAATATGCAAAGATGTTTAAATCGCGATGAATTCAATGAAAAGATGAAGTGACATTCGAGCAAAATCAAAATGTTGCAGAACCTTTTGATCATCTTAACTGACACAGCTTCTGGTTCACAATACTAGTTTGGTTTGTCAACCCCTGGTAGCTAATATAAAAGTCACGACTTGTAGCTAAAGCGCGGAGACTTGACTCGACATTGTTGGTAAATTGTGTAAATCCTACCACTACGATGGCCACTCCGTCTCTCTTAAGTTTGTCTGCTTCTTCTTTCGTGTCCCCTGAAAAGATACAAAAAAATGACAAAGACTTATTTTTTGCCTTAAAACAATTACACACACAATGATGGTCGATTGATTAGTGTGAACAGTAGAAATATGGCGATTGATTAGTGTGAACAGTAGAAATATGGTCGATTGATTAATGTGAACAGTACAAATATGGCGATTGATTAGTGTGAACAGTAGAAATATGGCGATTGATTAATGTGAACAGAAGAAATATGGTCGATTGATTAATGTGAACAGTAGAAATATGGCGATTGATTAATGTGAACAGTAGAAATATGGCGATTGATTAGTGTGAACAGTAGAAATATGGCGATTGATTAGTGTGAACAGTAGAAATATGGCGATTGATTAGTGTGAACAGTAGAAATATGGTCGATTGATTTATGTGAACAGCAGAAATATGGTCGATTGATTAATGTGAACAGCAGAAATATGGTCGATTGATTAGTGTGAACAGCAGAAATATGGTGATTGATTAATGTGAACAGCAGAAATATGGTCGATTGATTAATGTGAACAGCAGAAATATGGTCGATTGATTAATGTGAACAGCAGAAATATGGTCGATTGATTAATGTGAACAGCAGAAATATGGTCGATTGATTAGTGTGAACAGCAGAAATATGGTGATTGATTAATGTGAACAGCAGAAATATGGTCGATTGATTAATGTGAACAGCAGAAATATGGTCGATTGATTAATGTGAACAGCAGAAATATGGTCGATTGATTAATGTGAACAGAAGAAATATGGTCGATTGATTAATGTGAACAGAAGAAATATGGTCGATTGATTAATGTGAACAGCAGAAATATGGCGATTGATTAGTGTGAACAGTAGAAATATGGTCAATTGATTAGTGTGAACAGTAGAAATATGGTTGATTGATTAATGTGAACAGCAGAAATATGGTCGATTAATTAATGTGAACAGCAGAAATATGGCGATTGATTAGTGTGAACAGTAGAAATATGGTCGATTAATTAATGTGAACAGCAGAAATATGGCGATTGATTAGTGTGAACAGTAGAAATATGGCGATTGATTAGTGTGAACAGTAGAAATATGGCGATTGATTAGTGTGAACAGTAGAAATATGGTCGATTAATTAATGTGAACAGCAGAAATATGGCGATTGATTAGTGTGAACAGTAGAAATATGGCGATTGATTAGTGTGAACAGTAGAAATATGGTCGATTAATTAATGTGAACACGGAAATATGGCGATTGATTAGTGTGAACAGTAGAAATATGGCGATTGATTAGTGTGAACAGTAGAAATATGGTCGATTAATTAATGTGAACAGCAGAAATATGGCGATTGATTAGTGTGAACAGTAGAAATATGGTCGATTAATTAATGTGAACAGCAGAAATATGGCGATTGATTAGTGTGAACAGTAGAAATATGGCGATTGATTAGTGTGAACAGTAGAAATATGGTCGATTAATTAATGTGAACAGCAGAAATATGGCGATTGATTAGTGTGAACAGTAGAAATATGGTCGATTAATTAATGTGAACAGCAGAAATATGGCGATTGATTAGTGTGAACAGTAGAAATATGGCGATTGATTAGTGTGAACAGTAGAAATATGGCGATTGATTAGTGTGAACAGTAGAAATATGGTCGATTAATTAATGTGAACAGCAGAAATATGGTGATTGATTAGTGTGAACAGTAGAAATATGGCGATTGATTAGTGTGAACAGTAGAAATATGGTCGATTAATTAATGTGAACAGCAGAAATATGGCGATTGATTAGTGTGAACAGTAGAAATATGGTCGATTAATTAATGTGAACAGCAGAAATATGGTGATTGATTAGTGTGAACAGTAGAAATATGGTCGATTAATTAATGTGAACAGCAGAAATATGGCGATTGATTAGTGTGAACAGTAGAAATATGGTCGATTAATTAATGTGAACAGCAGAAATATGGTGATTGATTAGTGTGAACAGTAGAAATATGGTCGATTAATTAATGTGAACAGCAGAAATATGGCGATTGATTAGTGTGAACAGTAGAAATATGGCGATTGATTAGTGTGAACAGTAGAAATATGGTCGATTGATTAATGTGAACAGTAGAAATAAAGGACACAAATTTTGTCTCGATAAGGACGCTAGCATGGTTGCCTCTTTTATGTTGAAAATCCTAGTTACGAATTAATGGGCTTTCAAAGGTTTCATCAGGGAGCTCCAAAATACAATTCCTTCTTACAATGAATTCTGCCTGCTCTGTCAAGCCTTAGTCACATGCACTTACAGCTGTGAGGCACAACTGACAAGAGTGTAATTCACACTTATAGCTATAAGCAATGCAGAATCAGTAATACGTGAGCAAAAGTGAAGAAAACTTATTAAAAAAACAAAAACAAAAAAAACAATAGGATATCACCACTAGCTGAAACAAAGAAATTAATAACGCCCTAGCATAATATATGCCTAGAAGCCTAGTTATAGTAAAGCCTAAAAAAGAAAGGAAAATTCTAATTGAATTTTATGTGTGTGTGACTGACAATTATGAAGACAACTAACATGCACGGCCAGTGGACTCTCCATCAGTGAGAAGAACAACGACGTTTCTTGCATTTGGTCGATCTCCCGATGCGGAGGTGAATAAGTATTTGCGGGTAGCTTTGAAAGCATCACCGATGTTAGTTGACCACCTCATGTTGTGAAGACTGAAACAAATCAACATTAAGTATTAGAAACAACAGTAATTTTTGTATGTTTTGCCAAATTTCTGTCATTTATTTATGATTTTTCAATTAAAGTAGAAATGCTTCTTGCACCAACGTTGAACGAGAAAAAGAATAAAAAGCAACTAGTTGTATTATCTTTCAGTTTTCGTATTGTAACACCCTGATGTCCTGGGCCTCCATGCGGCGAGGGTGGAAACACTTGGGGTGAAGTCCTCTATCCCCAGTGGCTAAAATAGGACAGTGCGCATTGCACAAGCTGCTCCAGCTATCCAACGCAGACACTTAATGATTTTTTGCATGCTTCTGGTTTCCACTACCGACTGTGGATGATCAATCTTACCCTAGAGAGCCTCTACATAGCCCACTCAGGTGCTGCTGAGGCGTTAAACAATAACACTACTACTACTACTACTACGTAACACCCTGATGAAGGCTCATGGCCGAAATTTGGGCTACATCATTCAACACAGCACCTTTTAATACTTTTTATATTCTTTTTCTTATTTATGATTTTTGTTATGCACAATTTCGTTCTCTTTGTGATTTGTACCCATGAAGGACATGTTTGTTAATTTGTTTTAATGCTCCGGCTCAGAAACTTAGCTTATATTCTACTTACCTGGATATTCTTTCTTTAATAGCTAAAGGTGATGAATATCTATTCAAAGTGAATTTCACTTGTGTGAAATCGGAGAACTGTGCTAGGGCCACTTGAACACCATCCTTTCCGAGGTTGCTTGGGAATCCATCGACAATGGTCGCCAATGTATCCTGAAAAAAAGAAGAGAATAGAGTGTAAGACTCAAGCTTGACGAGGTCAATCTGATCAGTACATTTCCCCAGCTAAGGCATACTTAAGTCTGCCAACTGCCCAGTTTCTAGGGACTGGTTGTTACGAACCTTAATCTTTGGCCATGTCTGGTCCCTTGGGTCATCACGTATAATACTTCCGGATGAATCAACAAGGAGAACAACATCCAACATCAAAGGTGCACAAGCTGGAATTAAAATTAATTTGTCAGTTCATTAATCGGTACAAATGTAGTTTGCATCACGATATCGCACAGTTCTTTAGCGAAGCTACCTTTCCTGCAACTCCAGAGGCCTCTTCTGCCTCTACCGATTGAGCCAAAGAGTGCTCCTCTCCAAGCATACATCCTTTTCATGCGGCAGCCATGTTGGCATTTTTGCCTTATTGACCTCATTTTGATACGTCATATATTATGACATCATTACTTCTCCATTGTTCTTGCACTCTGTGACCTCACAGTGGCCATTGTCTACTGATGACATCACAATACTTAAGCTGAGTGCAAGGACAGGTTAATGAGGCAAAAATGCAAACACGGCTGCCACGTGAAAAGAGTGCATTAGAGGCGAGCTGTTGTATGCTTGGGTTATAATACTATAGTTCATAATGCAATTTCCTTGGATAATTATTAATTGTGTTTAAGATGTTATGCTGAATGTCTACCATGCACGGGAGGCTTATCAACCTATCAATAATCTATCGACAATCAACACTGTCATAAATCATCTATAAAAGTCTCATTGGATCCTTTTGTCATGGGTGAAGATTGGAATTATTGTGAACCATGCATATTAAGTAAAGTAAAAATTTATTTTGAATCAACATACAGGTTAACAAGAAACACTAGCTAAAAGCTATTAGTCGATTAAAACAAAATCAGTAACAATAAAATCAATAACAATAAAATCATAAAACATGAGCATCATTAAAATGTCTTGAAATTATAAGTTATAGATCTCATGGCTTAAAATCACAATAGCTGCATGAACAATTGGGACCATCCCAGGAACTTAGCACCATTTTAAAATTTGTTTGACTTAGACTTTGTTTTATCTTGATTGGCAAGATATTCCATAGATGAGCACCGTAGTATGAGAATGAGTATTTTCCATATTTTAATGTCTTAAAGGAGGGGATATCAACTTAAAAAGAATCTCTGAAATTATATTCAGTTTCTTTCTTTTGAAAAAGTTCCCACATGAACTCAGGGTTTATATTGTTCAAGCTTTTACCAGTTATAACAAGCTCTTACCAACCAACTTTTGTACGGATTTATGATATGGATTAAATGTAGATCGATGAGGATTCTACCTGAAAGCCTGCCAGTAATATAGTCATTAATTCATTTCTTACTTGGGTCAACGATGTTGTCGAGGATGGGGTCCTGGGCGAAGTTGACAGCGCAAGCAACATTTACTATCCTCTGAACCTCGTTAGCAAGGATTGCAAAATTAGCAGAACGGATGACGCTGGATGGGTCACTTGCCAAGGCCTCCAGGGTTGCGTAGTCCGGCTCTGCTGTGATTCCTACAAAGAAAGCCAATATGGAAACCAATAGTAAGCTTGGTTAAAAATAGCATTTAAAGATGAAAGGCCAAGGGCACTTAATACGGTTGTACCAAGGCTGTACCCCCCCCCCCCCCCCATAAATAATATTAGTGCATGCAGAATGACCAGTCAGATGACTGTTAATTGCTCAATGTATTTATAATAATTATTTTAGTGTAACAAAAGGTAAGTACACTATGTAAGAATAATGACACAGTGGTTTCAATCTATACAAGCCATATATAAAGTCCTTATTGAATTCAACCGCCAGGCTACTGATGGAGGCCGGTCCCTGTTATTATACATCAGGTATCTGAGAAGTTACTGCAATAGCAATTAAATAGAGAGGCTTTCTTTATTTTTAAATGTGAGGTAAATTCCTATTGACACAGTCAACAATATGGTCTAGTGCAATATTTTGTAGGTCTATGATAAGAAAATAAAAAGAGATAATTGTAATTATGACAGTGAATGAAAGCTATATTTATATATTAAGTTTTGAACCCTTTGCTGATTATACGTGTGGCATGTTGTATGGTACCCTTGAAGTAAATGCGGTGAAATGGTGAAGTTTAAAAAATTGCCGGATTTAAAGCTAGGTTCGTCTAAAATCAACTTTTAGAATTGTTAATAATTTTTACCAATCATATCAAGTGCACTAGAGCTATAATATTATGTCACAAATCAAGAAGGCAGGGGCCTAGCTCAGAGGTGGCGCTCTGGGCTTCCAACCGCTGGGTCCCGGGTTCGATTCCCGGTCAAGCCTAAGTTGGATGGCTGTTTCATCCCTCATCTCATTGCCATGGTCCCTGCCTGTCCTAATTAGCCCATCAGGTGCAGAAATACAGGACGTAAAGCCCTATTCACACACACATACACACACATGTCACAAATCAGCAGCTAAGCACTTACCAATAACAATGACAGAGATGTTGTAGGGATATCCCTGGCTGATGCTGGCTTGCACAAATTCCTCATTGATTCTCTCATTGGCTTTTCCGTCCGTGATGATCACCATGATTTTCCTCGCATTTGCCCGTGCCGTGTTAAAAACTTCAATTCTGGCTTGTTCAATGGCGGCCGCTATGTTTGTCCTTGAACCTGCACAATAATTACATAAATTTATCATAATCATTTATTTAATTTCCATATATCAAAATTAAAGCACAATAGTAAAAGTTTGATTAACAACGTGACAGAATATTGCTATATATTTATACACAAAAAAAAGTTTCCATTACTTAAAGAATAAGTATACATATATAATCTAAATGAAGCAACTGGATATGTATTAAGATTGTTAATTTATTTGATTTAATATAACTTTGTTTCCATTAAATTAGCTGAAGATGCCTTGTGCTAAGTGAACATGCTTACCTCTATATTTGATGTCACGCACATCATTCAATGCATCGGTTAGGTTGGTTTTCAGCTTGAACTCCACATCGGATGTTGTGCTGAATACGACAACACCAAATCGTGTGTCAGGGTTGTTCTTGGAAATGAGTTGGATGGTGCTGTGAAGCACGTATTTGGCATTGGGCCACTCGTTCTTGTTTCTTTCCGTGATGCTACCTGATGCATCCAGCGTAAATACCATGTCCGTTGGACCAGAGCAAGTTACGGGATCTGAAAAATATCAGCGACTTATCACATGGACTAATATTTGAAAGAATCAAATTGTCAGGTTTACAAACAAAAAAATAAATGCAGTTTATTTCAGTAACACTTACATTCTGTCAATGTTATTGACATAAACCAGATTTTAAGATCATTCCGCAACCAGATTTTGTTGTCTAAATTTTTATTGGTAATATTACTCTGGCATTGTTTAGAAACCTGATGTTTTCCTGCAGAAGTTAATCCCAACATTACCTAGCAGTAAGTAATACATAATCGGGAGTTAACTTGACGCTGAAGGCGGAGGGATATAACCAACAAACATGTTAGTTATCTCCCGACTATGAGGGATATAACTAACTTATACTCCACTAGACATATTTACTAACTTGTTTGTTCAATGGTTACGTGAATTAATTACCTTTTGGTTTGACACCTCCGGTACATGCACGGTTGATGACTCTTTGGGTGACATACTGAAGATCGCTCGGGCTTTTGACGACCACTGTGTTGTTAGGAGTGGAAGTGATGCCCTGCAGGTAGTCAAAGTAGCTTCTGTCATTTGAGATTCCTATTGACGAAATGTACAAAATTCATTAGGAGCATTCACTTTCCCTGCCTGTCCTAATTAGCCCATCAGGTGCAGAAATACAGGACGTAAAGCCCTATTCACACACACGCACAGGAGCATTCACTTAAACATATTGGGTGTATATGCCAGAATCAGAGAGTTGTTGTTTGGACTTAATTGTGAGTATCATCCTGATTGATTTACTTAAAACTGCTTTCGCAGAAGATGTCAACATCTGCAGTTACAGACTTAACATACCGTTGATCGTGAATGTGTCAAAAGTAAGAATTTGTACGCGTCCCATGTTTATATGTATTGTGACACACAATGTGTGATTATCACAAAGCTTTTGCTTGTATGTTAATGAATCAATTTCAGAATGAACTAACCCACTGCAACAATCTTGATGCCAACGCCTCTCGCACTCTCGCCTTGGTTGAAATCATTGATGAGTGAAGATGATTCGTATGAGATCAGGATCATCTAGATACATCATAAAGTGAAGTTAGTTGTAAGGTTCATTGACAATAAAAAATATATTTACATTTATATATCAGTTTAGCATCATTGAATATCTAAATTGCAGAAGCGCTTGCATAAACAAAAAGTTAACATCTTGATAATATTGTATATACAATTTAAGAAGTAAATCAATTTTACACGCAAGCCAGGACAGTTCACATTACTCATCCAAATCAAAGGTAAATGGATAAATAAGCAACTTCATGAAGGCATATTTATATAATATTAAAGTAATTCAGAACTGTGTATCATAGTATGATCATTTCCATTATATATATGGTTTGTTTTAATGGCAAGATACCTGAGGAGCTCTGTTGGCTTGTCGCTCAATCATCCTTCTTACAGTCGCTATGGCTTCTCCGACATTTGTGCTGTCGCCTATTGGCTCGACATTTCTTATGGCATTTTCGATATCAGCTATGCTCCTGAAAATATGAATGAATAGACTCGCATTAGTCCAAAAATCAAAAATTCAAAGAAGCGACAAGAATCTTCATACTGGGTTAATGTTTGAAAGTGTCAGGGTGTGATGGCATAACATCTTAGAGGGGTCACCCAGCTCTACTCAATAATAATAGTATTATTTATATGTTATAATTATGTAAGTTGAGCAAAATAAATAAATGAAATTGAATTGAATTGAATTGATGGCAGATGTGGAATATCCCAGTATATATCCATTTCCTTAAAATGGAATGCATTATTTTTTCAGGGAACGTTAATTATGTTAGAATCTTGCATCACACTTGAATTAGTTGTTATTATTGAACCACAATTTGTATCATACATTTAACTGAGGCAGGTGAATAGATGTAATTTAACAACTATTTAACCCAGAAGGGTCATATATACGTCTGGCTAGGTATAGGGAGTTCTACATATGGGCACAGCTAGGTTACAATAGTAGGGAGCATCAGATATATTGAGAGCTAGGTGTAAGATAAGCTAGGCATAGGGAGGTCTAGCTATCGACGTTAAATATACTGAACGCACCGATAATCAGCTATATTAAGAACAGAGTCGGACACCCCGCTGAACACGACTAGGCCAAAGCGTATGTCTGGATAACGTCTATACATGGACTGTGTGATGTTGATGGCGAAGTCTTGTAGGTAGCGGAAGGCGTTAGGTCCTCTGTTGTTAATGGTCCTGGTGATTTGTAGGGCAATGACCACATCACGTGCATCGCAGGGATCTGTTAAGTGTAATATAAATGCAATGAGGCAAAAAAGAAACAATCTACAATCCAGAAATAAAGAACAATGTGTACAACGATGTTCTTCCGAGGGAGATGTCCGTAGCTGAACTCGTTTGCTCCTAAAATTTGCTGCAGTTGTAGGACATGGAAATGTGCAGGCAACTTGGCATTATGATTGTGAAATTTTATGTCAAAAGTTGTCCACTACATGGCCAAATGTGCCATGTACGTTTTCCATGAGTTGGATAAACGCATGGAAAACGCATGGTTTTGGCATCATTATAATCAGACAAAAACCATGCGTTTATCTAAATGCATGGAAAATGCATGTGGCACATTTGGATATGTATAGTGCAAGCCATATTAGTTTTAATGACCTACCAGGCAAACTCGCATAGCCAGGAGATCAAATATTTTGTGTCAGTTCAAAACAAAAAATGCTTTTGGATAATTAACAACCCTGTACAAGTTTGAAGTGGAGATCTACTAAAACGTGAAGGGTAAAGAAGTTTTATTATCTTACTCGGGCCAGCTGGACACTCTTCGGCAGCTGCTATTACTCCATAAACCTCATCGTTCAAGTTTGCGAAGTCCTTGCTGTAGAACCAAGATCCAGTGTATCCTGAAAGGTCTCTGAGGTTTTTCTCATTCGTGTCGTTTGTCACCCCTGTAATGAATACATTTTGCATTATGTAGTTAATATATTAAGCCTGTCGTGAGACCAGATGAAGAATGACATCTCACAATGTGTGAAGTTGGATTAAACATGCTTCGGTGGATCTTTTGGTGAACTCCAAAAAAAGTATTTTTCATATGATGAAAATGTATGTGTTGTGAATCGGATAAACAAAAAAACTGGTTAAAAGGTACTAGGGCCGGTCCTAGGGAAACGCGAGCAAGCAGCTACGTTGGGCCCTGCGCCTGAATATGCCCCGCATTTCCGAAATATAAAAAAAAAAAAAGAAATCTCTGCCCTTTCCAATTAAGGGAAAAACAGTGGGTCATATAGGCACCGCGTTGGGCCTCGCACTACCAACCACTGGGTCCCGGGTTTAATTCCCTGTCGAGCCTATGTTGGATGGCTTTTTCTTCCTTCGTCTCATTGCCATGGTCCCTACCTGTCCTAATTAGCCCATCAGGTGCAGAAATACAGGACGTAAAGCCCTAATCCACCACCACCACTTGGGCCTCCCACACTCTACGACCGGCCTTGAAAGGTACTTAAAAACGAATATACTATATCCACATGCTCTAATAGTAACTTTCAGGTATCTCTTATTTAATTTTTTTGCGTCTCACCTATCATAATCATCCTCGTTCCAGTGTCTCTCAACTGTCTCGCTACACTAGACTCTGCGCCTATTTCTACTGTGGGATAACCATCCGTGACCATGATGACATATCTAGCAGAATTCGGTCGAGCATCATAGAGTAGTTCTCGAGCCACTCTCAGGGCCGCTGCTTGGTTTGTCCAACCGTTAATGTGGCTTGAGTCCCTGATGCTCTTTCGCACGTCGTTAGCATCTCTGAAAAATAAACATTCATGGTTGGTCTTCAGACTGATGGCCTAGCTTATTTTCCTCAGTTTATCATCTAACCAAGACACAATTCACTTGCCTTGGACAGTCACATTATTAACCTTAATATTAAGGTGAGCCACTTGTACTGCACTATGAGCCACTTGTACTGCATTTTCCCTTTAATAATGTTATATACCATTCAACACTTTTTAAAGATGATACTTAGGATGTAAGACTAAAGTAATGAATACAAGGTGAGATTGACACATCACGCTCTATGGTGGTGAGCCTCTACATAGTTCAATCTTCAGTCATACAGTCATATCTATTCTTGTGAACTTCCCATAACCTATAATATTATTTAATTCGCTGGGTGTCTACATCACATGATATGCAATTGGCATCACACATACACCATTTTCAGGAATTTATTTACCTTGTGAAGAAATCTCGGATGATTGCTCCATCACTGAATTGAACGTAAGCAAATTGAGGGTTTCGTCTGCGAATGAGGCCATTGATGAGCGTTTGTGCAAACGCTTGGAGGTAGCCCCAGTTAGATTGCCCTTTGTCTGTAATGCTGCCAGAGGAGTCCAGGATGAGGATAAAATCAGGGGGACCAGCGCAAGCTGCGAAAAAAGTGCATGGTTGATTAGCATGGAATCGGTGAGGTTAGATAGACAGATAGCGATATATCGACAGATAGATACATCGATCAAGTGCAGCCCTCTAAGGCAACTGTTTGCCGCTCTTGAGGGTTGATTAATGAGATGGGAGAGAGAGGAGGAGTCAACCCATGTTACACATTTACCACGTGGGTGGGATCTTTTCATAGACACTGAGTACAAGGGAATGCCAATTTAACATCTCATCCGAATGACATCCAACTGAGATGTTTGCTTATGAAGGATGCCCGGGCCCGGGATCGACTCAGAATCAGACTCAGATTCTTTTATTTATTCGCGCAATAACAAATATTGCAGTAAACTAGGAGGATACCCCTAAGATAAAGATTATTATTGCTATCGAGGTATCCCCCTGTCAATATGGTCAGAGAGATCCTTTCAATTGTTTTAAATCCTTTGGCATCTTTTGCACTGCATGAAAAAAGAATGGATATCTGGCAATGTCTGATCAACAGAGAAATGGGGATTTTCCAGTGTGAAAGGCAATGAATGCTAATACATGATTATACTTTAAAAAAAGCCTTAATATATGGAAATTGATAATAATAAGTGAAGCTTTCTTTAAAGAGAGACCTGTACCACACTTGAGTCATCCACACTATCATGTTCTTATAGGGGCGGGGGCCTAGCTCAGAGATAGCGCTCTGGGCTTCCAACCGCTGGGTCCCGGGTTCGATTTCCGGTCAACCTAAGTTGGATGGCTGTTTCATCCTTCGTCTCATTGCCGTGGTCTCTGCCTGTCCTAATTAGCCAAACTGGTGCAGAAATACAGGACGTAAAGCCCTAATCACACACACACACATCATGTTCTTATAAAGCATATTAAGAACTGCTACCAGTAAGCTTTGATTATATGTTTATTTCAAATGCAGACGTGCACAATTATCCTACTCGGTCCAGTAGACTTTATCAATTACCATTAATGAGATGGTCAAAAATCACAAAGAAGTGTTCATTTTATTGGACCTAAAGATTGGAATTCATATAAGGCGCTTGATTATTTGTTCAGATACAATATTTTCAGTTAAAAAGAACATTGAAAAAAAAAATTTATTTTAGCATGATGTGCCCAAGTTTTAAGTACATGTGTTAATAATAATTCACTCAATAATATATCCTCTTGCACTTTGTATATTGTGCACTCTACTCTTAATTTCATGTAATGTAATTTGTATAGGCCAACCTCAGCCTATAGGACATCAATTTTACAGGAAAAGTGTTCCTGTGGAAACACCTATACTTTATTGAAGAGTCTGTTCCTAACATTGTGAAAATGCACCCAGTGAGGCCCTTTTCTGTTAGGGGTATAGCTGTGACTATTGAAACGATAGTTAATATAGAAGTGGAAACCCATTTGCTTGTGCCTTAAATAGCTTCCATGACATAAACAACATTTGGCCATGTATCGATTTGACTTACAATGATTTGAGCAAGAGACGTTGATGATCTTGTCAATCTCATTGGTGAGCACTTGGTAACTGGGTGTCTTGATGACTGCTGCTGAGTCAGTGGCCACTTGCTGAAGGGTGATGAAGTCTGGCTCCTCTGTCACACCTGCAGAACAGAAAAAGTCATCAATTAACTTTGGTTCTTATTGAGGTAGGATACCCATATTTGCCATTTACATAAAACGAGCTTTGTATTTCGATAAATAAAAACTGATGTTGGAGGGCGGGGGGCCTAGCTCAGAGGTAGTGCTCTGGGCTTCCAACCGCTGGGTTCCGGGTTCGATTCCCGGTCAGGCCTAAGTTGGATGGCTGTTTCATCCTTCGTCTCATTGCCATGGTCCCTACTGGTCCTAATAAGCCCAACTGGTGCAGAAATACAGGACATAAAACCCTAATCACACACACACACACACACACACACACACACACACACACACACATTGAACTGATGTTGTTGACTTTGGCAGTAGACTACACCAGCTGGCCTCCATAACTACAGTTAGTTTCATTAAAAACAGCCTGTCAAATTGAACCTAAACAAAGCGAGACAATATGATGCTACCTGCCACTAAATGGAAGTGTCTGGCTATAGCTGGCTACTCAAAGCCGGATCTAAAAGTATATGTTTATGATATATTAGATAAATTTCTAACGTTTGCCAAGGTTTATATTTTTTCAGTAAGCCGACTGTAAGATAGCAGTAGAAATGTGTGGTATACTAATAAAAGGAAGGGTAGCACATGAGCGTAGGCTGCATGGAAACACCGTCTTTTTCTTAGTGTACCATTTATTTCAGCTATATTGAAAATCACTAACCGATCGCAACAATCCTGATGTTGAATGGCGGGGCTTTGGTGATGGTTGCTTCATTAATCTCTCTTGTGGGCTCTCTGTTTGACTTTCCATCGGTGATGACAATCATGATCTTATTGGCATTTGACCGACTTTCATTGAAAACTCCTTGTCTCGCTACACGTATACCATCAGCAATGTTGGTATAGCTGCCTGCAATTAAAAAAAGGAAGTTTCCATTATTGAACAATGGATACCCATATTTGCCATTTACATAAAACGAGCTTTGTATTTCGATAAATAAAAACTGGTCAGTTTTCTATGATCGTTAGTGAATGAGTGATTATCACAAAATACATTACAAGGAACAATAAATAATAGTTAATTGAATTTGCTAGAAAAGATAGCTGTGACGTTGTTCAAGAATGAGAAGGAACAAAAATGGTACCTCTATATGCCATGTCATCAATCTTGCGCAGGGCAGCATTGATATTATTTGTCAGCGGGAAGACCACCTCAGCCATTTCACTGAACAGCACAGCACCAAATCTGTAAAATAGATGAAATGGGAGTACAGATATTGATAAGGTGAACTGATCACATGGTTCCTCTGTTTACCCTACATGTCACATAATGTTGTTACAAGATGTCATCACGGGCGGGGGGCCTAGCTCAGAGGTAGCGCTCTGAGCTTCCAACCACTGGGTCCCGGGTTCGATTCCCGGTCGAGCCTAAGTCGGATGGCTGTTTCATCCTTCGTCTCATTGCCATGGTCTCTGCCTGTCCTAATTAACCCAACTGGTGCAGAAGTACAGGACGTAAAGCCCTAATCACCTACACACATGATGTCGTCACATGATGTCGTCACACGGTGTCCTCACACGGTATCGTCACATCATGTCACATCAGAGGGGCATGTGGGGAAATATACCCCCCACTTTCTGAGAAGGGGGGGGGATGATCGATGCAATCATCCCCCTCCCTGCAATTCTCAAATGAAAATTGCCCTTTTTCACACACTTTTGTTTTGAACATTTGTGCTTTGTTCAGTGTCCGCGCATCAACTGCTACTACTTGTATGAGCGAGGGAATGTCACAGTGGGACAGACAAAGTAGGCCTGCATCCCCCCAACCGTAAAGAGAAATCGACGCCCCTGATCATGTTGTCACATCATGTTGTCATATCATGTTGTCACATCATGTTGTCACCTCATGTTGTCACATCATGTTGTCACATCATGTTGTCACATGTCACATCATGTCATCTACCTGGCATTTGGGTTTTCTTGGGCAAATTGTGTAATTGTCCTGCTGAGGAAATTCTTCACTGTCTGCCATCCACTTGAATTGCGTTCTGTGATGCTTCCTGAGGCATCAATCACGAAGACAATATCTGGCTCTCCTGTGCAGTTGCCGGCTGGAAAATTATGAAAGATATTTTTTATACCACTGAATAAGAGCCAAAAATTACAGCAGTTTACCTAGACATGGAAATTAAATTCCCAGATGACATCATGTGAATCCTGGCCTCCAATTAGCTGAACGACTGCCTCAACTAGTTAACTGTATACAGACTTAACTCTGGTCATATTAACATTATTTAGTACATCTTATGCTTTCTAACAAACTATTATCCTAAGTATATAATAATGAAGTGTATACGTTTAGTTACTCCACACTGAACAGTTAACTGGCTGTTAACTGTTAAGATTTTAACAGTTACCAATTACCTGTTTGTTAAAATTAACAGTTAAATTGGAAGCCCTAGCCTTAACCAATGTAAGTCCTAGATTCACTTGACATTATCGGTCTTGGATTTAGATTGCCAAGTCTACAAACTCTGCTGTAAATGTATTTCTAACACAAAGACAGTTCAGCGTATATCACCTAAACAAAGGTATTAGTCTTACAGTGTTGAGGGATATTATTTGTACATGGCCGAATGTGCCAAGTGCATTTTCCATGAGAAGGATAAATGCATGGAAAACGCATGATTTTTGCCTAAATATAATGAGGTAAAAACCATGTGTTATCCAAATGCATGGAAAACGCACGTGGCACATTTGGCCATATATAGCGGTTCATCAATAAACATGCCAGTCAGTTCATCTATCTTGCATTTATTGCAAACTGATTTAATTCATAAGGGAAGTGGTTCATCTATCATGCATTTATTGCAAACTGATATAATTCATAAGGGAAGTGGTTCATCTATCATGCATTTATTGCAAACTGATATAATTCATAAGGGAAGTGGTTCATCTATCTTGCATTTATTGCAAACTGATTTAATTCATAAGGGAAGTGGTTCATCTATCCTGCATTTATTGCAAACTGATATAATTCATAAGGGAAGTGGTTCATCTATCATGCATTTATTGCAAACTGATATAATTCATAAGGGAAGTGGTTCATCTATCATGCATTTATTGCAAACTGATATAATTCATAAGGGAAGTGGTTCATCTATCATGCATTTATTGCAAACTGATATAATTCATAAGGGAAGTGGTTCATCTATCATGCATTTATTGCAAACTGATATAATTCATAAGGGAAGTGGTTCATCTATCATGCATTTATTGCAAACTGATATAATTCATAAGGGAAGTGGTTCATCTATCATGCATTTTTTGCAAACATATAATTCATAAGGGAAGTGCCTTACACCGTCGCTTGGACTTGCAACTGGCCTGCAACACTGGAGTCACTTGGTCCGTCAAATCTTGGAATGTGTCCGCATAGAAGACCGTCTCTTTTGACCCAGCCAGGTTCTCCAGGGTGTTGTTGTTTATTTTGTTAGTGACACCTGGAAAATTTATGAAAAAACTGTTTCACATGGCTGAATAATCATCAATTTGCATGAATGTAATTGCAATTGATATTACTGATACAAGAAAAAGGCAAGTGCAATTACTTAATCAGCAAGTAAAGTGATATAAGTTACACAGCGTATCAGTTTGTATGTTGCATTTTCATGGTGCATAAATACATCTGATCGTTACCTTATAAGATCACCAACTCAAAGATGAAACTGACCAATTGTGCCATGTGCATTTTCCATGCGTTTATCCTTCTCGTGGAAAACGCACGTGGCACATTTGGCCATGTAGATATTCACGAAGTTCTACAATCTCCGATTATGATTAACACCGTTTGTCTTTGTTGTTTCTCCTTTCTTTTTACGAATGCTGAGGTTCTTCTATACATCTATGAAATCTTATTAAATGAGTGACAACAAGTTACCAGAAAGGTCAATGTTATTCACAGTTGTGCTACGTATGATGAAAGTAGACAGGCCAAACTTTAGAGTGTCCATTGCACAGAGCCCTGTGTTGGCCACTAGGGTTTGAGCTTTTCACCCACAGTGTTACCACCCTTGCAACAAGGAAGCCCAGAACTTTCAAGGACCCTGTCTTACAGTATATTTCATGGACTTGGAAACAACTCCAGCGGATGTCATGTGGTCCAGGACTCCTATTGGCCGAGGTACTGCCTTAGCCTATGGGAATCTTGGATTCACAAGATGTCCCTAGGAGTTTAGTTTCCAAGTCTATATGAAATATGCTCTAAAAGATATTTCTTATCATGTGCAATTAATGTCAAGAAATCGTGTAAATTTCTCACCAATAGCTGTGATTCCAACACCAAATCCCCTGACTTTCCTGGCCAAGCTAATCTCTTCTCCTTTTTGCACATTGGGTTCTCCATCAGTGACGATGATAATCTAATACAGGCATCAATCATGTCATTATTGATGTTATATGGAATTAATTTTGTATACATGTGGTACATGGCCAAATGTGCCACGTTTGTTTTCTATGAGAAGGATAACAGCATGGAAAATGCATGGTTTTTAGCTAATTATAATGAAGCAAAAACCATGTGTTTTTCATGCGTTTATCCAAACGCATGGAAAACGCATGTGGCACACCTGGCCATTTAGTTAAATTTTGCAAGACTAGTTACCTGTGCTTTGCCCGTTGAGTTCCTTTGAACCACTCCCCATGATTTTTCGACAGCGTCAGCAAGGTTGGTTTCACCATCCAAAAAGCGTAGTCCTCTCACAATGGCAACAAATTTGTCAAGGCTGAAATCAAAGAAACTCTGCTATACAAGAGAGCAAACAGAGCAGAAAGAGGTCTGACATACCTTAAATGTAATTTATATATATAGCATCCATATGACTACTGATTTGATCATGTAAGTGTATCATGTTATTTGTTGAAGCAGTTGATGACCACACATTCAAATATGATGTCTGCTATGTGAGATACTTGGCAAAAAGATCGCATGTGTTTGCGAACACTGTAATGCATGCAATGGAACTATTATGGAAAGAGAGGATGTCAATGCATAATACCGTTTGAATGACAATGAGATGACTGATGTATCGGTCATAAAGGAACTGCTTTTTGGGCATATTTCTGTTTTGTCCAAATTAGAATGCTTCCAAATGTTAAATTACTTATGCTCATATTGACAATATTTTTGTAACATGTCATGATTTATAATTATGCCAATTTAAGCATGAATAAACACACACACACACACATATATATATATATATATTTACAGCAGTAGGCAAAACTCAATACTATATATTAAATAATTGTATTATCCATGAATGGTTATTATTTCATAATGTGTATGAGGTGGTCTCATGTCAGAAATACAAACGTAAGTCACCTCCAACAGGCAAGAGCATTTTCCATCACCCTCGTACCACATGTAGACCAATGAAATGTCTCAAAAACAATGAAAGACCTCAGGACATTTTGGGATGTAAAAATATGACTAGATCCTTGAAATCAGCTGCCAGATTCCAGTTCCCAGTAAGCTACCAGTCAGCAGTAAAGTGAAGTCAGCTCCCAGTTCTAGTTCCCATCCAGTTCCCAGAAAAAAGATCTGGACAAATGTTTGGTAACTGGAACTTAGCTATATACTATGAGTAGCTGACTGGTAGCTGACTGGGAACTGGATTCTGGGAGCTGACTTCTAGGGTCTACAATGACTTACTCTGTGTTATCAAGTTCCTTGATGACAGTTGCTCGGCCACTAAAAACAACCAAGCCAAATCGAGCATCTGGAATTCTGTAAGAGATTCCTCGAGCCAGTTTCACAACAAATTCCTTGAGAAGGAAGAAGTTGTCAGCTCCTTTATCTCGGATGCTGCCAGATTCATCAATCGCAAAAACTATGTTGGTCACGTAGCAATTATCTGCAAGAACAAATTTTGTGGATATTATGATGTTCCAAATGCAAGATATCTTCTGCATTCATATATTTTTTAGATAAGTAAAATATCTGCAAGAACAAATTTTGTGGATATAATGTTCCGGAAACGAAATTTGTGCTAATTTTGACACACACCACAAGTCAAACATAGCGCAAGATCTATTTATATACCTGCTGTGAGCAGGGCTTAAACTGCCAACGCGGAACCCCACATGCAGCTCACAGAGGTTCCCGGCCAATGCCCATTTCATGAGCAGCTTTACCCTACACCTTTAACAGGTTGGCCACAAAGGATATCCCTCCAAGCCAAGTGCTAGGAAATGGGGTTATTGCTGCTGCCGGTGTTCTTGGTTATACTTATGCAACACTACATCTTAAAAGCTTTCTGCAGTCACAAATCTTTGGCGTATTAACTGATGTATCATACTTTTATGTCTTTATAAGCTTATTAGCAAAAAAAATCAAAGTCCCACCTGTGCTTGATGGACAGAGATTTGTCGCTGCAACAATCTGTTGTACCTGTACAGATAGAGGCGTGAACGATGCTGTTTCAAAGGCTGCTCCTCTGTCTGTTGTCAAGTCTTGGAAGGTAGCCTGTGTTTCTAGTACATTTAACCCTATTAATCACAAAAGAAAGACAAAAAACAGACATGAGAGAAGTTCACGTAGGAAGTCAAAAAGTAACTGCTTGTAAGACCATTCAACTTTAATCTTTGGCAATGAGGGGAGAAACAGTAATTAGCAAAGGATGCTGAAAATAAAAAGGTAGACTAGCAAATAACAACTAATTAGCAGAGGCACCATTTTAGCTAATTCCCAAAGGGGAGAAGTTAGAATGAACTGCAGAAAAAAAGGATTTCTCTACACATGCATATGCACCTATTTCATAAAATAAAAATGGGAAGGTTATCGTGCAAATTCTGTGCTATATAGGGTATCTATTCTCAGGCTGATGGAAACCCTATATAGATATGAAAATATAGCATTATTAGTATTGACACTGCTCCATTGTTTTGAATAAATTCATTGGTCTTACATAACAGTTTGCCATGAGTAAAATCAAAATTTAGCAAATTTTTGAACAAAAGAAACCAATTCCAGACACATCCGGGATTTGCATTTGCAATACTTGCTCATCGACATCCGTGTATTGCAAGACCATATGTTATATTAAGTATAAACCCATTTTCACCAGAAAGCATTAAAAAATAAGACTTAAAAGCAACAAAAATTAAGATTTAGCAAGACATCACCAAGTATTATATCTTGTAACATGCTTCAACATTACCCATCTGTGAAGTTACTCATGTAGGGAAACAAACCGGTAAAAAAAAAAAAAAAAGTACCTTGCGGTGCTCCTGTATTGACCCCTGTAAAATACCATGTAGTTGAAGCATTGTAAACATACCTATAATAGCTTTACGGGTATAATATTTCCATGTCTCACTAATAATTTAATTAAGTGGGATATTTGCAATAAAATCGGTTTCTGTGTTGGAAGGCCAAAAATAACATTAATAAGTAGGGAATCCTATGTCTGGTGAAAGACTATTTCTAGCCACAGAAATCCAAATCTTGCACTCACACAAATGGATCACCTTCTGTGGATTATTCTTACAGCAAAGTACCCATGTCTTGCAACACTCACATTACCAAGTGAAGATATATATATGTTTTATAAGCACATTAAAGTCACTTTTGAGGATTGACACTTACAGACTGTCACGATGAGTATTCCGGAATCCCCGAGTTCCTTGGAAATTTCAAGTTCTCTTCCGGGAATCTTAGCCAGCCCTTGAGCGATCAAAAGGATGTATCGAGCAGCTCGGCTTCTTGATTCTTCCAAGACATCTCTTGCAGCTATCAGGGCGGCTTCCAAACGGCTATTGCCACCGAGATATCGGGACGTACTCAAAAGGCCCTCAATCACTGAGACATCACTAGAAAATACATTGTATGAGCAAATGTCAGCTAAAGAATATTTTTTTATTGTGTTGTGATTTAACTCGTTTAGACATGTGGCATTCCATTATTCTGGTTATTACTTTATATATTCCAAAAACTGCAAACCGCCCAGCATGATAGCCATTCTTACAAGTATTTTACTAACCCCATAGTTTATTTCTTATAGGACTGTTTTTGTCCTACAAGCACATTGTTAAATACACTGTACTGTACGTCAGGTACATTGCACATGCATACCTTGTCAAATTGCTCTCCACAACTGCAGAACTGCCATATTTGACAAATCCAAAGCGGATATTGTCACGTTTTACCAGTTCTTCAAGCAGAGTTGCTGTGTAGGCCTTAGTGGCATCCCAGTTCTCCTGACTGTCTGGTCCATTTTCCGATGCATCCAGAACGAGGACCATCTCTGGTGGGCCATCGCATGGTTCTGCACAATTACATTGTCAGTGTTAGATTTTAAACTTTTTTTTACATTTTGCTCATGGTACATGGTAAAAGTTCATTAAACATTACAATGTACACGACCGAATATCATCTATAGAATATTCTTTGTTGTTTTGTGATTTGCACTATGATAAGTTTACCTGGATTTTAGGTCGCGATAGGTCACGGTTTACACTATTTCCGAAAATTATCTTTTTTTATTTGACTTCAATTTTGACAGGAATGATCATTGACCGGCATCGCCAATAAAAAAATATTAATTTTACGGCCTCTCAGCCAATCAGACGTCTAGAATCTTCGAAATAAGGGTGCGCAAAACGTCGGACAAGAGTTGCAACGCTAGAAACAGAACCAACCAAAGTTCATAGTGATTTGGAAGGTGTGGTATTTCATTATCTGGTTATTGCTTAATATTACTTAAACCAAAATTGAAAAACTGTTCGGTTAGCTGGGGGGTTAAAATCATTATTCATATTTGTATATGCCTATTATACAATATTTGCTTTTTGCCTGAAGATGTTGGTGGTTTTAGTTCGAACAGTGTCAACAGTGGTATCGAGTCATCTGAAATTGGTTCCATCTCAAATTGTTACCAACTTGGTATACATAGAATAGATGTCTTCTTTTTAAAAAAATGTCTTTTTCTACAGGTTCTGATTACCTGGTGGTGGGGGACACGTATTTGAAGCCCTCAAGACGTTGGACACTCTACCTCCCAAGTTCTCGAATGTTTCACTCTCAAAGACGTTTCCAGTCTCTCCCGCCAAATCGTACAGGTTAGTTTCATTGATTTCTTTTGTAACACCTGAAAAATAGATGAGGTGTAATCAATATAAATAACATAGCATACAGCAACATGATTGTAGTGCAGTCTAAGGCAACTTTGATTGATTGTATTGAAACATATTTGATACAGGTTAATCCAAAAAACATCTCAGAATGATAGCCATCAAATATACTTTGTTACATCCTAAATTAACCCAAACAGCTCTTGGAAAACCCAAACAGCTCTTAGGAAAACACATCAGGGTTTTGGATTTGCAATACTTACTCATCGACATCCGTGTATTGCAAGACCCTATGTTATATTAAGTATAAACCCATCAGATGAATGCTTTGTATGTGAAAGTAGTTGCTTATTGCTATCATACCAATCATGATGAACTTGACTCCCTGGCGTCTCAAGCTGCGAGCTATTCTCGATTCACGTCCTAGTTCCATTGTGGGTTGACCATCAGTCACAAAGATGATGTACCTCGCTGAGTTGTTTCTGCCAGAGTAAAATGCTTCCTGGGCCTTGACAAGGGCTTCATACTGGTTTGTGTATCCTTCCAAGTTTTCTGAGTTTTCGATGACCTCTTTAACTGCTGATCCATTGCTGAAATATAGGCGTTGAAAGATTAGTGTGATCGACTTAAAATGAAATATCAGAGAGCAGTAGTCTTTAGTAGTAATTTTGATTAGTGTCAGTGGAAGTATCATAGAAACAGAAATGAATTATTAATGAGATCATTCAGTTTTGATCTTAAGTCTTCAAAATACCATGCAGTCTTGATTTGCTTTAATGACTAAACTAATACACGGATGTCAGCCATCTGATGATCTGAATTACTATGCAGGACATGCATCCCTCAAATGGTTTGTTTGTTGTGAGTGCATGAACATTATAAAACCTGGTAATTACTTTGTGAATTCGATGTCTATGTAAGCTTTGCTGCTGAATCGTACAACTGCAAAGCGAGAATCATTCCGATTCTGTAGTAGGTTGTTGACAATGTTTACTCCAAATCGTCTCATTAAGTTCCAGTTATTTGGATTTTTGTCAATAATGCTTCCAGATGCATCGATGACGATGACTATATCTTTAGGCTTCGCACACATGTCTGGAAAGTAAACATTTACAAATTTAGCTCCATGTGATTGTAGTAATTATGATTTTGCAATGCATGTGGCTCTCATTCCCCGGACGTATTTAGTCATACCTGGTTGTTCAGGGCAGACGCTTGCAGCGCTGATGACAGATGATACTTGGTCATCCAGACTTTCAAAATTCTCTGTTTCAAATACCGCACCAACTGGTCCTGCCAGGGACCTCAAATTTGTAATGTTGCGCTCATTAGTGACACCTGTTTGCAAATAAACAAGCATATATTATTGAACAGTACTAATTTAGTATGCATTTGCTTATAAATTCACTCTACATAGCCCACTCAGGTGCTGATGAGGCGTTAAACAATAACAATAACATAACGCTTATAAATTTAAGAGATGTAACAAAATGAAGTAAAGTGGGCAGTATGATTTTACCCGAAAGTTCGAAAATCTATTATTGCATGCTTAGCATCGATGTTTCACTTTTACCTTGTAGACTTAAAAGTCATGTAAGTTTTCTTACCGAGAGCAACAATAACAGCACCCTGTTCGCGGAGACTTCGGGCCAGTTTTGCCTCGCGGCCTTGTTCCTTTGTAGGTGATCCATCCGTCACAAATATGATATATTTTGATGAAACATTTCGTGCGCTGTAAAGGATATTCTGAGATTGTCGCAAACCATCATATTGGTTGGTAAATCCTCCCATGTTTTGACCTGCAATGACACAAATAGAAAATAGAAGTCGTACAAACTGCCTCACGACGCACTTGCTAAGACAGTAATATTTAGGTCTACATCGATAGGTCACATTTTTAATTACTAGGAGACTAATGGAGATGTACCACAAGGTTGATCAACTTACTGCGCTTAATTGTGTCCTGGACTGTTGAAATGGAGCTGTAAGCAAAAGCAAGAAAAAGGGTCAGTCGAAAGAATAATATTCTAACCTGAAACACTTTTGGTTATATTTGTTAGCAGTAAAGTGGCATACACTGAATTGGGATTACATGCATGAGCACTGTTTTGATATTATTTTAAGTGCATATCTGGTTATAAGTGATCAGGATTTGTAAATCATTCAGTATCAACAACAGCAAATAAGAAAAAACCTTAGAAAAACTCAACGACGTCTGGTATCACAGTTGGCCGAATGCCATGATAGAAGTGCCACTCTCAGTATTAAATTATGTCTTCTGAGAATGAGCAATTTAGTAAAATTGTGCATCAAATCATACATTGTCGTTTTCGGTTAAGGCTTCCTAGTTTGTGGAAAATGCAGGTTATTACATGTGCTGTACCTTGTCAGTTCAAGATCAACTTCTGCTTCATCACTGAATCGCACCACGGCAAATTGAACCCCTTTCCTAGAGCTTAAGCCAGTGACGAGATTGCTCGCAAATCTCTTCATCAAATCCCAATTCCTGGCTCCCTTGTCTACAATGCTTCCAGATGCATCCAAGACCAGAACAATCTCGGGTGGTTCTTCACAAGTTACTGCAAGGGTATCACAGTTCATCGATGACATTTTTAGGCGATAACCATTGATCATTCAAGTAATCCAGAGACAGATTACTCCTGAATTGTTATTATATATCTACCACTTTACTGTATGAAGAAAGCTGGCAAAATAATAGAAATGTTGTGCCTTACACGCTGGCACTGGGCAAAGATCGGCAGCATTGATGACAGACTTCAGTTTATCTCCTAAATCCTCGAATCGCTCTGTCTCAAAGACCAGTCCTGCAGGTCCAGCCAGGTTCCTCAAATTGGTCATATTTCTGTCACTCGTTACACCTGGATGTGAACATAATAGGGCAATATTAGATTGGGGAGGTTTTTTTGTAAAGATTGATGATTTTGTAGTTCAAATGACTACCTGGTGACTTACCAATGCTGATGATACTAACTCCCTGGTTTCTCAACACACGAGCCAATGCTGCCTCGACCCCAACCTCTGTAGTTGGCTCACCGTCAGTCACAAATATGATGTATTTTGTAGAAATGTTCTTCGCTTTGTAGAATACTACCTGGGCCTGTCTTAGAGCTGCTGCTTGATTGGTAAATCCACGTAAGTTTATTGAAGTCTCAATTGTTGTTTTAATTGCTGTGATATTGCTGAATATGGAAGAAATGTTTTGTTATTTGAATCAAGTTATAGTTATCAAGTGGCAAATTAAGAACTGACATCTGAAAGGTCATCTGGTGCCAGGTAAAAGTGAATCACTGAATAATAGATGTTTTGAACACATATTTGTATTTGATGTATGGAATAGTGATTTGAGACAAACCTAAGATTAAGCGATCATTTGGCATTTTACCTACCTTGTCAGCAGAGTGCGGATATAAGCATCGTTACTGAACTGGATGTAAGAGAACCTAATACCAGGCTTATTCTTCAGCCCCTCGATGACTCCTTCACCAAATTTCTTCATGAGTGGCCAGTTCTGTGCGCCTTTGTCTGTGATGCTTCCGGATGAATCCAAGATGATGATAACTTCTGGGTCTCCTTCACATGGTTCTGGAAAATTGCATAGTTCACAGAAAGTTTGTATCATAGTAAAACTCAGGTAACATTCCAAATCAGGCCAGCATTGTTTCTTTGTTGGCCACCATCGGTAAAACATCATTTTGACATCGCCGACATCACGCCGACGTTGATACGATTTGGAATGCTATCTGGGAAGTGTATTTTACAGTCAGGCACATGCAGTATTGCCAGGATATACTTCTGTCAACTATTGTACTAAAATACAATTAGCATAGCATCTTCAATAACCACATAACACATTTAGATGAGAATCTGACTGATGGCCAGGCTCATTTGTTTGGGGATTTCACCCTCACAAGGTCAGGCCAGCATGTGCTATTTGTCTAGGGGTTGCCAGCAGCACCAATGTACAATGCATTGATTTATATATAACAGAAAATTAAGTAATCGTACAAATATTCAAGTAGGTAATCTTACCTGCATCAGGGGGACAAATTGCTGCTGCGGAGATGACCCTTGTGACTTGACCTCTCAAACTTTCGAAGTCCTCGGTTTTAAAGACGGCTCCATCAGGTCCGGCAAGGTCATATAGATTTGTTTCATTTATCTGCTTTGTTACTCCTACAAAGGTACACGGAAAGTTTTAATCCAACTCTGAAAACTTATTCAGAAACAGGGCCTTTTAATCCCTAAGTCAGGCTTCATAAGGACCCTCAATAGATGCTAAATTAGAGGCGCTTAAATACTTAAGGGCCCTACATTTGGGTAGGCCTAATTACTTAAGCATGTGTGGTTACTGATGCTTCTAAATTAACTATAATACATTTAATTTTACTGAGTGCATGATCCATACATGATCCATACTTAGGTTACTTAACAGACTTATGGATTGTCAATATTATTATAGAGGTTGTTAATAATTCCAAATCGAGTTATTCATGTTAATTAACAAAGTTGTAGATAGATATAGCAGTAACATTTTGCAAGAACAATTCACCAATCATGATGATGCTGACTCCCTGGGCCCTCAGTCGTTTAGCTACTTCTGATTCCTCCCCTACATTTTCCGTTGGGGCTCCATCGGTCACCATGATTACATATTTGGAAGAAGGTTTCCTGGCATCCAAAAGGACATCAAGGGCAGAGCGCAAAGCATCCGCTTGATTTGTGGTTCCACCGATATTCTGCGATCGACTGATGTCATTCCGAACATCGCTTAGGTCACTGAATACATTGAAGGTAGCATATCGATATGTGTGAGTCCAAACATCTAATCCGACTAATTAAATCTTCGTGCAAGTACATGAATCATGTCAAATATCTGTTGTTGGCTGTGAATGACCACCTTGGTAGTTAAAGTGATACTCCTTGAATCCTATGTAGAAAATATGGCCTCAACTAAATTCCCAGAGTTAATGCCATTACACTCTTGTATATGACAACAGATTTCTACCACAAGCATTCTATCAAGTCATCTCTATTAATTAAGGAGTAATTAGCCCTCTATTTTCTATAGGTGGCCCACCAATAGAACTAGGTCAAATTTAAAGTGGCCTGGACTCTGGTGAGTCACCAGGTTGCCATGGTTACAAAATTCTTGCAGCTCCCACGGACCAGTGCTGACCCACTTGGTGACAGGAAGATGGCTCTTATGAGTGGATGATTCTTGTAACTGTCACTCTTTACCAAAAATGTGGATTTACCATGATTTAGTGGGCTAAATATTAATGAAAACCTGCTGTAATGACGCTAGACAGTCACTGCAAACTATTGTGAGTACTTTCTGGTGGGGGGTGGGAGAAAGGAAATGGGACAATTTTTAGATAGATTCAAGGAGTATCACTTTAACGTGTTGTTAATCTCAACTGATGTTAGCCTTTACTTTTCTGTCAAATCTGTATTTAACTGACTCCTTGACTTTGCATTAGTTATAATATGTATAAAAACATACTTTATGATATTAAATGCTCACCCAAGGGACCATTAAACATAAGCTGTTTATCATAACAATTCATTAAAGTAAACACATATGTTATTCATACTTTGAGCACCATCATCATCATTGTACTTACTTTGTTAACCTTGTAACAACCTTGATAGAATTGCTGAACATGACAAAAGCCATTTGGATGCCTCGATTGGAGCGCAGTCGGTTAACGAGGTCCATTCCAAAGTTCTTCATGAGATCCCAGTTGCGTGGTCCCTTGTCAAGGATGCTTCCGGAAGCGTCGATAATGAGGACCACCTCGGAAGGACCAGCGCACTGCTCTGATGGCCAAGAGAAAATTTGGTATGACTTAAAAGAAGTGTCATTTAGATGTCACACAAATGAAGTTTTTTTTTAAATCAGAAACTGATGCATTATTATAAGACGATTGTCAAACTTGTTTTAACGATTGACAACATAATGATGTCCAAAATGCCATATGATGTAAAACCTTTGAAGAGTATGAAAAAGATGCCATTATCGTTCAAGACCATAAAATGGTCATTAATCATAAAATACAGTGTAACATTACATATATATTCATTTCCAATTGATGAAAATATTGTGAAATATTTTGTAAGTATTATGTCAGTTTCATGCACAATTATTTATTTCATGAAGACAAAAAATTGTATGTACAAAAGAACGTGAAGTGGTTCATTTGATTATGAAAACATATGTGTGCAACGTGTTGGAAACATATTTGATTCTACCAAAGTTGTTCTTTGTTTAATGTTCATCAAAAGTGTTCTTTTGAAATAAATGTATGATTTGTGTTCTTGCACTACAGTGCTTACAAACTACTCTTTCAATTTGTTGAATTGGATTTAGACGCAGTGCACTGTGCAAATCGTATTGAACTTGTATAGTCCCAAATATGGCGTGCATCTTTTTCTGTTTTGACATTCCTAAAGATTTACTCTTGTGATTTAAAAGTGCACAAAGCAGGCTGGGCAATTATTCATACCTGGCCACTTTGACCTGAGTACTTTGAAGAAAAGTGTACATTAAGTGGTTAATAGTGAGAAATTTATAAAAGTTGTAAATTATAATTTATATACATTGATAAACATTATTATTTTGCTGGTATTAAAAAGATCAAAAGATTTATGTTATGATTAAGTAGAAATTGTTTAAAAATTATCGTTATCTGAAATGTATTCACAAAGATGTTTTTAACAGTCTGAAATGGTAAATTGATTATGATGAAGAGAAAAAAAAGGCATAAACAAAAAGTAGTGTAACGTCATGTAACACAGAAGTACATACCAGGAACTTTGATCTTAGCTAAATACATCAAATTGAGCTTTATTTATTTCATTTGTACCAAATGTTAATCAAAGCTGTAATGTGTTAACAGAAACAACTTTTAAGGCAACTCCTGTGACATACTGCAGTTAATTGTTTATCATCTGTCAAATGTACAAAATTATGTGTTGCTAAGCTGCAAAGAGTTATCACGCTGGACCAACAAAGAAAGTCACATTCCTCATCCCAGGTAATTACTTCAAAGTTTGTCTCATCCGTCAATTTAATTTTACTTCTAAATCATCCAATTTGGCAATTTATAACTAAACGTATAGTACACCTTTAAATGTTCTTTTCTTATATATAATAATACTTACTAGTTTCCTGGGGACAGATGCTGTAGGCACGTTCGATCTCGCCCATCCATGAGTTGAGGTAGTCGTAATCACGTACACGAATGATATTACCATTGGTTACCAGAGACTGGGCATTACCAAGATTACTTCCGATGCCTGATAAAGATAAAGCGAGGTATTGAAGTTCAACACGACAAAATTGTATATTTATACCATCTTAAATATACTCCAAATGCACGTTGGTCAGACTGGGTTAGAGTATTTAAGCTTCATTTTGAGGTCGCTCTGATAAAGGGCCTCATAATTAACAGTATAATTTATCATTTGACATGGAAACTAAACTCGAGAGGACGCCACATGAATCTAGGACTCCCATTGGCTAATACCATCCCTCAACCAATGGGAGCTCTGAATTCACATGATGTTCTTTTAAATTCAGTTTCCCCAAGTATATGAAATCTGCTGTAAACCCCAGACAGCATTCCAAATCGTTTCAACATCGGCACAATGTCAGCAATGTTAATGCGATGTTGTAATGACAGTGGCCAACATAGAAAGGATGCTGGGCCAATTTGGAATGCTACCTGGGACCATTTGACTAATCAGGCTTTTTGTCGGTGAAAATTAAAAATTATTGTTATCTGAAATGTATTCACAAAGATTTTTTTTGACGGTCTGAAATGATAAATTGATTATGATGAAGAGAAAAATAGGCATATACAAAAAGTAGTGTAACGTCATGTAACACAGAAGTACATACCAGTAACTTTGGTCTTAGCTAAATACATCAAATTGACCTTTATTTATTTCGATAATACACTGGAGCCAATAAGTACCACTGACTCTCACCTATGACAATAATCCTGACTCCTTGCTCAGCCAGCCTCTTGCCTATAGTCAGTTCAGCTCCCTCCTCCAGAGATGCAGGACCTCTGACCACTAAGATTATGTACTTGTCTGATGGAGTTCTGGCGTCGTAGAGAATGTTTTGTGCGTTCCTCAACCCCCTGGCTTGGTTGCGTCCATAGCCTGTTAGCTTTGTGTCATTGATGGCTCTTTTGATTGTGTTTTTATCACTGGAGTGCATAAGAATAATACATGCAGTATGCTTTTGCATATATTGTATGTTCATTAGGTTATGTGACACAGAGTTTTAAAGTATGACAAAAGAATTGATTGACTAAGATTGCAATGCGCTCATGCGGCAGACATCCGGAGATTCATTTGGTTGAAAAGTGTAAATAGTGGCACACAAGCAATACATACTATTCACATAATATATATGTTTATGCATACAGGGGCCTCAAAGAAAAGCAGCTTCTGCCGATTGTGCCACCATTTTAAAATATATTTAGTTGATAAATAAATCAAGCAAATAATAATGCATTTCAGTATATTATATATCTGTTAAGTCGGGGGAGTTTGCTCACATATTTGTTGGTTAAATCTTGCTGCCTTTAGAAAAACATAAATTTTAGTTTACTCTCTCCTACTCAAAATATAACTGTTACTCATTGCCGATAATTCAATTTTCACAGTACCTTGTTAGCTCTTGATGCGTGGTAGCTCCTTCGCTAAAGGTGACAAGAGCAAATTGAGTTGAGGATCTTCGCTGTCCTATCCGGTCCACCAAGGAGTTCGCGAAACTTTGGACTTTGAGCCATTCCGCCCTCTCTGCCTCTGTGTTGTTCCCTGAACTGTCTAGAACTATCACTACCTCTGGCTGGCCTCTGCATCCTATAAGCATATTTGTAAATACACTGAACTGTATGGCAGAACTTATGCATCACATCTGGACACACATCTGGACGCATACACAGCAGTACCTGCGTGATTGGATTCCAGCCGCAGATTAATAGCATAGAAGTAGAAGAAGAAGTTGAGAAGATATATTTTACAGAATTGTTTAGACTTGGAATCAAACTGCAGCGTATGACATGTGGATCCAGGACTCCCATTGGTTAAATAGGTCCATAAGCCAATGGGGAGACCAGGATTCACATTAAATCTTCTGGAGTTTATTTTCCAATCCGAGTCTATGGATTTAGCTGTAAACTGAAGTGCTGTAATAATCGTTCATTGCTCTTTTTTTAGATTATCTGTTAGAGATCATCAGCCAATCAGATCATCTGTGAGAGATCACCAGCCAATCAGATCATCTGTGAGAGATCACTAGCCAATCAGATCATCTGTTAGAGATCATCAGCCAATCAGATTTTCTGTGAGAGATCATCAGCCAATCAGATCATCTGTGAGAGATCACAAGTGCAGTGTCAATGACTTCTCTTGGTTTCATTGACACAGTATTGCTGTTCAGAAAATAAAGCTATTGACCAAAACCTATCAAAATTACTAAACTACAGCAAATGGTTACAACTTACTTTGTGAAGAGGCTTCTGTCACTAGAAATATTACTGCAATTTAAAGAAAATTCAAAGGTCAGTGTGAAGTTTATAGAAGTTTGACGAAATATTAATCAGTAAGTTTTACAGAGAAAATACATCACACTTACAAACAACTAGACTTGATAAGTGCGCGCCTCGTCCTTTCCACCTCATCTGCAAATAAAAATGAGAACAGATAAGCATTGAATTAAGGAAAACATCTATGAGTTAATACAGTTGAATGTGAATTATTGTTTTCTGTGAAATATGAACATGAGCTGTTGGTGGAGACGGTGTGTTGGTGTATGAGGAATATTTGTGGTTGCTAATGTTAAATTTAGTAAATATAATCTAACAGATTGTCACTTCAACATGTTTTTTAAAACCCTTTTCAATTGTACTCCTAAATTTTGACACTGGAAATCATAATGCTTGTTACTTTTAAGTGAAGAAATTAATTATCTTTGTAAAATATCAGTAACTGTAACCCAGATAGCATTCCAAATCGGCCCAGCGTCGTTTCTATATAGGCCACCGTCGGTACAGCATCGTTTTAACAACGACAACATCGCGCCAACGCTGAAACGATTTGGAACGCTATCTGGGAAGTAACTCTCAGTAATTTTCCATTCATAAACAATGATTTTTCAGTATATATTTTTTGTATTAATTTGATTTAAATGAAATTATTTGATAATGGTATTTTTTTACTTAGCTTTTCTTTTCAGTGAATGCTAGGTAGGATATTTTGGGGTTATCTTTAAAAGAACTCAATGATCAACATACACGTGAGGGGTATTTCTCTCACCCTTTTAGTTGGTATAAAGAATAGGCATTGAATGCATACCATGGGATAGAATAGAAGTGGGTCAGCAAAACTGCAGCATCATGGGTTTTTTGCTCACATAATTTACTAAGACCAACTCAGAAGAACCTTTGGAAGCACCAAAATCGTCACACAAGACATCATTTCATCATTTTTTTTTTCAGTGTCTCACCAAAGGTTATCACAAATATTTTCTTTCCTGCATGCAACCCCCTTTTAAGGTGTAATTTGGGAAGTATGTAAAAGTGGCCGAAAATTGTATGAGAATTAGAGTCGATATCATGGCCTTACAAAAAGAAATAGTATCCAAAAGTAGTGAAGAGCAGAGAGGTGGGTCAGGCTCGGTCGTGCCTACGCTAACTTAGTATGCATGGTAGCTATGCTTGCATGCATTTCATAATTTTATAATTTTAATGGTACTTTTATGGATTCATATTTTCATTATGACACTTTACACACATTTTTTAGGAATATAATTCAGTTAAGAAACGTTTGAATAAATAAATTAAATTTAGTGTTAATAAGACAATTCTACATGGCCAAATGTGCTATGTGTGATCTCCATGAGAAGGATAAATACATGGAAAACGCATGGTTTTTAGCTAATTATAATGAGGCAAAAACCATGCGTTTATCCAAACGCATAGAAAACACACGTGGCACAATTGGCCATATAGATTAATTCAAATCAATGCATTTTACCACAGAGGACCAAAACCCCACTGACAAACAAAATGTGACATCGGCATAAATTGTGGCAAAGAAATCGCAAGATTAATTTACATTAATATGTTCTGCACTTTACATTTGCAGCAGTATTATTTTGTTACTGAATGTTTTCCTCATTGATCACCATATTTGTTTAAGAAATATCACGTTTGTGACCCAATTGATTCGTTTTCGATCAGTTGTGCAATGATCAAAATAATTAATATCATAGCTTTTTGGCTTTATGAGTGGTTTGGGACGTTTTGGCTTGGATCCGTGTTCGGGTATGCCGACGACTTGATTCATGCTGTAATGAAAATGCAGCAAATGTTCTGTCCACAAGAATGTCAAATTAACCGTCAGATTGATAGATGAACTTGCTGTAGATAAGCGAGACGAACATCAGTAAATAAATGAGTGCTTCAACAGTATTCACAAAAACCTAAGTGCAATTTCTCTAACCCGTGAAGACTGTAAACACCGCTTCAATGTGCATAATGAAAAGAAATTAGACATATTTTGCGGAGCGTGGATAGAGTTTGCACCTGTGTGAAAGGGTGCTAAGCAATTGCCAAGGTAATTATGTTGGACAATTTTCTCTGGTGCTTAGCAGACTAATTCTCAATGGTACAGTTGCCCAACCAACCATGGGATGTTTGGCAATTAAGAGTAGTAAACACTACTAGACAGTGACATACCACACTTTTGTATTCAGTGTGTATGGAGTCAAACATAAACTACAGAGGGCTATTGTCTGTGTCCATCTGTGCTTGTGGACTGTCTTTTCATCATTGTCTACAAATACAATACAAATATATGGTGCGTCACAATACTCTTGTATGCTCCTGTATATCCAACATATAAGCATTCCGAGCACATTTGAGTGGCAGAAGAAAGAACTGACATCCTTACATTTGAATTGAGTCACGATCCCTGTTTTTACTGATGGGACATTTTGTCCATTGTCACAGGCAGGAAATATATTGAAGTTTGTTTATTTGTTCAGAGGAGTACAACAGGTGCAGGAGAAAGTGTTTTGAATTAGTGGTTCCAAAAAAGAACTTTGAAGTGGGACACGGAATCTTGCAGTTGTTTGAACAGCTTAGGGTACTGATTAAAATTTCTCAATATTAAGATATTTTTTTAATTTCAACCTCTAAGAAATCTTATCTTAAGGACTCTTAAGGACAACAAAAAATAAAGAAATAAAGACAGTGTGACTTACAAATCTTTTCTGATATTTTGATTGGATAAAATTACTTTATTTTGTGCTCCAATAAACATCACTAAATATATAGCAGCGAATTCTTACAGAAAGGTTAAATTTAGATATTTTTGTTAAGCGGCTCAGTATTTATGCTAAAGATTTCTTACAGAATTTTAAATTATTATACTCACTAGCGGTTCTGCAGGATAATGTATGCTCTAATAATTATCTGCAGACTGATAAATTAATCTTGCTATTTCTTGGCTGTATTTTTCATTGGTGTTACATTGTTTTTTCATTGGGCTTTGGTGTTCTGGGGGGTAAATGCATTGATTTAAATTAACCCAGAATTCTTTTATTTTGCACCCCAAAACACATTGAATCAGATGCTGCCTCAGAAATATATGAACTGAACTGGGACATTATTTGTTCGTGAAGTCATTATTGTGCAAAAATATGTAAAATATGTAAATGTCACCATAACAGCATCCCTAGCGGAATATATGAACTTAACACACTTTCTGTCAGCTCATAAAGTCACACCTAGGGGAGGGCGAGTGAGCTAGGAGGTGCTCGGGGGGGGGGGGGGGGGGGTGGCGAACCAGCAGTTCTGCTTTTTGTTGTTTCGCTATCAACTTTCACAAGCAATTTCAGCGTGGGAGGAGCATTCTGGTTGACGCGTTGAAATTAATAGGTCGTTCTCCGAGCACGGTCTGTGAGCAAGTGAAGATCACAAACACCTGACTTTCCAACAAACGCTTGCATTGTTCATGCTAATAAGGAAATTTAAACCTTTATATATACATTGTTTTTTGCTTTCTATAGAACGCATGACTAGTGCTGCTTTTACAATCATATATTGGCATTTAAAAGGTTAAAAATTAATGAAAATGCTGCTAATAACACCCTGAAAACAGCTCCGTAGGCACATTCCTGCTATTATCAGACGTGCAAGCATTGAGATCTCTCACAATAATAACATCAAATAAAAAGTTTTGCAGAGAGCTAATTAAGGTAGTTAGTTGTTTCTATAATACATTTTTTAAACTTTTATTTTATTTTTCTAATGTAACTTATTTTAACTCTAAGGTTCTTGAATTCGCATCTCCTGCAAATTATCTATATATGAAATTCAGGAACCCTATCATGTCACATGCTTTTTGTAATTTAATTTTTTCAATGTAATATTTCATATTCATGTTAATTACAAAAATATATGATTTTCAATTCAAATTAATTTGTGGATAGTCTGGTCTGCAACATAGTAATAGTAGTAATAGTAGTAATAGTAGTAGTAGTAGTAGTAGTAGTAGTAGTAGTAGTAGTAGTAGTACTTGTAGTAGTAGTTGTAGTAGTAGTAGTAGTAGTAGTAGTACTTGTAGTAGTAGTTGTGGTAGTAGTAGTAGTAGTAGTAGTACTTGTAGTAGTAGTTGTAGTAGTAGTAGTAGTAGTACTTGTAGTAGTATCATTCTTTGTTTTAAATATGCAAAGTGTAAAGTCCAATCATTCTGCTGAAAATCTTTGCTTGTAGCTTGGTTGTGTTTTATATAAAGCAGAGTATATTCTAGCTTGGTTGTATTTATTATTATTTATTATTATAGAACAGCTTATATTCTAGAGCTCTATAAAGAAATAAGTGGGGGTATGTTATTATTTTAGGTGAGTATTTCAGTGACCTGCCTGGGGCTCGGACTCAGCTGGGGTCAGAAAATGACACGATCGCTGCATACCAACGTAATTGCTGGAGAGAGTAAGAGGGTGCTTAAATCACTGTATCCTATGGACAGCCAGGGCATCTGAAACCACTACATATCATATGGGTGTTGCTAAATTATATGAAGTCACTGGAGTGAGAGAATCTCCCTTCAACCATGTATTATGCATTAAAATGTCGAGCATCCTTGACCTTCCTCAGGTATTTGATCATGTAAGATTATGGACTGTTATTAAAGCACTCGATTAGGAAAAAATGCGAGCGGTTTACATGCCTCGATTGCTAATTGCGCGAAAGCATTCGACGTGTCATGATCCCGCGGGCGTTCCACCAGTTACATCTCAAGATGTTGAGATTTTAATAACCTGAATTGTAACCATATCAGACACGCAGCTTCTATTATTTATGAGATTTGCAGGGTTAGCTTTTGAGAACCAGTACAGACTGACAGAAAGAAAATAATCAGAAATTCATTATTGACAGGGGCGGAGGCCTAGCTCAGAGGTAGCGCTCTGGGCTTCCAACCGCTGGGTCCCGGGTTCGATTCCCGGTCGAGCCTAAGTTGGATGGCTGTTTCATCCTTCGTCTCATTGCCATGGTCTCTGCCTGTCCTAATTAGCCCAATTGGTGCAGAAATACAGGACGTAAAGCCCTAATCACCCACCCACCCACATTATTGACAGTTTTTGCAGCATACCAGACACCAGTTATTACACAAACCTGGCAGCCCAATATTGCCTGGATTCAACTTCAGGGTCAATATTGACTGGGTCATAAATTGCCAATTTTAACCGAATTTCACCGAGCGTTTATCCTTCTCATGGAAAACACAGGTGGCACAATTGGCCATGTATGTAAAGACTATTTTAGGGTTTTTGTACACCCCTTTGTAGACCCTTTTGTTTAACTTGCGCTACAATATGACGTGCATGTGCTGATATAGATGACAGCTTGGAATGGAAACTAACATTATATATTGAAGATTTTGTTTATTATGACTACTGCAGATGACTACATGGGGTAACCTTGACTTTCTTTCTGTGGTTTATCTCTTCCATTTTTTACCATTTCTCTCTTTTTGTACCAGGTGTGTTGGAAGCTCGACTAAATGATTACAGGGTTTGGTATCGTTAATTTGTCGCCAAAGAGGGAGGAATGTCACCTGACATTAAAGGCAGTTTAGAAAGTGTTCATTATTCATTAATCTTACTCGAGTAGACAAAAGTCTTGCAAAAGACAAACATTATCTAAAAGAAAAGGTGTGCAATTTTAAGTGAAATTACAGCTTATGCGACCTTGACTTGATCAAAAAAACAGTTTGAAGGACAAGAAAGTTGTTGGTAGAGACGACTTCCTGTGGAGAAGAATGTGATGTTTGCCTTTAGTCTGATATTTTGTTTTCTACCTTTATGAACTGGTAGATCATAAACAGAAAGACTGATTCGTAATAGTTATATCCCAAACAGGAGGGAGTTAACCAACATTTTCTTGGTTATATCCTGATGCTGAAGGTTGAGGCATACAAGCAACAATAATGTTAATAACTCCCAACTACTCAAGACACTTTATTTGCTGCACATTGCGCAATACATATTTCATATACAATTAATATTATACAAATATTCAGAAATGTACATATTATGTATGGGCAGGAAAGCACTCTGAGAAACCAGTGGGTAATGCTAGCGAGTGCCCACCTGGGTTCCAGAGAGACCTCAGCAAATGAATATGTGAACATGGGAATGATAATAGTTATTTATGGATGATAAACCTCTTTCTAATGATTATTGAAGATGATAGTTATAATGCCTAAGGAACAGTTGCATTGTTATTCGAAGGTAAAAATATCAATAATTTGGGGATACTTATGCTCCATAAAACATATTTACTAATTTGTTTGATTGTTTGATTTGTTTAACTTCTCTTTTTATTACTATTATAAAGAGACTATAATTGCCAGCCACCAGGGAACAGAGCTCTTGAAGGTCCTGCCCAGATAGCATCTGACATCGTTTTGACGTCGACCCCATGTGGACCATCATCGGGCCAACATGGGGCCGACTAGCATGTAATCGGGGTGGACCTCCTCGAGGCAAGGGTGGTAACACTGGGTAAAGACCCAAAAGTTCCCTAGTGGCCAACACCGCTCTGACCGAAACCACGAGCAATACTTAGCACAGACATGAATGACATACCAGTTAACACCTCCTTAGATATAGCCAGATAGCATTCCAAATCGGGCCAGTGTCATTTCAACATTGTTCTGACGTCACCGGCATTGCGCCGATGTCCATACGATTTTGAATGCTATCTGGGTATAACTAACTTCTGTGACAGTGACCCTGGGTGCAATGGTTCAGACCTCACTAAGTCATAATTCCACGCAACATCACATGTGATGTGCTCATTGTCATCTTATACTCAACAATGCATTGTGTAGATAAAATATGAAGAAAAAAGTGCAGTTTAGCGGACCCAAATTTAAGACCATATTTAGAAAGTCCCTTTGCCAGGCCAATGATGTCAAATGCTTGAATTCAATATGTGACGTCACAAACAAATGGCAGCTTCAAGGCAAGAACGCGGCTTATTATTGTTTACATTTTGTTTTTCTCGGGGGCTGCTGCCCCCAAACCCCTGCTACTCTAAAAAATGTTATTCTTATTGCGTACTAGCACAAAATTTGGTCAAAAATAATGATTATTTTCATATTTAATGGATGCCAAATATAGGCATAAATTTGGGTTCGCTATACCTCACTAAACCCAATATGAACTTATAGTGGTTTCCTCCAGTAAAAGCAAACTCATACCCTGTAATATTATTACTGCCTGTCATGTTCAAACTGTCTTTAATGTGGAATGAATTGGTTTAGACAGCCAGTTTATACTAATGTCGTTTCTTGACAAAGACTCGGACAGATTTATTTAACTTTTATGATATAAAATGTTGTTAGATAAGTTAGGAGGTGCCCCAACAGGCAGTTAACTGTCACTGAAGTGCCTCCCCAGTCTTATGATACATTTATGTATTTGATTATGTGACTTGGAAACCGTTATTAACCTTAGTAAAATAAAAATGTAAAAGCAAAGTCGTGATCTTATATGCAAATTGACCATTTTAAGTTCACCACTTCAGTGGATTTTGTGATATCATAAAATTACCTTCACATGTGTCACACTTCCCTATGCATGATGGAAATTATTTGTGTTGAAAACGTGACATAAAACATGACTTCAGTAGGTGTAGCAGGCCTGGCATGGTGGATGAGTGGTGCATATATATATACGCCATATTGCCATATATCAAATAGCAGACGTCAGAATGTTATGCATAAAGAATGTTTATGACAGAAAAAAGCTGAACTGTGAGTATTCACCAGAAATTGCACACGACAGATAGATTGAGTTATCAACTTCTATACTTCTATATAAATCCATTCCCAGATGACATTCCAAATCGGCCCAGCATCGTTTCCATATAGGCCATTGTCGTTACAAAAATCGTATTAACATCGCCGACATCCCGCCGACGTTGAAACGATTTGGAATGCTATCTGGTTTATGATTTATTTCATTGCAAATGGTGAATTGTTAATTAGTGCAAATGAGCATTCATTTGAAAAATGAAAGATTTAATTGCATATATTGAGAGTAAAAGCCTCATTTTATGTCTATTTGCAATGCCACTACAAACAAACTGCAGCGAAATCTCACCATTCAGACCAAACTATGATAATTTCAACATAATCTCTTCATCATAATAAGAAATAAATAAAAATAAAATAAAGTAATAAAATACATTTATTTTATTATTATTATTTTATTTTTATTTTTTTTATTTGCAACCAATCTGTAAATTTTCCATTGAAGCAGGGAATCTCACACATAATTATTTTTTTTTAATATGAGTTTTAGGGGGCATCCACGTCACCGTTTTTTTAAATAAGAACTTAGTGGATGTCTCCTGACCAAAGGTAAAGAGATTAAATGTATTTTGACTTTTTTATTTTATTTTATTTACTTACTGCTTATTGTTGTTCCTTGTAATTTGCTGCTTTTGTTTGTTTTATTTAATTTGGTCAGATAAATTCTCTCTCTTCTCTCTCTTATCTACTGGTTTTTACTACCAAATATAGTTAATCAATCTTAACCTAGAGAGCCTCTACATAGCCCACTCAGGTGCTGATGAGGCGTTAAACAATAACTCACACACACACACACTCTCTTATCTACATCTGCCTTTAGCTTGTCATGTATAAGCTAAATCTTAGGGCAGTGTTAATTAAGAAAAAAATGCCATCCACTAGGTTAGAAATCAGATCTGTAAACATTAATTTTGCCATTGCATAAGCAAAGGTTCAACAACCTACACATCACCTGAGACCAAATGACAAAGTAAGATATTTGACCTTTAATGGGCTGCCTCAGCTTTTGACATTAAATCATAACTACGTGAGTGCCCCAGGAGAGCACAATGCTGTCTACTGAGTTGTTAGACATCTGTCAAATGCTGCTAACAAGTGGATGTGAAGACCATAAACTTGTTCTACATGAAGTAAACTTTTGACAGTGTGACATTCTAGCACAAAGGTCAAGGTCACATGTGTACCTGTGTTGGCTCCTGGGTCACGCTGAATGTTTTACACTGATATTTCAATGATATATATGCGTTATCATCCTGAGTGAAATTGACTGTCATCCGTAATGAAACTGAGAATAATGTTATTCACTGATATAATTTTACTTCAGAAAAAAATAAGATCTCATCGAAATATAAAATCACTAGATGCATTGCACATTGTGATATGTGTTACACTTTTGCTATGTGTTTGCAATTTATTCCATGTACTATATGTAATTATTTATGAAATGCTGGTATATATTGAAATCCAATATACTTAATGTCATATGGCTGAAGAAATATTGCTTTTATTGTAATGTATTGTATTGCATTGTGTTTTAATGTATTGTATTGTAATGTATTGTATTGCATTGTGTTTTAATGTATTGTATTGTAATGTATTGTATTGCATTGTGTTTTAATGTATTGTATTGCATTGTGTTTTAATGTATTGTATTGTAATGTACTGTATTGTATTATAATATATTGTAATGTATTGTATTGTATTTGTTATGTATTGTATTGTCTCGATGCTTTGTGAGCTTATATAACCAGCTGCCAGGGCCAGACGTAATGATGAGATGATAAAGCTTCAGCGTCAACCCGATGTTGGAGACACCGAGAACTGAGCACCAGGGCACCACCAATTTAACGTCTCAAGCCACTGACATCCAATTGTGAAGGGCTGATACTTAGTAAGTTAGAATATAAAAGAAGGGCCGATAATTAGCAAATTAGTATACTGTCATAGCTATCCCAGATAGCATTCCAAATCGACCCAGCAATGTTTGTATGTTGGCCACTGTCATTTGGAATGCTATATATACTACACAAAGCAAGGTGATTTAAGGGATTGTGATGACTTAACCACAGCAAGTGCCATTGTACTGCCTTAAACGTCACCCAGTGTAATGGGGTGGATGTCAGAACACAAAAGGGTACAATTGGGGGTGAATGTCAAGCAATAAATGGGGTGATATCATGTAACTCACTGACCAAAAGGGTGGAGTGAATGGTCAACCACAAATGGGATTGCTGCAATTGACAAATCAACTGAGATTTATTGTATATTGTGTGCATATATCAGAAAAGTTGAACGGCCTTGCAGAAACCAATAATTATCTGACTAAGCCCAAGTTGTGTGTAAGTCACCTCATGGGACTGACTATCATACTATGCTGTGCTACACTGCATACCAATAAAGATACCCTGGCCAATGCGATACTAGAAATAATGCTACTATACATGAAATTACTATCATTGCTTGCATGCATAATGCATAATGAATGATAAATTATTATAATTTCCTCAATTTAGCCTTTTATAAATATTTCTTTATAATATTTCACATTTATATTATAAGCATGGCATTTAGAAACTCATGCAGGCTTGAAAGTTAATAAAAATTGCCAACTTCTGGGACCTTTTGACTGGTCCCAGAATGACTCCCCCCTCATAAGATCTTGAAAATACATTTTGTCTTTCCCTCCCTAATTGTTTTCTGTCTCTTGTATTAATCCCGGTCCTCCTACATATTAAGATAAACATTCTTCTTCGTTTTGCAATGTTTTCTTACATACATCTTGAAATGGTTTTAACCAAGCAAAGATCACATGCATTACCTCATACCACTCATGTTTTTGCATTTTAACATGTACACAAAAAACTTTGTAAGCTTTTAAATGTCGAGGTGAACCGCCATTTAAACTGAATTTCATTTGATATTATCCATTATTCAAGTTAATATAAGAAATGGGCGCTAACTTTTGATGTTAAATTATGCATAATTACAATAATAAATTCCGATCGCCATAACACAGCCAGTTGCGAAAGCACAGGAATGCAGGAATGCAGTTTACGAACAATGCAAAAAAGGCTGAAATTTAGACTTGTTTTGCTGGAAAAATCGAAAAAGAGAAGATATAGGAGGAGACATTCATTAAAAGAGAATAAAAATGAGTTCACTTGGAAAAAATTATCGTGTTCCAAAGAACAAGAATTATATTTACCCAACACAAAAGTGAGCAAACAGAGTTCCAAATTAATTAGCTTAATTGCATGTCACTGAGACAATTCTGCTATTATCGTAATTATGGGGTCCATTTATTCCTTGAGTGTGTCTTTGGAGATTTCAGTACAGAAAGGTTTTTTCTTTTTTTTTCTGTTTTTGTCTTCCAATGGCTGAGCTGAGTTAGTTTAGCATTCAGCTCATGTGCTTAATAATGGCTGTGTCTTTTTTCCAGCCACTTCTGGTGCATTTGAGTAACAGGTTTGCACAGGGGGCCGAAGGAATCCCCCTTCGCCGCTCCCTATATCTCGAGGCAAAAAACACAAATTAGAGTTTTGCTTGTAAGTGAAGACTCCGAGAGTAACAATGTCTTGTTCAAAATCATAAAGGACACATTCCAACACAGTGAAACACAGTAAACCACAGCCAACAATATTCGCTTGTTTGAAGGTCCTCCTGGCTACTTGTAGGGGTTTTACGCGCTTTAAAAGTAACCGGGGTTGCGCAGTTTTTTTGTTGGTTTTATCACAACAAACCTAACCCGAAGATGACAATTATGCGAAATATGATGAATGATGATTGATCAGCATAGCTGAAATGCCACTCAACACCCACTCAGGCCTAATACTATGTTGTATGGGGCTTGACCCTGCTGCTTCCTGGAAGGGGCGGGGGCCTATCTCAGAGGTAGCGCTCTGGGCTTCCAACCGCTGGGTCCCGGGTTCGATTCCTGGTCGAGCCTAAGTTGGATGGCTGTTTCATCCTTCATCTCATTGCCATGGTCTCTGCCTGTCCTAATTAGCCCAACTGGTGCAAAAATACAGGACATAAAGGCCTAATCACCCACCCACCCACCTGCTGCTTCCTGGAATCCTGAGCCCTGGGCAAGTCCTGGATCTCTTCGTGACGAGGATGGTAACACTGTTTGTGAAGACTGCACACAACGCACGCTCAAGTTATACCCGTGAAGCTGTCCCTTGCCTCGCTCATACCTTACCAATAAACATATCATTAAAATAGTATTCCCAGATAGCATTCCAAATCGGGCCATCGTCGTTTCTATATCTATATAGGCCACCTTCGGCACAACATTGTTTTGACATCGCCGACATCGCGCCGACGTTGATGCGATTTGGAACGCTGTCTTGGTAATCACTGACTCCTAGAACCCTCAAGTCATCTTAATTTCCAGTTATTTTTCTGTCACAGACTAGAAACTACAGTGTATTGCAAAAGTATTCACTCCTTCTGGAGTTTGCAGGCAGATATGCCAGCTATAATTCGATACAGGACAGAAAAGGTATATGCAATCATCCCAACGTTTTTTGTGTTCATATTTTACCATATTTTGCAACCTTTCAAGCCACTGTTATGTAATGTAACATCACCGGTCCACATATGAACTCATGTGCACCACATTTTTGAGTGGGAGTATGATATAGTGATTATTTGTATCGTTGCACTAAATATGAAATATAAAGGAATAGTTGGCTGGCTGAAAATATGAGGGACTTCAGTGGAGCAATGAATTGGTAAAATTCATCAAAATCACATCTTTATTTTTCAAAACCAAATCTTTAGTTCTTGCACTTCAAACTTACATTTTTTAATATATATAATAATTGGTCGATGAACAACCAAAAAGTGAAAGTTTCCAAACAGACCTTAGATGTTACTATTTAATCAGAACATGTGGAAAATATCATTTTCAGCTGCAAAGTGGCATTTATACGTGTTGGTGCATGCACAGGTTATGTAACATTACATAACAGTTGCAAAATTTTGATCCTTGCATGAGTCATTTTTGTCCTGTGTAGAATTATAGTTGACATATTCACAAGCAAACTCCAGGGCGGATGAATATTTTTGAAACCCATTGTAAACTCTAGAGGAAGTTAGGTTTAGTTTCTAAGTCTGCTGTAAAATACCACAGGAAGTCACTCTTAGATATTCCAATCAACCATGCTGACTCGGGTCACGACACCGAGACAAGGTGGCATTTTCCAACTAAGATTCTTTCGGATATGTTTTGGGAAAGGTATGTTAGCCTTTTAAATGTTGCCGTAAAAACACATCAGCTGCATTGGTGCATTTACCGAGGACTAAATTATAAGCGAGTAAATTTTAAAAATTCCAACACAAACATTAACATCAACACCACAAAGATCGTATGACAATTTTGGCAAACTCCTTTAAGTGGAATAAAAAGGAAAAGTGGCTTATTCTTGACTTTTTTCTGAAACCATCAGCTCATGTTGCACAGGGCACACTCGACCCTTGACACGAAAATGTAAGAAAATATTTTAACTCTCTCCGCCTGCATTCTTCAGTGGAATAATTAGGGCATGACCTGACCTTGACCTCTGACATGACCTTGAACTCATTTGCGCTCCCCTCAGCGACGGGTTACCATGGATACCAATTATAACAGGAAGCCAGGTCATTATTCCTTTCCTCTCTCAACATTTTTCAAAAGTTCTTTTTGCTGTTTACAAAACTCAAAATTATATGTTTTTATTTCGCTCATTCTCCTGTCAGCCTTTTTCTGAATTCCTCCCCTTCACAGTTTTTAACCAATAATTGCACCAAAAAACTTGGTAATTTTCTCCCATATACCATACATTTGAAATCCTCAGGTATGCAGCTGCTTAGGTGTCACACAACTGTAGCTTTCATTGCAGCCGGCTGTAAGACGTATTTTAGCATATTTTGGAAAAAAAAACAACAAGCGTTTTTCCGATCACGTTTTTAACCCCCCTTCTACATGAGTGAAGGTGAACGAAAGGCTGTTTGTGAACTGGAAGAGTCGCCTATACTGAAGGTGAATCGATTAAAGATATTTTCACTGCAATGCGAGCGAGAAAGAAGTCGTAGATGCAATGAAAAACGTTCACTTGAAAAAACCAATAGGACAGAATACAAAACGGACTCAGGTGTATGTATATATTGTATTGCACTTAACACCAGAAAATGTCAGATGAATCCTTGACTCCAATTGGTTAAAGCAGTCCCTCAACCAATGGGAGTCCTAGATTCACATGACGTCAGCCGGAGTTTTGTTTCTTAAAGGTCTGTGAAATCTGCTGTTCATTTCAAAGGCTTATAGCTACTTTAAACAACAATGTTACCCTGTATGTCAGTGACGACGTGTGGAAAACACTGACCCACAACTGGGGATAGGCGTTTGCATAGATATTTTCTGACATGATTTGTCTTTTTCGTTTTGCCGGATTGACAGCTTGCATAATTGCCACTTGTGTATACCCAAAGACGACCATTGTTTGACTTTTTGGCAAATTTTTATAAACAACTTTTTAAGCCTTTTCCAAATATTTTTGGGTCTTTTGAGAATTTCTCTCACATGTAATTTGAACCAGAACTGTAATGGAAGTTGACTTCTGCTTTGTAGACAGACTGAAGAATTCCATTGTTATCATTCGAACAGATAAAATCCTATTGTGCGCTCAGAATCACAATAGGACACTTTTTGTTGGTTCTGTTTCAAGATCAGATCCATTATGACCTAGTTCGGTTGGTAACACAACTAGCCCTCATTCAGAACACCTCAGGATTATGTGGGGTGGGGGCCTAGCTCAGAGGTAGCGCTCTGGGCTTCCAACCACTGGGTCCCGGGTTCAATTCCCGGTTGTGCCTAAGTTGGATGGCTGTTTCATCCATCATCTCCTTGCCATGGTCCCTGCCTGTCCTACGTCGCCCATCAGGTGCAGAAATACAGGACGTGAAGCCCTAATCCTACCACCCCACCCACCCATCTCAGGATTATGTAGCATGGGAGAGGGGTGGGGGCCATTTGATATGATAAATATGAATATTTAAACATATCCCAAATTCCTTAAAGATCGTTCCATGAAAACGATAAATAAAGCAACATTACAGTAGTTTCATAGACTTGGAAACAGAACTCAGGATGACATCATATGAATCCGGACTCCCTTTGGCTTATGACTACCTCAACCAATGGGAGTCCTCGATTCACATGACATCCTCTGAAGTTCAGTTTCCAAGTTTAGAAAAACTGCACTCAAATTATTGAACCGTATTTGAGATGTATGATCATCGCTGTGTCTTCCTCAATGGCCAAAAAAAAAAAAGGACTCGAGTGCAAAGATGAGCTATGACGTAGTTAAGTTAAGGGCCTTCCTCGTGCAAACAACGCAATTCAAATACACTAAATGCATTTTCAATAGGAAAGCCTCAAAGCGTCCAGTAATGCACTTAACAAAACACAAAATGAAGGCAAAAAAGCATAAAGATCCATTATTGTGCTTTCATCTGAACCAGTCAACAAATCGTATTAGCGAAGGGCATGCAATTTGACAATTTGCCAACGAAATAAATTGACGCCTTTTGATTAAGGATCTGACAGCAGCCATAGATCACAATAGTAGACCAAGAAGATTTAGGTGGGTGTATGATGCATATAATATGGAAATAGGTATCTATCCATCTATCTATCTATCTATCTATCTATTTGTCTGTCTATCTACCTATCTGTCTATCTATCTATCCATCTATCCATCTGTCTATCTGTCTATCTATCTATCTATCTACCTATCTACCTATCTATCTCTCTATCTATCTCTCTATCAATCTATCTATCTATCTATCTATCTATCTTTCTATTTGTCTATCTATCTATCTATCTATCTGTCTTTCTATCTATCTCTATCTGTATATCTATCTGTCTACCTATCTATTTATCTATCTGTCTGTTTGTCTACCTATTTATCTATCTATCTTTCTATATATCTCTCTATCTCTCTATCTATCTATCTGTCTATCTACCTATCTACCTATCTATCTATCTACCTATCTACCTATCTATCTATCTACCTATCTCTCTATCTATCTGTCTATCTGTCTATCTATCTATCTATCTACCTATCTACCTCTCTATCTCTCTATCTGTCTACCTATCTATCTATCTATCTATCTATCTATCTATCTATCTATCTATCTCTCTATAACTTAATATTGACATCATTAGAATTTGTTATCTTTGTTATTTGCAAATGGACAACGATGTGCTTATGTGTGAGAAAACACATAAAAAACAAACAAGGCAAAGGGAATAACACGCTTTTAATGGATTGACAAGTCATATAAATGTTGAAGGGTGGGTTTTGTGGGGGCACAATAATGCATCAGTTGAAAGCAGCCACAAGAAGTGATAAAAATGTCTGAGGAGAGTTCTTCTGGCCTGTCAAGATTAAATCTTCAGGCCCTCCAACTTGTATTTCCACTAGCTTTCAAATACAATCATCACTCCAGGCATTTATTCAACGGCAAAATTCTGACATGTGTGCAGAAAAAAAGAAGTACCATCTCACCCCCCATTCACAATAAATAACAATGCGTTTAATAGATATTTAATTGGTGTTGCCAAGGGAAATAACTGAATTTATGTCACTCAAATAGATATGTGTTGAAATGTTTATGTGTGCCACACACTGCAGCTGGGATGAAATATCCTTCCTCACATAATTATCCAGTTATTACACACGAATATTAATGGCATTATGACCAACTATTTCAGCGTTGTCATGGATATCTAGAATGCAATGACTTTAGCGGGTGTGTATCCGATACAAAATGAAATGAAAGTAGAAAAGACTTACTACGTTCTAAAAAAACAAAATTTCATTACTGGGTTGTATTGGATCTGTTACACGTGCAAAAGTTTTGAATTAAAAGTTTAATTTCTGGAACAGCATGAGGTATATTAAGCCAAAATGAACCAAAATTCCTTGCAATTCCATTTAAGTATGGGTTGACATTTAAATCACATAAGGCGTATATTATGCATGCTGCGATAAGTTTTAAAATGCAAAAGCTAATTTATAAAGCTGTTGGCTTAGTTATTAACTTATAGTGCCTAGCAGAAAAGTGGTTACACTGGCGAACAATGCAAATGTTTTCAGCTTTCAAAGTGCTTCTGCCACGTCACATTGGTTGTTATTGTTAGTAGGTTTAAGCATTGGAAGACCATTGAATATCACCAGCCAACCTTGACTGTTTATAAAACATAGTAATCAACATTTTAGGATAATCCCTCTGTTGGTCAAAACTTTTGACTGGTTGAGCAAATTGAATAGCAATGATCTACATCACATGAGCGCTTTATTTAGTAATTTCCAGTGCTTGTCCTAAGTTATTCAATCTATTAATAAAATGTCAGTATCTTCGATATGACTTGTTTCAATGAGTCACTCATTAGCCTAGTCCTGGTTAGCTCAGTTGGTTAGACACTTGTCTTCTAATCATGTGAAACTGGATTCAAGTACTTTAGTGGGAATTTTGATTGGTTTAACATACCTTCTAAATAAAATACAAGATTCTGTTTCTTAATAATATATTTTGATTGAAACATGTCATAACAATGCTACTAATTAGTCTAAAAATGTAATATAAAAATCAACAAAATTGGGCAGACAAATTGTGATAAATCCCACTATGTTTACCCTTCTTGGTCCATAACTCAGTTATACCATGAGTCAAACACTCAAACAGGTAAATCGCAAATACAAACCTAATCGAAGAAATGGCGAAACAAAGTGGACCAACAGTTTGTAACCGGTATAAGAACCGGATGGTGATTTTTTTTTTTAGTAATTCTTGCTAATTTTTATTTGATGGGACATTAGTGTCAATTTTGACAAGATTTGGATTCCTACGAATACTCGGGTAAAACAATTAATAAAAAGAAGTGAGATAAATGGCTTACGAGGTAAACACTGACATTTAATTGTGATTTTAGACCACATAAAATTATACATTTCAACACCTTTTCTGGCCAATCACAAACAAGTCTGTGGCCTCAATAATACCCATGATCATTGTTTTCACATTATAGTATTATTGTATTAGGCATAGGCAAGTTGTGAGAAATTAACAATCACCCCTCCAATCCAACAAACAGCCACAATAATCTGCAATAATCATTGTTATTTTTAAAACAAATTGAGAGCTGTCATTGGTTGAGAGACTGTCTTAGCCAAAGGGAGTCCTATGACGTCCTCTGGAATTCGGTTCCAAGTCAATGAAATCGGCTGTAAGCATGTCTCTTGCCATACACTAATGATACCACAGTTAGTATACTTCATAATATATTATATCACTATATATCAGTTTATTTTATGTGTATAGGTATGCATGAATACGATAATTCAATATGGACAATGTTGTTTATGTCATGGAAGCTATTTAAGGCACAAGCTCATTCGATTTATGGCAATTTAAGACTTGAAACTTTAAGACAAGATAAAATAACAGTCACCTAAAAGCAACACCGACTGGTTCGGCACGTATTATGCAACTTGTAGCTGTATCTGACCATGCGATATGCACCTATTAACTTTTTTTCTTAATTTCAATTTGATCAGTATGCAGATAACATTCGGAATAACACACTCGCCCATTGATTTATTAGCTAAATTGTTAGCTCAACTTTTGATTTGTAGTCAGTCTTAAATCAAAGTGGCTACACAAAAAAAACACAAAAAACAAGCCATATATTTTTCACGAGTTCTGAGGGAGCCAGTAAGTCAAGCATGTGCTGAGAATTTCTTACGAACCCCTGTCAGTGACTTGTACATGGCCAAATGTGCTATGTGCGTTTTCCATGAGAAGGATAAACGCATGAAAAATGCATAGTTTTTAGCTTATTATAATGAGGCAAAAACCATGCGTTTATCCTTCTCATGGAAAACGCACATGGCATATTTTTATTTCGTTCCCGGAGCAGAACTCAGGCAATACTGCACCTACATGCCTCTGTACATGATGCCATTTCTGGTCTTTCATGGTAAACGGTTCACTTCAAAACCCACCAGATTTTTTTAACTCGATAGCCATAATAAACTATTGGTTCAGATAGATGTTTAGTTGTGAGTTTAAAAATGAATTAAGCAAGAGTCTTTACAGTTAGGGTCACAAAATATCCTTTTGGAAAAATTTTGAGTATTGTTTTAAACTTAAAATAATCTCTTAGAGTCACAAAATATCCAATAACATTTTTTTAAAGATCTTTTGAACTTGATTATAAGCCCTATAAAGTGGCATTTGGTGCTGTAAAATTTTGAAGCAGGCACACCCACCCAGATAGTATTCCAAATTGGGCCAGCGTCGTTTCTATATCGGCCGCCGTCGGTACAACATCATTTTGACATTGCCGACATCGCGCTGACGTAGATACTATTTGGAATGCTATCTGGGCACCCTCTTATGTATGAAGCCCATACATGTGACAGTAATGAAACTTTGTGGCAATAGGTCAAAGAGTTTGGGGTGGGAGCATAGCTCAGAGGTAGCACTCTGGGCTTCCGACTGCTGGGTCCCGGGTTCGATTCCTGGTCGAGCCTAAGTTGGATGGCTGTTTGATCCTTCATCTCATTGCCATGGTCCCTGCCTGTCCTAATTAGCCCATCAGGTGCATAAATACAGGATGTAAAGGCCAAATCATACACACACACACACACACAGGTCAAAGAGTTTGGAATGCCACAGCATATCTATATTTGTCACTCGGAGCATATATAATATTACATGACGTCAGTAGCAATGTCTACATGTCACCAAATTGAGGGATTATTTTCATGGCAGCTTCATTCGACAGTCACAGATACACCTGGTCTCACGAAGACACAATGCCAACAGACAAATCACAGGGTAGACCCCAGCGGGGAGTTCTGCTTTTCAATAACGTTTTATTTGCAACGTCGGGATGTTGTGTTTGACGGAATTCCTAACTTGTCGACGCCCACATTTCCTGTTTTTGCCCTTTCTTCAATCAAAGATTTCAGATATCCCAACTATTTTGAAATATAATATGTGGTGCAGATATCTTTTTCTTTATCATTAACTTCATTTGGTTTTCCTCTGTCCTGAATTTGATATTTGTAACATTCTCAAGATGGTGCAGATGGGTGGGCGGTCATGACACTTTCGTTTCCGGTGCAGAACTCGAACAATAATACATTAACCAAGCGAAATTTCATACAGTAATACTCCATATGGCCTAGTTGTGCCTTTTGCTAGTCACATTGACATGTCTCAGTTATGATTTACAAAATTTGGGGGAAAATATTTTTATTTCGTTTCCGGAGCAGAACTCGGGCAATACTGCACCTACATGCCTAAAACTTTGCCAGAATATGTATAAAATAGTGTAGTGTGCCTTTTGGGGGTCTCATGCACGTATATGATATGGAATTTGCATAATATGTTGAAAATATGAAAAATTCTTGTTTTCAAACATCCATATCAAAGACACTTTTAATCTCAAGTCAGTGAACTTTTGCAAATAACATATCTAATTTATTGCTCTTACACCTAATGAACTGCAGTTTGACATCCATATCATTCTTTTTTTTAAACTAACGGAAAGTCTTCAAAAATGCTAAAAATTGTGTTAAAATGTTTCTGGAGCAGAACTACTGCACTTACCCTGATGACAGTTCATACAGTGTTTTTCTATATCACCTAGTTGTGCCTTTTGATAGTCACATTGATATATCTCTGCTATCTTTTACAAAATAAGAAAAACATAGGTTGCACAGCAGCACACCCTCAGTGAACGGCCACATAGTACACAAGCGCCATCAAAATTGTTCATGACTATCTTTTGTATGTTATTCTTGTCCGTCCAAGGCAATCACAATTGATAATTTTAAATTAATTCCAAAACAATCGGAAGCACACAGGGCAAACTAAGATGGTATCTCTTACAGCTGCGTGAGATGTTTTTTGAGCAATTTTGATAATTATACAGATCTGTTTAGTGCCAATTAAAAGTATATAGTCACCATTCAGCTACATGAAGTTTACCTATCCTATGGTCTGCAGAATTATCATGCTTTTCTTGTGTGAGACTTTAAGTATGGAACTTTTATTTTGTTATCCCTTTTTTATATTTTAACTGTCTTTTATGAGGCAAATAAAATCAATATCAATACCAATTTTACTATAGGAGGTAATAATGAATATAATATTGAATACTATGTATGTCACATATATTTAATATCAGTTTATATATATATTTTGCTTGATAAACATGTTTCCGATGTTAATTATTCAATAAATGTATATCTAGCACAAATTGATGAATGAACTAGGAGGCTAAATTACAAACTGTCTGTCTTGATGAACGCATGTGGTTGTTACATAACAGACAATGGAATGGCTTACATAATCCCAGGTGTCACAGAACAGGGCCTTGCAGGGGGTAAAGTTTTGTGTTTTGAGTTTAGACTTTGTCTATTGTATTGGCCAGGAAAATAGTAGTTTTGGCTCATTTCCTTTATTATTTAAGTGATATGTAATGTCTAATATATGACGAATACAGCAATAAGATGAAATATTATCATATAGACTACCTTTGTATGGCTTTCATTGTAAAGGTTAGTGAATGTAGGAAATAAAACAAGTTTTAGCATTATATTAAGATTATCCAACATCTATCTATCTATCTATCTGCCAACTATCTATTTTCCTTCTAATTCTTTTTTGCTTTCTTTCTAATTCTTTCTAATTTTTTCTCTTTTTCTTTCATTCTCTTTTTCCTCTTTCTGATTTTTCTGATCTTTCTTTCTGTTGTTTTCTTTCTCCTTTTATCGTTCTTTCTTCCTTTCCATCTTTCTTTCTTCCTTCTTTTCTTTATGCCTATGTCAGGTTAAATTGATTTATGAAGGGCCTCATTCAACACGAAAAGGTGATGCAATAAATCCCATATCCCGGCTGAGAACAACAGAATGACCTGACTAATTAAAACTTCGTTAAACTTGATGAATGAAACTAACAATTTATGAGAAGGGAGGGATTTGAAAAGCATTAGGATATAAATTCCAATGTTACCTTTACATTTTTGGAAGACAATATGATTCAATATGTTGAAGGTCAAAGAGGTGAAAACTATATCATTGCTGTTCTTCTGCAGTGAAGGGTTCTCTTGGGTTCCTGCGAGAGGGTTTAAGTTATTACCCCTATTGAAAAGCTACGTAACATGAGAAAGGGTCATGCTCGGTGGCTGAGAGACTGATGTTTATCTCTTGAGTGGGGTCCGGCCACAATAAGCTTGGGGTGACATCACTGTGATTTAGTAAGGCCTTTACGGTATAATGTAACTACATGTATTAAAAAATGAAAGTTATGTTTTTAATTTAATTTAATTGTTTCCACCTAAACCGACTTCACAAGCATAACGTTTTGAACATTTTTTATTTTTGTTTGTTTGTTAGTGAGATATAGCTAAAGTTTTGCATATCGTAAACCACTTCAAGCTCAGATCAACCAACTGAATTCCTGACACAGGGAATCGCACTCATGACTTACAGAGAAGCTGCTTCTGTCTTACGGCAGATTTCATGGACTTGGAAACTGAACTCCAGAGGACGTCATCTGAATCCAGGACTCCCATTGGTTGCGAGACTGCCTTATTAGCCAATGGGAGTCCTGGATTCACCTGACGTCCTCAATGTTTAGCATGCAAGTCTATAAAATCTGCTGTTAATGCAAGACCGTTCAACTGTGCGCAAAGTCGGTGATGCTCAAACCAGCAGATATTCTATATGTTCCTTTCAAAAATAAGAAGCAGGTAAGAAACTCGCGATAAAGTTAAAGAAATTCGCAATGTCTGACTTAGAAATCCATTCCTACAAATGATTTATTACCTTCTTGGCTTATCATTAATAACCAGACACAATTATTTACCCCTCGTGATTTCTTTTAATTTTTTTGGCAGAGTAGCTGGCTAATATACATTTCAATATGAAACCATTTTGTGTATAGGAATTTGTCTGAGAACTTGCTTAAATTATGCAGTCCACGTCCACCCTGTCTTGTATCAGTGAATGAAAAAGAATTTCTGAGAACAGGGCAGGGTGAGCAAATGGTATCTGTAGGGACTCACTTACCTAAGTAGGTGAATAGGAAAATGATTCCATCAAATCATACCTCTCACTCAAAGCTCAGACAGACACAGAATTCCTTTTTTTTCCCTCCATTATTATTATTTTTTATAAGTCGAAAATTGCATGCTAGCATTTGTCCGCTAGGTCAGATAATGCAATCACGAAATTGGGATCTGACATGTTAGGCGAGCGAGGTCAGAGGTCAGCAGCTGGGCTCATCTCTGTCCTAAGGCTATTATCGCCCATTATTGCAATATTTGGCATGTTACTGCCTTTACGCTTCAATTCACTCGCATAATCGCGTGCATTTTTTACCCCTTTTTTCTGCAGTGAGGATCAACTGTGGACACGGTTGAGTGCCTCTATCCACGCATGAGTGAATTCTTGCTCCTTGCCAGAAAAAGATACAGACAGGTCCTCCTATACTCCCTCTCTCTCCCCCCCCCCCTCCGGCCACTGCATGGGCCCTAATAAACATTCTTTCGCTATTTTGGCATTCCTTTTGCCATAACAATTGAGGTCTTCCTCTTCATGTTTTTATCTTTCTGTTGCTGCTATCTGCTCTTCAATACACTTTGAGCTTGTTTTGCTTCAGACGGGGTAATTCTGGTTCCTGTGTAACACGTTAAACGTCTCCAGTGAAGGCAACATATTTTTCTGATCATTTTGTTCTGATATTTCACGTTTTATTTCAAATGAATGTATTGTGACGTGAACTTTCTTTATATTCATTTATTTCCACATTAAAAATTTACGTTTCCTCCATTCAAAATGTGTGTTGTTTCTGCCATCAAAATGTATATTGTCTCATGTCTAAAAGATTTTATTTATATTTATTTTAACTTCAAATCACCTTCAAAATTCCAAGCTTCCTTCTTCCGGAACCATATGAAGTTATAGCTTCCCAAAAACATCTTAATTTGAACTTTACCCTTTTTGTATTTTCATTTCATTTATTTCATTTATTTATTGCTTAACACATTCCATTGCCTTTTGTGGGGGCAATTTACACCCTGTACCTCTACCTCATTAGGCATTCAAATCACCCACGGCGTCAATCCCATAACCTTCTGAGTTGTATAGCCTCTCCATGAACTACTTGAAACAATTGCGAATCTATAATAATTACCAGATAAAACGAGACAAAATAACTTTAGAAATAAAACTTACGTATTTCAAATTCAAAGTGTTTTAAGTGAGTTGCCAACTAAAAGAAATTGTAATGAATTCTGTCATTTGAGAGATTCTTGTATGGTGCATAATTACAGTCCAAAGATAACTTTTTGTCTTCTTGGCATCATCATGGTCATATTTCATAATCACAGAGTAACAAAAACTATCTACAGCAGAAAATATAACCAAATTCAAGCAGTGCAATGCGTTACAGACTGTCATCTTTAGTCTACTTCAATGGTTTACAAGCTTCTGAAGCAGCCACCTGTTACAGTCAATTGTTCTTCAGTAGCTCTTGAAAGCTTTTGTGAAAATCTTGTTGTTACCTTAGTAACAAGTACTTGATAAATAATCTTTGAGCCTTCTAAGATAACAGGATAAATAAACCCTACACTACTGCTCTTCAACTTAGAATATGTGCAGCCAAAATCTTAGCAGTTGCATGTAATTGTATATACAAAGGCTGAACTGTGTGTTTGCCTGTGTGTGTTTGAACTGTTTTGATGATCTCAAAAAGGTTTCTGACTGTCTGCAATTCACTTTGACTTTTCTTTACATGTCCTGAGAACACAGATAGTATTTTATCCAAAGGTCTCTAACCCCCTGACCTCTGCACAAATTGAACAAAGCTGGTAAACACTGACAGCATATTTGCCAACTCTGGAGTTACAAAAAAAAACCCACACTAACAATGAGTGTTATCTTTGTCAATCGGGTATTCAGGAATAAAAGGGAACTATTAATTTTCTGATGCAAGTTGGGGGCTTCAGAGGGGGGAATGGGAAGTGGGGGGGGACGAAACCCACTTTAAAGGGTAAGTCAATATCCATGTAAATCAATTGCAAACTAGTTGTACAATGCTGGAAATGAAATGGAAAGTTCTGCTCAGTTAGATAAAGTGTTTGTAGATGTAATGATGAGATGATTTGGCTACGAATTATGTTTTGTTTGCGATCCATTTCTGCATAATTGCCTAGATGATACAGCATACAGCTCTGGATCAATAACAACATTTTTATCTTTTGACAAATCTTACTCTTCACTAGTTTACAGCAGCTATACAAATTGTGGTTCACTCCTAATCTGGTATTAATATGGTATATTTTAATCTTTTATGGTTTCTTAGATTCACCACTATCTCGAAAACATATTGATGTAAATATTGATCGAACTAAACACTACATTACAATATAGCACTGTTATGTAAAGTGCAGGGAAAAAAATGATTTATATAAAAATACCAATCCATAAAAAGCCCCTTATAGAGCTCAGGTGCACCTGTACACACTTAGAGAATAATAATGACTGCATTTTTTTGTGGGAAAAGAGTTGCTTTTTAACTGGACCAAACATGAGTTTTTATTTTATCAATATATAATGCAAAACGGAGTGAACTGGACAACCCCCATCTATCTGAGGACATGTGCACCCCCCCCCCCCCCCCATCTATCTAAAAAAAAAAGGCACTTTTCTGCAAGTCATATAGATCATAATATCACGAAATATTAGTGATGTATATTTATGTTGGAGCATTGTATGAAAACCATGCTGAGTTGATTTCTGCCATGTTTGACAAACAACATACAAGGGGGATTCAAGTGCTGCCCCTCACTACTGTACTTCAAGTCACTAAGAAAAATGCAATACCATTTCATAGCACGATATTGTTTAGACGATATCTCTGGAAGAGGGGATTTTTGTTGTCATCAAAATATTTTGCAACTTCATGATATTTCTTTTGTTTGTAACATACATAATTATTGTGTGCCAGTTATTAACCTTAGCCCAGGACAATGGCCATACATATATTAAACTGATTAAACACAAAGTTGTGTATTCAACTGGTAAATCCAGTTATTAACATGGTGCACTTAATTTCCTTTAGATGTACCTCTACCAGCAAAATCTGATTATGTTAACTGTACATTCCATGGATATTGTAGCTAAAATAAAGCATATGAATATCATGTATATAATGGCCTCAATGAGAATAGTAGCTTTTTCTTTTAGGGAAATCCTATGATATTCAAATTGAAATATTGCTAACTGAAACTAAAAAGACATTTTTTCTCTAAATGTAAAGATAATGTCATTATCAGAAGTGACAAGGTCATGTAGGTTGATTATAATTTCATATATTTGAATCTAATTTATTCCCAAGCTCCTTAGAATAGCACACCCATACATTATATATAATCTAATACTTAATAAGCGTGTGTCTAATTACCCAGTAACTACTTATATATAATTACATGCTCGTGGACTTGGAAAGCAGTTATAGACAATTATTCTCAAGAATCCTTCATTCGAAAATATGTGTACAGTTGGAAACGTTCTCTTTTTCATAAATTATAAATTGCCACTTTCAAAAACACATAAATCCATCGGATACTCGGCATAAATCAACCATTATCTTCGCAAGATTAATTGGTTTTGCTAAAATTCTTGCTGCTTTTTCATCATAAGTTTTTTACTCGTCAGAATAACATCTCAAGCTTTTGGAAAGTGAAAAAAGGTTTTAAAGAATCGTCTGTCCTTTTTAAGCAGACTTATTATCAACAAAGTTCATGCATGCCCTGAATAAATCTGTATGGGTGGAGATGCAATTACTCAATGCTTTGGAAGTTTAAATTCTCTGGTAAACAAGATGACAATGACCTTCAGCCTTCAACAAAAGGTCATCTTTTGACCTCGGTCTTATAACATATGACAGGATATTTATTATGAAACGGACTGTTTTTAAAATGATTTGCAGTCATATTTTTATACTTTATAAACACAAAACAACAGTATTTTAAATGTCTATATGTCACTGGTCTGAAGCTTAGTCAGCTTGTAGGACCAGCTGCTGGCAGACGTAATGATGAGATGCTAAGGCTTGGGAGTCCATGCCATGTTACACATATACTGCATGGGTGCGGTCATTTGCCTCAGCATAGACACGGAGTACAGGGCATTTCAAATTTAACGTAATGATGATATGGTAAGGCTGCTTGGAGTCCACAGCATGTTACACATTAACCCCATGTGTAGGGGTACAAATTATTAGACCACCGTCATTATAAGCAATTAGTGTTATTAATTCAGCTTTTAATATCCTTTATCAATGGTAACTAAGTCAATTGCGTTACGTAATATGCTGTGAGGGGCAGGGACATAGCTCAGACGTAGCGCTCTGGGCTTCCAACTGCTGGGTCCCGGGTTCGATTCCCAGTCAAACCTAAGTTGGATGGCTGTTTCATCCATCATTTCATTGCCATGGTCCCTGCCTGTCCTAATAAGCCCATCAGGTGCAGAAATACAGGACGTAAAGCCCTATTCACACACACACACGTAATACGCTGTAACGAGCTATGTTAAATGGTACTGCTTGTTGGGACATTGCAGTGGAGTTTGTATCTATTATGCATGGGAATTATTTATCCGATATCCTTGAGTTCTGTATATGTGACATAATCTATCTGAATTAATCCATGAGCATAACACCACATATCTGCGTGTCCACACTTCATTCCATCCATTAACGTTTTATGCATTAACTGTTATCGCTTGGATGATTGTATTCACTCGTTACCTTAGATTAATTTAACGATGAATATTGAATATTGAAAATGATGACCATCCGGTGGAGGGAGGCAGCCAAGTGGCACACTTTGTTTCCGGAGCAGAACTCTGACACTAATGCATATACATTGATCAAATTTGGTATATCATTAGTCCTTATGGCCTAATTGTGACTTTTGATAGTCACATTGACGTGTCTCAACTATGTTTTACAAAATTAAGGAAAAACTGAGAAATTTTTTTTTTTCGTTTCCAGAGTAGCATTTATGCATAAAACATTCCCAGAATATGTGTAAAATATTGTAGTTGTGCCTTTTGGGGGTTTCATGGCCATTAATTTCATACATTTTCATATTAATGGAAAATGTGAAAAAATCGTATTTTTCCTTGATAAAGCGTCTGAGATGCTATTAGCCCTACATGAGCGAAATCTTGCATTAAATTACCTAAATTATAGTACTTTAACTTTTTTCGACATGCTTGTCATACACTTCTAACAAAAAGGAAAATTCTGGGGAAAAAAAGAAGCTAATAATTGTGTTTTTTCCTACTCTTAATCTTAGAATTTCATAATTTACTATGATAACCATAAAATTATGAAGAATTAAAGTAAATACATATTAGTTCATATTTGATCACCTCATTCCCATATTCTTTGTATATCGGACATTGTGAATGAACAATATACCTAAATAATAGGGAATTTAGGTATTATCCAGGTCTTAACTGGTAATACACTTTCATTGTCCAACCCTGTGCCTATAAATGCATGGAATGTTTCTAGAGTATTTGGAAATAGTGTAGTTGTGCCTTTTGGGAGTCCATTAAAGCATAAATAATATATATAGAAATGTCATAATGAAGGGAAAATATGAAAAATCCAAATTTTGCAAAGCTCCACAGCCAAGATACTATACACATGAAATATATTGTAGTAAAACCTCTATATTACAGTAGTTCAACCTTTTTAAGCTTTTTACATAAAAATGGGGAAAGTAGAAACATATATTTACTACATTTCCTTCCCTGGAACCCGCATAATTTACAATGACATCCATCAAGAAAGACAATTAAGTGCAATATGTATTTTTTAACATCATAATCTTTGCCATATTTTATGCAAATAAGACATCATGTACTGGGAAATGGGTCTTAAATAATGAGGAAATTTAGTTTCCTCATTTGGTTACTGAATGCCCTTAATCCTCGATTGGGCTTGTTATCACAGGTGTTATTATGTAAACATGCATAAGAGCCATATGGCAAGGGTTAAAGAGTTATGAGATTTAAATGGACCTCACATCCATTACTGTAAAATATATTGTTGTCATTCATGATCAAGTGCTGGCTGGTGTTTTGAGGAGCAAATTAGCTGCCTGCACTAACAATGCAGCCTGTTAAAAAGTTTTAAGTGTTGCTGTTTCATTATGTGTATATTAGTAACATAAAGAGGTAGAAGCATATTCCTATGCTTTGGGGGAAAGTGCAGCTGTCTGACTCTATTCCAGCTTTGGGGTAGTTCTAAAAAATAGACTTTTCTCAGAAGCAGCGGCCAAGCTGTTAGCATGATGGTGGTATATTGTACTGCATAATGAACTGTTGATTTAATCAATTATATGATAACGGCGATTATCTGGCTTATTATTGGATTTTCATGCATAATCTTCAACAAGAATTTCGATTCACGTTCGCTGAGGTTTGCTGCATAGCAGCGCTATGTTTATATTACACGGTTAAGGCAACTGAAGTATAGTTGTCAATCATAAGCCCACTTCACACTACACTGCTTGCCATTCAATCCTGAGTATTTATTTCTGGTTGAATATTACATTGTGACTGACTTATTACTTTAGGACTTGGCATATATTTGAGAAACGGTTTACAAAGTAAGAAGTAATACAAAACGTTTTAACTTCAAGAGGTGACAGACTGGTTAATGCCACATTGTGATTTCCTAGGGCCTCAAGATAGCGTTATACAAATAAGAATGGTGGATGGCAGGGTGTCCAATATAGCTTTTCTGAATCCAATAAAACTCTATATTGGACTAATTTTCACCCAACATTTGCTATATTTAATCAATTTCCTCTGATTGGACAGTATCACGAAAAGGGATCCAATATAAAAAACATTCTATCCAATATAACTTTTTTTCTGTCTAATATTTTTTTTTTCCTGCTCAATATTACAAAATATATCACGTGGTATTGATAAAGAGATTTGATTGGACAAGCACATATATATAATAAGAATATAATATAAATGTTAAATTGCAACTTCTTCTTAGTAGATTTCAACAGTTAAGAACGAAAAACAGTTCTCTGACAATATTAACACACAGGAAACCTATATACAATGTCAAAATCCCATACTGCAATAGATCTATATATTTTTTCTTAATATTGGGACGTCCAGCCTTCATTCTGAAGTTTTCATAAGTATACTGCATTTAAACAAAACAACGTTCTGGGTTCAAAGTTAACCATCAATTTTTATCAGCATATTCTGCTCACCCACTCCCTAGCAGGGGAGTGTTCTTCCTTGAGGTTAGGCACCAAGGCTTAAGAGCTCACACCAGTGCCATCACAGTGACTGCTGTTGGCTACAAAGTAACCTAGGACAGCGTTCTATCAGCCAGTGGACCTCATCACAATGAGTACAACATATCAATTTGTTGCATATGCAGACAGCCTAATAACTCTAGACACCTCGAAGTCTTAAATATTGCTAAATCCACTTGGTGAGTTTAAATAATAAGTTCAGGCTGCGACTGGTTTGGCCATGATAAATGACTCACATTTTGAAGATGATAGATGGCCATGCTTTTCAAGAAACGTGTTGAAATAATCTAGTTGCCATCTTGAAAAGATATGCTGACTGATTTGGATATAATATAATGATTAATGAACTTTCTTAAACAGAAGTGTCAAAACAGATAAGCTATCACAATGCAATTTACTGTATATAATGGCCACTATCAATCAATCAATCAATCTATCTATCTATCTATCTATCCATCTGTTTATCTGTCTGTCTATCTATATATCTGTCCATCTATGTATCTGTCTGTCTATCTATCTATCTATCTATCTATCTGTCTGTCTTTCTATATCTATCTATCTATCTATCTATATGTCTGTCTTTCTATCTATCTATCTATCTATCTATCTATCTTTCTTTCTCTCTATCTTTCTTTCTATCTATCTATCTATTGTCATGAACTCTGAATGTGCAGGGCTATTATTGAGAGGACAGCATGGGGACATAATTTGCTGCTGAGGAATGTTGGATCTTGACAGACAAGATAATCAGGGCGAGATGTAGCATAGTGAGGAGCAGTTACAAAAGAAAGTGTCACCAAGGCAACCAAGTGTACACGGCTCAGCTGCAGGACGGGTTTGAGGGGAGCGGTCCGAAATGTCAAAAAGAGTCAAACGCGAGGTTCAAAGATGCCGAGAGTGTCGGATAAAATTTGTAATATGTCTCACGAGTTAGAATTCTTTCAAGGGTAAATAAGATGGCTAAAAATTATGATAGAAGGCTTGGATTATTAGTTCAAATAAACAGCATCTGTGATGATCATGTTCAATGTCTCAATGCTACTGGGTCTGAAGCTAAGTCAGCTTATATGACCAGCTGCCAGAGGCAGACGTTATGATGAGATGATATAGGGTGGGGGCCTAGCTCAGTGGTAGCGTGCTGGGCTTCCAACCACTGGGTCCCCGGTTCGATTCCCGGTCAAGCCGTCCCATTGCCATGGTCCCTACCTGTCCAAATTAGCCCATCAGGTGCAGAAATACAGGACGTAAAGCCCTAATCCACCACCACCACCACCATGATGAGATGATAAGGCTTGGGAGTCCATGCCATGTTACACATATACCACATAGGTGCGGTCATTTGCCTCAGCATAGACACCGAGTACAGGGCACTTCCAATTTAACGTCTTATGCGATCGACATCCAGATGTTATGATGCTCATGAAGAGTGCTCGAGTCAGGGATCCTACCCGGGACCTTCAGCAGACCTGGCCAATATGGAATTGGCGGATGCCTTAACCATTAGGCCACCCAGCCAAACAAAATATTTGCAACATTGGCTGCCATCAGGACAACATCGTATAAACTTTGTCAATATTGCGCCCATGTCAATCCGATCTAGCATGTTATCTGGGACATTCCACGTACTTCTAAATCATCAACAGGAAAAAGCGAGAGACAAATATCACATATGGGGGAAAATGTCTAACAAACTGATGTTTATTAAATCAGGCCATTACCACATGCCTCCCTTATGTTGGTGACATAGGACCAACATAGGGCCAACATAGGGCAGACATAGGGCCAACATGGAGCCAATGTGACATGTTATAAATCTGGATTGATCTAGTAATGGCGCAATGCCTGGCCAACATCGAGTGAATGTGGTGGGTGATCTTGGAATATAACATGCAGGGACCAATGTGGCATAGCAAATCAATCCCTAGTATGATCTATGTTGGGCTGACATCAGGCTAGTTCAGATAGCAGTCCAAATCGTTTCAACATCGGCACAATGTCGGCGATGTTGATATGATGTTGAAACGACAGTGGCCTATATGGAAACGATGCTGGGCCAATTTTGGCCTTTCAATTCCCCGTTGAGCCTAGGTTGGATGGCTGTTTCATCCTTCGTCTCATTGCCATGGTCCCTGCCTTTCCTAATTAGCCCATCAGGTGCAGGAATACAGGACGTAAAGCCCTAATCCACCAACACCACCAGGCTGTCTGGTCAACATTGAGCTGATGGTGCCAACCAAAGGTCAACCACAGGCCAACTTTGTGCTAATAAGGTGTGCTGTATCAATACACACAGCCCTTGGCAGTCCTGCATAGCCACCTCATGGCAAGGGTGGTAACACTGCGGGTGAAGACCTCGAACCCCAGTGGCCAACACAGGGCTCTGCGCAATGCACACTACAGTTGTGCCTGTCTAGCTATCCTATATCTAGCACAGAATGACCTTACTGATTAACATATTGATTACATATTGTTAAACATAGTGTAACTAATTAACTATTATTATTAGCGACAAGAACTTGCCAAAGACAGCTGCACTACCAAGTCCGAATGAACAGTCAGTCGGTCATTAAATATTCAGAATATAGAAGTAATCATAAAAATCAATAAGAGCGACAAAATAGAAAGTTTGAATATAAGCAAGATATAGAACAGTCAGTAAGTAATTAGAACACACAAGAGTAGAAGTAATTGGACGGATCTCAATAACACATTCATGTTTCGTTTAGGCAATTAAAATATCTAGTTGTCCCCACGTCTCCCGTATGATATTGAGAATTAAAATTTGCAATTGGCTACAAGGCAAAACTGATCATATATCAGAAGAAAGGATGCAAAACATGCACTTTAATTCTGAACGACAAAACACTAATATAATTAACATTACCATTGGAATGACGTCATTTAAAATGTACATTCACAAAAATTCACAAATGATATTAAGCGTTAAGAGGAAAAACATTTAATATTTTTTTTTTGTTCTTTTGTAAGTCCCTGCACGTACAGCCGTGACTGACTGGCTGGCTGGCTGACTGACTGGCTGGCTGACTGGCCGGCTGGCTGACTGACTGGCTGGCTGGCTGACTGGCTGGCTAGCTGGCTTACTGACTGACTGACTGGCTGGCTGACTGACTAGCTGACTGACTGGCTGGCTGACTGAATGCTGGCTGGCTGACTGACTGGCTGGCTGACTGACTGGCTGGCTGACTGATTGACTGGCTAGCTGGCTGGCTGGCTGCATGTTTTACTAGAAGAGTGTATAACTTCTTATATGACCATGTTCCAGAGTAATTCTCATATCAGTGACGCCATGCATATAATCTCCCCTCACAGTAATTCAATGCCTTCCCAAATTATGAAAACATAAGTCCCTCACAGCTCTGGAATGTCGTGGAATTCCTATCTCTAAAAAGTGTCCCCCAAAAAATAAGTTTATCAAACGGTCCTATTTTATTTTGCGGAAGAATTCTCACACAAACAAGTTCCATCTACTCACGTTGAGAAATCACGAGCCATGCGAGAGAAGACGAGAATATGGCGAGATCAACGAGATTCTCTTTTTCTAGGTGGGGTCAAATGGGAGTTTGCAGAAAGTTAAAAAAAGTTATGTATGAAACCAGCATGGGAAATATGCTCATGCGAAAGTCTGTATGAAGGGACAGCAATAAAAAAAAAGCTACAAATCTTGCTTGAGAGTCCTATTTCAGTATATATCCCTTTGACTAGGGGTAAAATATAGGTGCCATGTATGTAGTACCTAAGCTGGAGCGAGTAAAGACCCCACCCAGGGGATTATAATTATACACTTTGATGTGGACTCCCAGCCTGACTCATCATTACGTTACATATTATCATCTTCTACCCCACAATGGTTGTTTTTCTGTTGACTTATGGTGTGTATCAATTTGATGACATGATATGATGTGGTCTAATAAATAGTTCGATAGCTGTGGTTCATCCTGATAGCCAAACATGTAGCCTGTAGTCAGTCAGTAAGTCAGTCAGTCAGTCAGTTATTTAATCAGCCAATCAAGTTGGCCATGCAAGCCAAGCCAATCAAGCAAGCCAAGCAAGCCAAACCGGCGTAACCTAGCTAGCACCAGTCAAATCCTGCTTGATAATTTTTTAATTTTTTTTTAGATATAAAACTGTGCTGCACCACACACTGATGGCTGCGCGCCTTTTTAACTCTGCACAAAAACCAGCACTTTCCAGAATCTTTTTGAGATTTGCAAGAACCATGCTAAGAGGAAAACATGTCATTTGCATGAACATATTTGCATATAAACTTGTACACAAAAATGTGTGCACTTGCAAAGTCTATTTTGACATATTTCTCACACTTGTAAATAACTGGGAGGTACCATTGAGCTAAATTCGAAAAAAATGTCACCATGAGTGATTAAAATTGACAGGTAAATACCAGGAAAAAGCTTTGCTGATATAAACTAAAGTATTTTTTAAGATAAAATGGTTTGCTTTTTCCTGATCATTGAAAAATAAGTATTATGATCCAATCTAGAAATGTAATAGCCGAATTTGACATTTATTAATTGGGCAATACAATATAGATATACATTTACAGTTGTCCTGTCCTGCGGATTATCATTTACATTTGCATGTGCATTCGCATTAACATTTGCATGCCACGAAACTGTAGGGGGTAAACAGAATGGTCACACATGAGTGGACTTCGCACACCGAAAATATTCCATTGAGCTAAAAACAAGGCTGGCGCATGTCTGCTTAGCCGCTAGTGACGATTTCAACCCCTGGTAAATCAAACATGTGCTAATAAAAACTGCTAGAAATATTTAAAAACACATTACTATCTTCTGTAGACACTTCTGCGTACTCCCAAAACCTTATGCAAAGATATGCTGTTGGTATTTTACTAAGCAGGTCCGTTTTTTTGCACCTTTTGCCCATTTTTAGAATTTCATATTTACCCACCCTTTTGATAGTTCTGCCAAACACCCATTAAACGTGGAGTGAATTTATTTCTTATTAAATACAAACACGCAGGCCTTTTAAAAATGTACGGAATAAAAATAATTATAAAATACAGAGCCTTGTGGTGTACATGCTTCCCTGTCACGTGTTCATATTTCTCATGTATATAATACTGTCGCCTCATAATTGCGTTTTTAATTGCTTATTATAACATATTACAATGTCCAACTATCATTATATATTGTGTATATATAAATGTGATGTTGTTATTAACTAATTCACAGTTTAAGCATTCTGTAATGTTTGATGACATAGTAATTAGGAATGTATTTAAAAATGTTTAGTGTTTATTTTTTAATAAGGAAAATGATATAAAGCAAAACTGTTTATCAGAATATTCCATGTTGATTTTTTTTAGATAATAACTTTAAGTGTTGGGTGTGATTTATGAAATTTATCTTTAAAAGTATTCTTGAAATTTAGTAATTTCTACAGAATCAAACATTTTTATCATCATTAATAATTTTTTGTCATAAAATGAACACTTCTTATATATATATATATATATATATATATATATATATATATGTAAATATAAATATCAACGGATTATTTTATGTTTGAGGAATTAAACAATCGTATTCCCAAATTAATTATTAATAAATAGTTATAATACATTTTAAATTTTTAAAACGAATGAAACTTTTCATAACCAAAACTAGAACTCAAAACAAAATTACTGTTTCATTGTGCTGTGAGCAAAGTAGGAAGTGCGGTTCTAAAAGACAGTATAATTCATTTAAGTTGTTAAAAAGATCAATGATTTTTGTATATTGAAAAATATATTGACCAAAGGGGAATTCAAAATCATGTCCAGTAAATCAATTAAAATTCAATAATGACTGTCAACATACACAAGTGATTTGATGATATGATAATGAAGAATGATAAGTATAAAATTAAAAACAAAACAAAACAGCACTCACCTTATATGATAACTAGATTAATCCTCTTGAAATAAAGTTTTATTGTTCATTTGTTGACTGGTAAATTGTCTGACTGTCAGGCAGAGAGATAAAGCTTTTGAAGGTGTTTCACTGATGATAGTGTTACGAGTGATTTCAATGCTGCTTGCAACTCCCTTAGTTATGTACACGGCTCTACCAGCTCAGGACTCTCAAGCCATATATAGCTCCCCCCTACGCATGGCTGCCACACAGCTACCTCTGGCCACCGAATAAAAAATGAAATGATTAATATAGGAAAGGATTCGTGGCAGCATTATCTTATGCAGTTGGAGGCTTTTTCTGCCTCCATAATGTTTCATTCACTAAAGGTATCTTGCCTTAGAAGTAAACAGAGTAAAAAGAATAGGTAAAAAGTCAAGAAATAAAGGAGAAGAAAAAATCAAAAAGTTGAAGTGAGAAATTTTAGGTGTTGATTCAAAGCTAGTGCGATTGGCAGGGAAGGAAGAAAAACAAAAAGTTGAATACCTTTTCATCTCAATAAACAGGGATAAATCAGCATAAGTACAAAGAAAACCGAAATGGGCAGATGTGAAGATGTAATGACAAAGCTATGCGCAGTCGCTCAGGAGTTGTAATGTCGTGATAATGGAACTGCAAATTGACTTATTTATGTTGAATCTCCAATGCTTAACATGCAGATGCCAGAGGCAGATGTAATGATGAGATGATAAGGCTTGTGGTCTGTCTCATATCACTTATTTACCCCATGGGTGGGGACTTTACATGCTACAGCACGGTCACTGATCGCAAGAAACTGTCTCATTTGAAGGACTTACCCAGATAGCATTCCAAATCGTTTCTACGTAGGCGCGATGTCGGAGATGTGAATACAATGTTGAAATGACAGTGGCCTATATGGAAACGATGCTGGGCCGATTTGGAATGCTATCTGGGATTTGTAAAAAAAGAGTGACAGTATGAACTACATACCAGGTAGCATTCCAAATCGTTTCAACGTCGGCGCGATGTCGGCGATGTTAATACGATGTTGTAACGACAGTGGCCTATATGAAAATGATGCTGGGCCGATTTGGAATGCTATCTAGGATTTTTGAAAAAAGAGTGACAGTATGAACTACATACCAGGTAGCATTCCAAATCGTTTCAACGTCGGCGCGATGTCGGCGATGTTAATACGATGTTGTAACGACAGTGGCCTATATGAAAACGATGCTGGGCCGATTTGGAATGCTATCTAGGATTTTTGAAAAAAGAGTGACAGTATGAACTACATACCAGGTAGCATTCCAAATTGTTTCAATGTCGGCGCGATGTTGGAGATGTTAATACGATGTTGTAATGACAGTGGCCGATATGGAAACAACGCTGGGCCGATTTGGAATGCTATCTGGGTATATACGTTTTAAAAGTTGGAGCCCCCGGGAAGGTGCCGGAGCTGGAATCGAACCAAGGACCATACGAGGATCTGACCTATGCATTAACCACTAGTTAAATTCACCTGCTTATTCATAATGTGCTATCGTTTGATTAGATAAACAACCACTGGGGCCAGTAGTAATCACTTATTGGAACAAGTCCATCCAAATTGTTGAACACATAGAATCACTGAGATCAGCATGAATGATATTAGCTAATTTCGAGTTATTAGTAAACATGCTTAGAATAATTTAAAGCTATCAAAAATGTTTCTGTTTAACGCCAGCCACAACCGTTTTTAGCCATATTGCCATTATCATTGCCTGGGAATGTTGTCCAACTTTCTTACAAGTTGATTCTTGTGCACAATTCAAGTGCTCTATGTTATTTGCTGTGTGATCAAATGATACACTTGAACCAAATGATAAGGCTGAGCAGATGATTTTTCATGTGTATGCACAGCTTAAATGCACTTGTGGATGACAGCTGCTTATAAAAACCCACATCTACTCCGCTTGGCTTATATTCTGGTGAATGGTGTGCTTCAGTCAAAACAACAGAAAACATGCCAGGCATTCGCAACCCTGGGCAGCCTTAGAAAGTCTCCAGTGATGAAAATATTTGAGGAAATTACTGAGCATTGGATGTGACGGGGGATTTTGTGGACAGGAACTCCATTTTTATAACATTTTGAGATCAAACAAGAATAAAAAGCGTGTTAGATCAACAGCAGTGAAAAGCTGCATAGTACGTTGCTCGTATTTTCGTTTTGGAATGAATGGACTGGCTGCAGGGTCAGATTATGTTTACAGAACTCTCTCCACAATTCTGACTAAACAGGAGTTACTCAGCCTTGTGGGATCTCTATAATGGCTGTGGGTGGAAAGGCTTTGTTGAGCAGTGTGGTAAGATGCAAGAAATTTCAGTTATAGTGGGATATATAATACAATTTAGGCTCACCTTCATACAATTTAGGCTCACCTTCAAACTAACAGGATGCAGGTTTCAGCCCCCACTATGGCATGTAGGGAACTTAGCAGATCCTCTGTAACTCTTTGCTCCACACCACCCAGGTGTAGATGGGTACTGGGCAGCAGGCAGTGATGGTGATTTTAAAGTGCTTAACCCCCCTGCAGCCAACACTGTAAATGGGCTGCATGCTCACCAGGGTCAGGGAGTTGGGATAGGCTCATGCTTAAACAGGCCTGCCTAGGATTTAATAATTCTAGAGTTGAAGCTGCTTGGATGGTGATGATAATTAAAGACTATAAACCAATAAATTTACATATGTCATGAACAGCCACCCAGACAGCATGCCAAATCGAGCCAGTGCTTAAACAGGCCTGCCTAGGATTTAATAATTCTAGAGTTGAAGCTGCTTGGATGGTGATGATAATTAAAGACTATAAACCAATAAATTTACATATGTCATGAACAGCCACCCAGACAGCATGCCAAATCGAGCCAGTGTGGTTTCCACATCGTTTTGATGTTGCCGACATCGTGCCGACGTCAATACAATTTGGAATGCTATCTGATCACTAGGAAGTCCCCGACCACAGGCCAATATTTCACTTGTGAATTAATGCACTATATATTGTACATCTTTTTGAATTTTTGGCTCAAGGGCACAAAAGTGGAATACATTACAATATCAATACATGCTTTCTCCATTAACATCGCCAAACTTCGTGTTTGTTGTCATTGACTGCAAATCCATGATAAGGAACTGACCTCCAAGCAAATGCTTACACTTGTCTAAGCAATTCCAAGCATTTCCCAAGTGGCAAAAGACAATATCCAATTATAAAATATGCAGAAAATCATGACAAAAACAAAAATAGACCCAACTGCATAGTTTTAAGGTGAAACACAAAGGTATGTGGGTCCATGGACAAAAAACACTTTTAACAACGTTGTTGCTCTACTATTAATTGCAGGTAGGTGTCATTGGGTCACGGTCATAACACAGATGGCATTCCAAATCGGCCCAGCATTGTTTCCACATAGACCACTGTCGTTATAACATCGTATTAACAGCGCCAACATCGTGCCGACGTTGAAACGATTTGGAATGCTATCCGGGAACGTCCTGTTGAGCGAGATATCCCATTAGAAAATTTGCCAATTAAAATAGCAACAAGATATATCAAGGGTCATTCACCTCAAAAGATAATATTGGCAAATATGAAGATTTAAATATATATTCGAGCGGTTATGGTCATAATTAAGGTAAAACGACACCGAGGTATGCGACCACCTTGGTTACCGATTTACTTATCTATAACTCTTTTGGTTGTATGAATATGAAAACTTCCTGATGTACGTTAAATGGCCTCTGCATGTCTGCCTGATAGACCATCCAAACTATATTACACTGTGTGTCGTCACCTCACAGCCAAGTGACCTAATTATGTACATGTTTTGCTCATTAAGTAAGTAAGTAAGTAAAAGTAAGTAAGTAAAAATTTATTTTAAATCAACATACTGGTTAACAAGAAACACTAGCTAAAAGCTATCAGTCGATTAAAACAAAATCAGTAACAATAAAATCAATAACAATAAAATCATAAAACATGAGCATCATTAAAATGTCTTGAACTCATCCAAAGTAAATTAATCAATTTCTCTTATAGTCTATAGGCTGGCTTATGATATTAAAGGTCTAACAATGAAATTACAGAATAATTAGAATTTCAATTCTTGTTCTGACAAGCAGGCAATTCAGAAGAGAAAAATTGCCTTTACTCTAAGAATATGAATCCATTTCTCTTGTATTTTAAGAGAAGTCTATACTCAGCCTATTGGCTTCAAAGTTTAACCATTCATATTTTTTTAACTAGAATGTCCATAATAAGGTCACTGGGCTGTTAGGTGACAGCACACAGTGATTATTGGCTTATATTAGAGTTTTCCCCTGGAGGTTGGTGACTTTCATTACAACCAATTCCACTACCCAAATCTTAATATATGACATGTACATTCGTCCTCATCAAGTGCAACTTTTATGTATTGCCCAATACATTTTCAACCTGTTTTGATTCTGATTGAATGAATAATAAATAAATTTAAATTAATTGGATGATAAATCCACACAATCACTGCACCAGCCAGACATTTGTCTAGATACTACGATGGAAAAATTGTAAGGCCGTCATAGTTTATACCTTTAATTTGTTATTCAATGTACCATCGTATCAGGAAATATGATACTTATTATGTATTGATATGGTAGTATGTAAATCATTAATGCCCCATCGGGCGAATGAAGAATATTTTTCATTACACTCGGGGTCTTCGAAATTGACCATTCAAAATAAATTATCAACAACACTTTTAAGATGCCTGTCAAAAGTTTCAGAACATTGTATATGATCAGATTGGGGGGTGGCCAATGTCTATGACTTGGCCAATTTCTATGACCCCTAGTGTACACCCCCGATAGCATTCCAAATCAGGCCAGCATCGTTTCTATGTCGGCCGCCGTCGGTGCAACATCGCTTTGACATAACCGACATCGCGTAGAAATTTGATACAATTTGGAATGCTATCTGGGACTCGGAAACTTGTTCTGAGATTCAAATTCCAAAGATGTTTATAGGTATTCCTGAGCTGAGCAGCTTATATGATGTGGTGGTAAATAGACAGACACAATATACTCGAAAATGTGAAAAACATCAGCCCATTAGAACTTTAGGGGTTAAGGTCCTCGCTACAAAGTCAGTTAATTTTCTATATTTTTTAACTATAGTTTGCAACATTGAACTAAGGCTGGCTAACGTGTTAGTAAGCTGTGGAAATGGGGTCTGTAATTATATGCATCCTTTTTGAGGAGCAGCCATGTTGGCATTTTTGCCTCATTGACCTCTCTTTGTTCTCCGATATATGTATTGTGACGTCTCAGTAGACAATGGCCATGGTGAGGTCACTGAGTGCGAAAACAATGGTCAAGTAACGACATCATAATATATTACGTAACCAAAATTAGGTCAATGTCCTAATGGCTGCTGCGGTCAAAACCTTTACAATTAGTCAAATTATAACAAATTAGTTATTTTGACTTAGAACCCAGTGAGAATGACTTTTCTCTAGAAACTGAGATCTATATACTGATTTAACCACAGGGTGGGGGGGGGGAGGGTAGGCTAGCTTACTGGTAGCGCGCTGCTTCCAACCACTGGGTCCCTGGTTCAATTCCCCTTCCAGCCTAAGCCTTCATCTCATTGCTATGGTCCCTGCCTATCCTAATTAGCCCATAAGGTGCAGAAATACAGGACGTAAAACCCTAATCCATCCACCCACCCTGTTTTAACCACATTTACACAATGAATCTCTTTCCAGCTGGAGTGCTTAATATTGAATGTTCTTCATGTTTATTACATAAACTGGATTTGTCAGGTCTAGTGGAACGAGTTTCCTATAATTCAGTTGATGGAGTTGTGGCTGGAGCTGATTCGTTGGATGCAGACAATTTTCTTTCTTGAAAACAGCTCCAGTCGTAACTGGCTGAGGGTGCTGAGACGTGACAAACGTGGAGTTCTTCTGCCTGACACTGAAACTTCTTATTGTTCGGGCCAGCTGTAGGCCAACTCCCCCACTTAAGTCGGGGGAAATGACGATAATAACATATCACTCTGAACTTGTTCTCCTAGACTGAAATTGATCAAGACTAATGCTGTTTGATATACTGCTTCTGAGTGCCACATCCCAAATTTGACAAAAAACTGATTAAGAAACTAAATTATAAGCTGCTGAACACATAAGTTTGAAATGTGGTCAATATATAATTCCCTTTCATTTGGGAAGGCTGTAAAGTTTGACTAATGAATCTTCAAAGATGATGTAGTAATTGATCTTAAAATACAATAGTTATACCCTACCCCTCCCCCCCCCCCCCCCAAAGAAGAAGAACGTTTCCATGTTCTTAGTTAGAATTTTCCATAAAGGAATGTGTTCTGATTTATGACCACTCTAGCTGACGTTCTCTTGTAATTTTATTTATTAATACACTATCGAAAAAAAAAAACCGAAAGCCAATATATATTTATATGCCTAAACGACCGTAAATTAAAATGTTTGCGATTGCAGCAGAAAACACGATTTCGCAAAAATTGCTATTTCAGCCTTGAAAAGTTTTCTGATAGACGCAATGAATGTTTAATGTAAAAAATAACGTGAGACCACAGCAAATTCTTTAGCTACGAGTTCAACTTGGTGCTTTCAATGAACTTATAACCAGCATTGATTCTGGTAAATCTATTTTTTTGTTGATGGGCTTCTCTCTTCAAGTTCCACCTTCCACTTATTTATTATGAAAGGTTTTGTAGTTAATTTTTTTTCTAGGCAGCAATTTTAACCTTTAGTCTATAAATAAACAGGGGTTGCTATGTTTATATACTGTATATGTAATTGCATATAATTTTTTGGTAGGTTTAAATAAAAAAAAACAATTTCTGTTTGTCTGTCTGTCGAAATATGAAAAATACTTTCAAAACATCACATAGGTACAACATAACATTATAACATTTCTCGCTAAAATGTGCTTGTCCAAACAGGTTTTTTCAATCATGCACAGAAAAAAAATTAAGTACAGACGTTATTGAATCACTTATCATGTTACTGTCCAATCATTGAATCAGAGGCATTTATTAGTAGAGACTGGGCTGTTCCTCATCATCCGTGTGGATGGAAAGTCGTCCAATATAGAGTTTTATTGGATTAAGAAAAGCTATGTCGGACTCCGTGCCATCCGCCATTTGTGTAATATAAATCATGTATAAAAGATGGTTTCCTTAAGGTGTAGCCTTAAATAACAGATAACCCCAAGCAACACCTGGAAAACACCATTTTTAAAAAAGATATCCTGTTTAATCCATTCTCATTGTGGTAAATGCGATTGAATTCGCTAGATTTTCTAAGAAACGGTGACACGCATGTCTATTTTTTTCTTATTTTGAACATACATTTGTATGTGGCTGCTACCTTGAGGATAGATTAATCTTGGATATGCTGTACTAGATAGGAATGTGGATAAAAAGTATTCAAAAATAAACCCCCAATCCGTGGACCACCTTCAAAACTTCAAAGGTATTAAGGTCGCCCAGTAATACTATACACCCTCAAACATACTCTTGGAAACGCTACACTACCTAATAAATTACCCAATCATCATCTTCTAATCCAAGTAAAAAGCTTGTTTTACGTTTTTAGTGCCAATAGATTAGTTGGGCCTTGGGTGACATGGCTAATACATATGCATTGCCAAAAGTAATGTAATCTATGACTAAACATATGTCCTTAGAATTTCGTAATTTCACAATTAGCCTTTTCTTAATAGCTATGGCTATGATTTACATTTTTACGAACGTGGTTTTAATTTGAAATCTGTAAAACAGGTTGGCCCAAAATGTCTCCCGCCCCCTCTCCCCTCCCCCCTCCCCCCTCCTCCAAAATAATGAGCCTACTATTGGCTTACTATTAGCCAACTATTGACCTACTATTGGCTTACTATTGACCTACTATTGATTTACTATTGGCCTACTATTGGTTTACTATTAGCCTACTGTTGACCTACTATTGGCTAACTATTGACCTACTATTGGTTTACTATTAGCCTACTATTGGCCTACTATTGGCCTACTATTAGCCTACTACTGGCCTACTATTGGCTTACTATTGGCCTAAAATTAGCCTACTATTGGCCTACTATTGGCTTACTATTGGCCTACTACTGGCTTACTATTGGCTTACTATTGACCTACTATTGACCTACTATTGGCTTACTATTGGCCTACTATTGGCCTACTATTGGCCTACTATTAGCCTACTATTGACATACTATTGGCCATATATGTGGTCTTGAGGATCCAAAAAGACTTTTTCTGAAAGGTATCATCGGTTTCCAGACATTATTTGACCAGAATCTGTCCTTTCGTTATGGCAATATTATGAGAACAAGTCTACTGGATCCAGTATCCAGAACCTAGATAGCATTCCAAATCAGCCCAGCATCGTTTCCATGTAGGCTACTGTCGTTTCAACATTGTATTAACATCACTGACATCGCGCCGACGTTGAAACGATTTGGAATGCTACCTGGTATGTAGTTCATACTGTCACTCTTTTTTCACAAATCCCAGATAGCATTCCAAATCGGCCCAGCATCGTTTCCATATAGGCCACTGTCGTTAAAACATCGTATTAATATCGCCGACATTGCGCCGACATTGCGCCGACCTTGAAACGATTTGGAATGCTGTCTTGGAAGGTGATCCGAATCAAATATTAGGTCTCGGTTACAGATCCATAGTGTGATCCATACCCTCCAATAACTACAGGTGTTTGAACAAGAAAGGAGACCAACATAATTGATTAGCACAGTGGCATTCATTGCATGTACTGGAACAGTATTCCAGATCCAGGATCCGGAATATGATATAGATCGCCTCCAACATTTCATCAGTTTTAGGTATCAGCATTATCCACCTGCCCACCAAATTTCATCCAAATCCATTCATGACTCTTTGAGATATCCTGCTAAAAAGCAAATAAATGAATACATAGATAGAAAGTCAAAGATACCAAAAACATTTAACATCCTTGGCTGATGTACAAAATTGTAGAAAGATTGAGAAAAAGCCCAGTGACCTTACTGATATCGTATGAGGGGGTCTTCCAGGGTTCCATTTCTCAGCATGAATTTTTTGGTAGTTATTTTGTTTGTAAACAAGAAACATTCGTTACGCATGAGTCATTTGCCCTCTATGGGAGACCCTTCCCAAGATTCACTCCAATAAGGTTAAAAGTTACAACCAACAAGCAACATGAATGCCAGCTATGCGACTGTAAAATAGATTTATTATGCGATTAGATAATGGTAAATTTATTTTTAGAAAAAGAAAAAAAAAATTGGGCATTTCGTATCACATCATGCTGATTGATTGATTGATTGATTGATTGATTGATTGATTGCCTTAAAACTTCCACTATAAAGTTTTGTGATATGCAAGATTGTTGTTTCATGTTTTCAAAAGAAGTGTCCCTGCATATAAATCAATCAATCAATCAATCAATCAATCAGAAAGCCTACATGCACATTTAAAAGGTGACCCATTCCATGTTATCAAGTTTTTTCCAAGCAGTTTTTATATCTTGCCATGGTCATTTTTGTGTCCAGAAAACCATGGTTACATTTTGAGGGGGGGGGGGGGGTAGAGATATTGTTCAGCATTGGACGAGAATACCATTGCCTCAGAGTGCATGTTATTCAATGCATTATATTATATCGTATCTTCTGAGATAATGGGCCTTTGTGTGTGTCATTGTGATTGAAGAAAAGTGCACAGTTCAGGCTGTGAGAGACATTTTGATTTACAATCCATTAGATGTGTCACCACTTGATAAATGCCACTTTTTATATTTTTTCTGTACTATTTGAATTTATCTGAGTAATTTGTAATATGTGTCTATACCCGAATGCAGTGTATGAAATAAATATATATATATAAAGCCTACTTGCATTTCCTGAGGATACAAACTGCATGGTTTTTTGGGATGTAGCCGCACATTTCGAGATGAATCTTAAATTGTATTTAATGACCATTTGAGGTGAGATTTATAGACCAAGAGAAGGCTTCAGACAGCACCATTAATATACTGCAACCAGATCTCGCCAAAGAATTCGAGGACCACAAAACAAGAGGAAATAATTACCAACTTTTACACCCACTCACAAATGCATGCATGGAAAAAAGGCCAATAAATTGTGAAGCAGACCTTTTCCCTCCGATATTATCAACTTCACTTAAAGTGGCCTCACCCTGCCTGAGCCATATGCTCATTTTTGCCGACTGCCTGATCCCAGCTGTTTTGAATGGCATACCAGGCATACATGACATTCCAGTGCGCTCCTGGCTGACTATTACGCATATCAGTATGAATGGCCCCTGCAGTCCGCTATTACAAGTTTTTTAGTAATTGATTTACTTAGTTGTGGGCCCCACCCAAGCCCATATATGTTTTGACAGAATGTTTTCAATTCAGCCACTAGAGCCACCATGCTGCCATTAAAGTCTTAGCACGGGACTAATGTATTTCCTTTCAGAATTCAGCTTATATTAAACTCGTTTTAAAAAAAAAGCCATTGCACCAATGTACCAGCCATATACCTGGATGGAATCTATTTTATGTCAGGTGAACTGAAGTGAACTGAATTTCACAATGGGTCACATGTGTGTTGCCTTGCTGGGTCAAAATACCATGCAATTGGTATCATATTAGTGACAGCTGGTGCTATGTCACAGTAATTGGCCTAGTGGTTAGTATCTTGCCGCTATCAGTTATCTGGAGTTCGAATCCTTGTCCAGAACTGTATCAGCTATATTATACTGATATAAGCTATGCCTGAACTGTATGCTATTACAGCAGATTTCATGGACTTGGAAACTCAATTCCAGTGCAGTCACTCAGCCAATTGGAGCTCTGTATTCACATGACATCTGCCATCCTGCCAGTTGGTGTTTCGTTTCCAAGTTTATGAGTTCTGCTGTAAGTTATTGGTGCCCAGTGTCAATGGTGAGGCAAAAAGTTAAACCCAGATAGCATTCCAAATTGTATCAACATCGGCGCGATATCGGCATTGTAGTAACGATGTTGAACCGACAGCGGCCGACATAGAAACGACCCTGGCCCAATTTAGAATGCTGTTTTGTGTGTCATAACTTGTAGTGTCTTTATTGTATAATTATACTTATTTAGTTAATTAAAGAAAGCTATACTTTTCTGTAATATAATAATACTTCATTGTGAACCAGGTGCTGATAACATCATTGTAATTTTCTATAGTTATTGTTGGTTTGTGGGTGGCCCCTCGGCAGGGATGACATGATCATCTTAGAGGAGTCACCCTGCTCAATATTTTATTAAATGAAATGAAATTTTTAACATGTTTTTGTAATAAAAGCGGACAAAATAAATGAATCTGAATCTATGTGGGAAGCATTGCAGATAGTTCTTTATCATCTCATCATTCCATCTGCTTCTGGCTGCTGATCACAAAAGCTTACTAAAGTGTATGATTACGACTATTATGCCTACTGACATAGTTTTACAGAGGTGGTGGTGGTGGTGGATTAGGGCTTTACATCCTGTATTTCTGCACCTGATGGGCTAATTAGGACAGGCAGGGACCATGGCAATGAGACGAAGGATGAAACGGCCATCCAACTTAGGCTCGACTGGGAATTGAACCCGGGACCCAGTGGTTGGAAGCCCCGTGCACTACCACTGAGCTAGGCCCCTACCATAGTTTTACAGAAATTGTTGTTCACTGCTTATCTGTAGGAAAAAGTGTTGGTTCGGTGATTATGATATCCTTTAATGATATGTTTGTAGGAAACATTCATCGTGTGTTTCATAAGAAGAAGATACCTCAAATAGCTATTGAAGGACACTCAAGGTTGACGAATGCATTTGAAATATTCAATATACTTGCTCTATCTTAATATTATGCAAATATGAAGTTGATTAATTCATGAATAATTCATGTTTTTAATAGTAAAAGGTGATATAAATACATGCATGAGACTTCCCTCTTGCAAACAAGGCCACACAATGGAATTTGACCTCCAGGCCTCGCAATGACACCTGGCCGTGACGTCACAACACCTTTGTTTCTTTTTTGATCACATGTGAAATAACAGTCTACAGACAGCGTTGGCGATCTTGATAATGTTGTCGTGCCATGCCAATTAGACGTATTAAATTCCCCTTAATAAATATATGTTGCATGATATGGGAACTTCCAGTAGATAAATATTTAATCATAAAAAGAATCGTCTTTTTTGTTTTAAAATGCCAGTTTTTCAAGTGCTAAAAGGTAGCGAATCATTCTAGTTTTCTTACTAGACACTGTTGTCATTAATAAAGTGAGTGAGTGAGTGAGTGAGTGAGTGAGTGAGTGAGTGAGTGAGTGAGTCAGGCAGTCAGGCAGTCAGGCAGTCAGTCAGTCAGTGTCAGGAAGTCAGTCAGTCAGTGTCAGGCAGTCAGTGAGTCAGTCAGTATCAGGCAGTCAGGCAGTCAGTCAGCACGTCAGGCAGTCAGTCAGTCAGTCAGGCAGTCAGTCGTCAGGCAGTCAGTCAGTCAGTCAGTCAGTGTCAGGAAGTCAGTCAGTCAGTCAGTCAGTGTCAGGCAGTCAGTCAGGCAGTCAGTGTCAGGCAGTCAGTCAGCACGTCAGGCAGTCAGTCAGTCAGTGTCAGGCAGTCAGTCAGTCAGTCAGTGTCAGGCAGTCAGTCAGTCAGTCAGTCAGTGTCAGGCAGTCAGTCAGGCAGTCGCTGATTCGAAGGAGGATATGATGTCATTCATTCATTCATTCATTCAGTGAGAGTAATGACAGATGATAGAATATAATATATCATACTCTAACAAAACAAATGCCTTCGACAATTATTGTGTTGAATTGAATTTGAATTTGAAATATTTATTCAACACAAGTACATACGTAATGTGATACAAAGAATCGTTTGAACAATATCTTTATGAATCAATACTATGTGAATATAGAGCAGTGAAGTCCCCCCCCCCCCCCACTCCCCTTATGGTAAGTAATGGGCTATCTCCTTCACCAAGGTCACCTTTGGGAATGTAACCTTACGCCTGAGAAGTTAATTAACAACTGCATAATTTTCTCTTCTACTGCAAAACGAATGCATTGTTTTAGCTGAAATTAAACAAGACAAATTTAATTGGACAAGCTGTGTCCTGTTTAAACACAGCCTTCTTGATTTAGCCACCATAAAAATTTAGTTTTACTTTTATTTATTTTATTTTCGAGGCTGCAGTTTGCCACAATATGATATACTCAGACTCAGACAAGTTTCATTTCCTGTATAAATGTACAAATTATTTTGTACCACTCACCATTGCAATTTAGTAATATGTACAAATCCTCATGTACAACAGTTAGCCAGCCACGCTGCGCTGGGATTGGCTGAGAGCCAAAAGTGGGCGGGACCTGAAGCAACGTCTCCAGCATCATGCTAGAAATAATGGCATTAATTCATTAGACGAACTGTAGACCAGTGAATCGTAATCAATGAAAAATGAAAAATACACAATGACAATAAAAAATATTGGGGTTGTGAGACATGAGATATGTACACCCTTAAATGTTATGTACAACTCGGCTTCATTGTACAGTGACATTTTCGAGTGTATATATTGTCATGTCTCACATGTAACCATTGTATAATTGTATAATATACAGGTGGAGACACCCCTACAATAGTTTACTATCGCTACTGGGGTGCCACCAAAAATATTTTCATCCAGATCCTTGCAGATTTCAGCATGTAAGATAACTTGATGATGACAAATATTTCTATTTTAGATGTCGATCGCATGAAATGTTAAATTAATTAATTGTCTATGATGAGACAAGTAATAGACCCCATCCGTGGGGTAAACGTGTAACGTGGTGTGGACTCCAATTGAATCTTGTCATCACATCATTTAATCTGACTCCAGCAACCAGCCAGACCAACCTTCATACCAAGTAGCATTGAGATGTTTAAATTTAAACAAAGTGGAGGCTATTCTCTGGGTCTTCTATTCAAACTTAGGACTTTACATAGGCAATGCGAAGTCTTGAAGAAAATTATTAGGCTCCATGCCATGATGTGCTATGCCATTCTAATGGACAGCGATCGGCACTGGGTGGACCCTTCTACCTATTTCTTTAAATCTAAAGCTAATTTTTAAAACCTTCATCATTGAGTTTACAGTGCTGGAAAATACACTCTCTTTGGATCCTCCGGATTTCTATTATATGTGTTTATATGATTATTGCAAAAATGTAATATCTGTATGAAATACAACAAAGAGTAGTCCAACTGCCAACGTTTGCATTGATGTTATAATGTGCAGGCAAAATAGTCCGTACACATAGGTATTCAATTATAAATAATTTGTACACCAACATTTTGCTCATGTTATGGATGTGCTGAGCCCATTTTACCATCGCTCGGTGGTAAAGTGAAATGGTAAAATGGTAAAGTAGCTACGTTTTGGTAGTAATGTTTCCAGCAGATGGCTCTGTGCCATTACTGGACCACCTTGTGGATAGATGTTACACTAGAATTCTTTAGCTGGATCCGTTTCACATTATACTTTAACTGTACAAATACAGTTTCTCAGTCACTTGCGGAGTAATTACATGTTTTTTTTTAAATATATAATAAAGAGTCATACACGGTGTTGTGTGAATAATTTATTCCAAATTTTCGGCCACGATCCATGTTATCCTATTCAAAATTTGGCAACTTTGTAATTTTATGTGTTACTGTAAAGTTTCCCATGCCTTTGGACCTGAAAAAGCCAAATCTATCAGAACCAATTTGGTCTCAGATGTTGAAAAGCAAGGGCTCATGGAGCATATAGTTTTGACTATCGCAAACAACTAAAAACACCTATTTTCAGAAAAATTTTTTTTATAACCCATGATCCAAACAAGTTATACAGCAACAATTAAGCTAGCAAAATGAAAGCATGTACAATAAGAACAAAATAATATATTTTATAAAACACATGCTTTCCAAAACGTCCTTATTAATTGTCATATATATGATGTTTACTAATGTGTAAACGGGGTTAACGCCCTCTTGGTCAAGGCAACATTCATTCCAGGCAATACCTTGATGGCCACCAGGGTCAAGTTATGTTCGCAGCCTCCACCAGGGACTGCCAGCTGGGCTAATCCAGTTGTCCCAGGTATATAAGGATCTCCCCCAGGCTACTGGTCATTCGCTTCTTTCTACTAGACCAGCCTCATCTGCACTCAGCACCTGCCACATTACACTCCACTCATGCGAGCCTGAGCCGATGTTTCCTGTTTGCAGTGGTCAAGCAACACATCTCTAAGCCTGCTACAAGCCTGTTTCTGTTCAGCTGAGCCCCTATAGCTTCAACTTTAAGCCGTCTGAGCTATACTACACTACCAAATCTTCTGACCTTCATTCAGAAAAACGTGAGTGCACTTGTTTTAGTGTATACTTCTAATATGACAAGGTCTAAGAAGGCAAAAGCCCGCAGCTGTAGTGTGTGTGGAGGAGCAGTCCGGGGCCATGACGGACCTATAGGACCAGGAAAGTGCAGAGCTATACCTCCAATGGGGATGTTTGACATGCTGTCTGAGCAGGAATCTGATATTGATAATGTGAGCATTTGTGATTCACTTCAGAGACTCAATGTGGGAGCTGAGAGTGCAGCATCAAGGAGCGAATTTAGTGCTGGGGCTAGCAAGTTAGGTGGGCCTGTGATAGCCGAATCTTTACTGTGTAGCAGTACCAGACCACTTGACTCTGTTAGCTTGCCCTCAGCACAAGGCAACGGATCAGCTGAGGCTGTTTCCATGAGGTTGCCAAGTTCGGCAATAGGCGAGAGTGGCAAATTTGTCTCGTTCGCCAACAATCAAATGTGTGAGAGGGAGTACAGAGATTCTTGTATCTCTGAGGGCGCCCGCCCGAAGCAGTCATCAAATGTATATGACCACCCGGTCGATTTGCTTGTAGGCGAAGTACCCAGCCGGCCGGTTTGTTCACCCTTTAGGTCCGAACGTGATCCAGAGTACCTTTACATGAGACCAGACACAGTTGAGACCATAAGGCATCGAATATGTCACGATAGGCAAAGTAGCCATGATACGAGTAGACCAAATGCATACCATGAGTCAAGCTATAGGTCAGTCAGTCCGCCACCTCGTGGCGCTGGGCATGATCGAAGAGAACACCCATGTCGCAGTGAGAGAGTGTTAAATTCCCCCCCTCGGGGGTGTGAGCAAGATGCTAGGTTGCATAGCTTACGGTCGGTTGGTTCCCCCACCAGGGGGCGTGAGTGGCAAGCCAGGCCCATGCTGTGGCAGAAACGTAATTTCGATAAGTTAGGCAATACTTATGATGGTGACCGAGACGAACTGAGACAGCCCGAACCAAACCAGAACCCATGGTGGCTGAGGGAGATCCGTGATGGCAGCAGTGGCATGACCAGAGGACTTCCCAGAGAGAGGGAGCCAGGGCCCTACAGGCTAAGTGAGCGTTTCATCGCGGACCGGAGCAAAGCCGAGCATCCCCATCATCACCCTAGGTACCTGGAGAGCCCCCAGCTAGTATACAGACCCTCAGACTACCCAGAGCCAGGAACCAGCAGACATCCCACCCAGCTAGAAGCCCATTCCTGGACGGGTCACCACGACACCAGGGCGCCTAACAGCCCCATCCAGGGGGTAGAACACATCAGCAACCGTATCTGTGATGCGGCCTTATTGGGTGAGTTCATCGAGTTAAATGAACTACTGAACAATAACATTAATGACAATGATGAATTTAAAAGTTATGTTGATAACCACGGCAATGTCAATATTAAGTGTCAGCGTTCCCGCAGAACCATATCAAACTCCTTTAAGTGGTTGGAGGCCTGGAGTCTGTATGAGATAATATTGTGTGGAGAGTACGGTTACACGGTCTTTAAAGAGATGGTCTCTTACCGCTTATTTATGATTACAATGTTTAATCGTTTTAAATTATCCTATGTATTGGGTTATGATGTACGCCATAGGCAAATCTTAAGCTGTAGACATTCATTCGCATTTGCCAGATTGAATCAAGAGTTATATGTCACTACCTTTGATGCTTCGGCATTACGAAATGTAACACGTTGCTCAAGGTGTTCATCCATTGAGCACAGTTTTTCTGAATGTCCCTTTCGTGGCCCTGGGCAGGGGGGAGACCTGCCAAAAGCCAAGAGAACTGACCAAGGCCCTGATGACAAGTGTCTCATGTTCCAGGAGAACAAGTGTAAAGCCGGAAAGGGTTGCCGTAGGAAACACATATGTCTCGTGTGCGGAGGGCCAGAGGGATTCAGCACTTGTGCGAAGTGTGCCAAATTGCGCCCTTTGCCCAGTGCAGTTTCTCAACATTAATTACTGGAGCCAGACGTTGCCAAAAATTGTAAACACAGATGAGGCAGAGCTTATTATGTGTCTTATAACCGAGGGAGTCCGAATTGGTCGCCCTCCAGCCAGCAACGTTGTGGTCAATCCTAACTGGCCGTCCGCACGCGAGTTTGCTCAGCAGGTTGGTGACATCATCGATACCGACTTGCATATGGGTAGGTTGTATGGCCCGTTCACAGACTCTCCGTTCGTGAACTATGTCATATCTCCCCTTGGAGCTTTCCTAAAAAGGGACAGCTCCAAGGTGCGTCTAATACATGACCTCTCGTATCCGGCAGTTGGCTCCGTTAATGCCAGTATTGATCCGGATGATTACTCTCTTCAATATACGTCCGTCGATGATGCAGTAGCCCTTTGCATTAAATATAAGCCAAAAATTCCTTTCTTAGCAAAAATTGACCTGAAGGATGCTTATAAGCATATTGCAGTCCACCCTGCAGACTGGCATCTGCTGGGGTTTCAATGGTCCGACAAAATTTTCTTTTCTAAGGTTCTTAATTTCGGCTTACGATCGGCTCCGGCACTGTTCGATGTATTTGCGCATATTTTAGAGCTTTTTATGGTATGTGAGGGGGTCACCATGGATATCGTCAGATACGTTGATGATTTCCTGGTGGTCTCTCCCACCCACCATGCGTGTGCTGATAACATCAGCAAAATGATTGAGGTTTGCGGATTGGCTGGTTTTAGAGTTCAGCCAAGCAAGGTCACCTCACCCAGTTCTGTCGTCGAGTTCCTTGGCATCATTATAGACTGTGAGACCAAAGTATTGCGTATCTCTGACGCCAGAGTGTGTGAGATTAAAGATATATTGGCTTCATGGCAGGGCGCTAGAGTGGGCACAAAGCGGAGTCTCTTAAGTCTAATTGGCAAGCTCGCTTTTGCAGCCCGTGTAGTGCGTTCTGGCCGTGCCTTTATCGGACGGCTTATCGCCCTAACTAAGAAGGTCAAGTTCCTTCACTATAAAATTCGCCTTTCTGCTGAGGCCCGCAAAGACATTGTCTGGTGGGCAAAGTGTCTAGACACCCATAATGGAGTGTTTATGTATGACACTGATTGGTCCTCAGATGATGTCTTGCATGTCTATACAGATGCCAGTGACTATGGCTACGGAGGTCTTCTGGGGGACCAGTGGTTTGCTATGGTGTATGCTAGCGAATCTGCCTCCCTTCGGGAGCGCTCCATTAACTGGCGTGAGCTCCATGCAGCAGTCAAAGCTTTGGCCTCCTGGGGCGAGGCACTCAGTAGCAGGAAAGTTATTTTTCATATTGATAACTCCTCCGTCTGTTACATACTCACCAAACTTTACACTCCGGTTCAGGAGTTGCTTGAGATGGTACGCCAGTGGACCCTCGTGCTTGAGGCCAACAGCATTCTTAGTCGCATTGTCTACATTTCCACAGGTGATAATGTAGCTGCGGACAGGCTCAGCCGAGGTCAACTACATGAATTTCTAGCTGATGGTTTTTCAATGTCAGGTCGTGTATGGCCCGCAAAAGTTTCGTATTTTGGCACTACCATTTAACTGTATTTTACTGTTTCAGAATTGGATCGGCGAGCACAATCACTAGTTGCAACAGGGTTGGCGTTCAATTCACGTAAAGTCTACTGCACCGGTGTCAGGCATTACCTTAGATTCTGTCGTCAGTATCAGTTTGAACCACTTCATCTCACAGAGGTAACGGTATTACGTTTTATTGCCTATCTATCTACACTGTCTATTCTCGTTCGCTCCATTAAGGTATACTTAGCAGGAATAAAGTCATGGGTCATTGCATTAGGGGCCATGCCCCAGAATATCTATACAGTTCGGGTAAATTGGGCTCTCAAGTCTCTAGACAGGCGACATCCAGCACCAAGGTCAGCCGCACCTGTGTCTTATGCTATGTTAAAGCACTTATATGATACACTGCCTGATAATTACGAAAATATGATGATATTCACAGCCATGACCCTGGCTTTCTTTGCCTGCCTCAGAGCGTCCGAGTATACGTTTAATCCGCATGTATCTCCTCCCCTCCTAGCTTCACACATAAAGTTTTTTGAGCGGGCTGTCCCGCATTGCACACTGGAAGTAAGTTCATCCAAAACAAGCGTCAAGGGCTTTGGGGTAGTAGTCGGCTGTTCACAGACACATGTCTGTGCGCACTGTAATCTTAAAGCCTACCTGCCCCTCAGGCCGCTGGGTCTAGCTACCCCCTTGTTTTTGCACTCTGACAAGTCTCCACTGACGCATGAATCCCTTTCACGAGCTATGAAAGAGAGGTTCACTGCGATCGGTTATGACGCGTCTAATATTACGCCTCATTCTCTCAGGGCCGGCTCTGCTACAGAAGCAGCGCATAATAAATTACCTGACTCCTTTATTAAAAAGCTTGGCAGGTGGCGCTCTGGTGCTTATTCTAACTATATCAGGCCTTCAACTGCAGAGCTGGCCACTGCTGCAGCTAAACTCGCCGCAGGCTCGCATAGCACCCCACACTAACCGTTAATCCTCATTTCATATCTATCTCTCATAATTCACCTCTGTCTTATCTAACATTTAATTACTTGTGTTTGGGATTGCCTGCCATAGCATGCATCTGGGTGTCCACAAACACAAGCATGTAACATTCCTTTATGCCAATTAATAAATGTGGCAAATGTATCCATTTACCAAATCATGTGTTCTTGTTGTTCTTATGTGTTAAATGATGTTTACTAATGTGTAAACGGGGTTAACGCCCTCTTGGTCAAGGCAACATTCATTCCAGGCAATACCTTGATGGCCACCAGGGTCAAGTTATGTTCGCAGCCTCCACCAGGGACTGCCAGCTGGGCTAATCCAGTTGTCCCAGGTATATAAGGATCTCCCCCAGGCTACTGGTCATTCGCTTCTTTCTACTCCCTCCCACCGTCCCCTTAAAATTCAAATTTTCCTTTCTTAAAAATTCCCAAATTGTCACATATAACCTTGTTTAATCTTGCTATATGTATTACCAATTATTATTAATGTGTCCCCATTAAGGGTGTCCACAAACATTATTATTATTAATGTGTCCCCATTAAGGGTGTCCACAAACATTACTTGTATCAATGTGTCCCCACTAAGGGTGTCCACAAACACAAGCATGTAACATTCCTTTATGCCAATTAATAAATGTGGCAAATGTATCCATTTACCAAATCATGTGTTCTTGTTGTTCTTATGTGTTAACATGAACCAAACATGATGAAACATTAATTAAAGTGGAAAATGAACGCCAATAATAATTGACATTGGGTGAATATCAACATTTGTAGCAATGTAAGTTCCAAAAAATTATCACATAAGTCAATATTATCATATTGTAATGTATTTATATTATGTATGACCTCTGATGTATTATTGTTTTTATTTAAATTTTACAACTGTGGTTATTTACTTCTCATTGTGGCTATGTCATGTACATAGGAGAGGTTGTAATAAAATAGCACAGCTACTTCAACTGCTATTTCCAGTAACTATGCATTCAGTGTAAATTTCATTGTTTTAAACTTTTTTTTAATGTTAGGTCCAAATATGCTAGATTAGATACAACCTGGGCTAACATCAAGTAAGTCAGACCTTGTTCCATACCTGTTCACATTGTTGGTTGGTCTTTTGGATTATCACCAGGATATGTTGCATGATGGTATTTTAATTAACTGGTCTAGCAAAAATATAAAAGTAGTTGGCACGCTACACAGACATTCAAAACTTATCCACATATTTGTCTAATAACTGATCTGTGTTACTGCATTCATCTTGAAGGGTCTTTTCAAATTATTGGAGTGAAAAGGCCTGAAGTTGTACATCTAGATGATCAAACACCGAAACCTTCCCTGTTGGCTAACTATTTGCAAATGATTCACAACTAGCAATAAACAGACAAGCCTTACTGTATTTGTTTTACCTGCAGACACAACCTGATCTGTTGGAAAACCTGCAATGCAAAAGCATATGATACCACAAATGCAGTGATGCCCTATTTGGGCAACCTAGGCAAAATGCAGTAGTACATAAAATTTTATAGAATATTATGAAACACATTATTCTAAAGAAGAACCTTTGTTGGAATCAGACATTGTGTTTACTGTCATGGATAGCTGTTTCTCCAGCGTGTAAATTAGAAATTACATTTTATAAAAAATTCCCTAGTTTGAAGTTCTAGCACAATTAAAATAATATTCGGTGTAGAATAGCGGGAATTTGGGGGTGTGTTCTATGATTTTTTTTTATCTCCTCCCACATTCTAATGACAATAGGACCTCACCTGGCAGAGCTGGTCTTAACCCTCAACAATTTTGAAGTTGGTGAAAATTACTTTGATAAAGTCAACGGTGTCAGCTTGGGTACTAAAATAAGTCCATCGTATGCATGTCTCTTTAGAGGTTTCTTTGAAGAACCTTTTTTTGCAAAGATAACACTGGTTTGAAACCCTTTTTCAATATTTGTTATATTGATGACATATTTGGCATCATTGATTCCAGTTTGGATGATTTTAACATTTTCTTTGAGGCTTTAACCTACTTCCATCCAGTCATCAAATTTACCAAAGCTCTCCCCCTTATCCGTTACCTTCCTTGACCTCCGACTCACCCTGGAAAACAACAGAATTTCTTCCAATATTCATTGCAAACCCAGATATTCGCACAATTGTTATGATTCAAACCACACGTCATCTTGCAAAGACAGTATTCAATACTCACAATTTCTCCGACTCGGGAAAATATGTAGCAATTAAGAAACTTTTAACACTGAAGTTGAGCAAATGTCGTCTTATTTTGTTGAGAGAGGTTATCCCCCTCAGGTTATTAACAAACCAAAAAGAAATCCAAGAGCATTGACAGAAAATAGCCAAGTTTCTCTTCCAAAATACATTTAGTTTTCTATCTTGTCAGCCGTAAAATAGCAAGTATCATTCACAAAAATACGATTATCCTGAAATCTGATCATGAAATCAGACATTTATATCAGAAACCCACCAAAACATGGTAAGATTCTCATCCACCCAACATTGTCCGAATCATCCAAAATCCCTGGAACTTTTCCCTGCAACCATCCCCGCTGTAATACACCATTAATAATCATGCACGCTCCTTTACAATCAACCACTCTTTTTCATGTACAGCTTCTGGAATTGCTGACTGCATATTGTGCCTAACTGCCCTGGTTTGTTGTATATTGGTGAGACAGGTCAAAAACTCGCAGAGACATTCCGCTCTCACGTGTCCGAAATGATAAGAATTGCCTCTCATTCAGATTGCTCATCATTTTAACACATCTGGACATTCCTTAAATGATGCAGTTGTTGCTGGACTTTTGAATGTGAGAGATAAATCTGTGCGAAGAATGAAGGAGGCAAGACTAATTCTGAATCTAGGTACTTTGTTACCTAATGTAGTGGAGACTCTTAAATATATCGTTACACACTGAACGAAAAAGTGAAACTTAGCATGGGGAACATGTTAAAACATATGTTTCCATGGCAATAAGTAGGGCTATTCTGGTTTGTTTTCTAAACAACTTTCTTCTGACCTGGCAAACATACAAATGCAGCTACAGTAATGATTTTTGTTGTGATGAGACATTGGGCCAAATGCCTCGGAACTGCCATTTAAATTATGGTTAAGGGCAGGCCTCGTTTCCATGGAAACAAGAATACGGTTTCAAAAATTGTAAATTTTGAAGCTCTTAATATACGCTTAAGCCACTGTCACACGAGCCGGTTTTGCCGTAGTGAACCCGTAGTATTACGTAATAGTTGCGAAAATCGCTACCCGGCTCCAAGCCGGCGGCCCCAATACGGCCACCCGTGGATACCCGGGGATACCCGGCAAGCACCCGTGGGACCCTTTGCCAAGCCGCGAAACCCGGCCCCGGTAGCCGGTTGTGCCATGCTTGCATAAAAATACCCGTGGAAGCCGGCGGGTGACCCGTGAAAGCCGGCGGGTGACCCGTGAAAGCCGGCGGGTGGCCCGTAGAACCCGGCGAATTATCCGGCCCTAATTTCACCCCGGCGGCTTGTTGAGGGGTTCTACGGGTAACCCGGCGGCTTTCACGGGTAACCCGCCGGCTTTATGCTACCAGCGTCAGCGTAGGCAGGGAGGGGGGGGGGGTTGTATATACTTTAAAATGTTGCTGCTCCTCTAATATTAGTCCGATTTTCCTTAAATAAAGACTGAATAGCAGTATAGCTTATACTGATTCCATACGTATTTTCGGATTAAAAAAAACCCAAATATTAAGCGAGAAGGCAGTTGTCTTGCGGCGGCTGCTGCTCCATTTATATTAATCCGATTTTCGTCAAATCAGGACTGAATTGTAGTACTAATCATACTGATTCCATACGTGTTTTCGGATTGAAAAAAGACCAAATATTAAGCGAGATATTCGTCTGAGAAGGTAGCTAAGTTGGCGGAGGCAAACAGTGGTGCTCTCGCAGACGTCCGCGCCCTGACTGTATCAATGCAGGAAGGGCTGAGCGCTTCTTTAAAATGCTGCTGCTCCCCTAATATAAGTCCGATTTTCGTCAAATTAAAACTGTATTGTAGCATAGTTCATACTGATTCCATCATGTTTTCGGATTGAAAATAGACCAAATATTAAGCGAGATATTCATCTGAGAATGCAGTTCTCTGGCGGCGGCCAGGTGCTCTGTGTATGGTCATGACTTGAATGGTGTGGTCAATATTTTTGACCATGATATATATACATTCTTTATTGCAATTCATTTCTACTCATTCTGCCAACTGCCATGACCGTTATGTCAATTGCTATTAGCATTTTGAATGATATAAAGAATGGGTGTAGAGAATACAGCAAATGCTCAATACATGTGTCAATTGCCTAATTGCCTAAATTGGGGTTCTTTGACCTGTCATTTCATAGTTTGTTCAAAGATGACACAGTAATATGACATTGTCTTGATTGTCATTCACAATTACAAAAAGATGTCATTGCTTTCATTAATTAAAAACAATGTATTGTATTGTAATTACCAGGCAATGATATTTTTTTTATACATGTGAACATTCTTATCTTTTTGTGTATATTTTTGTAAAATTTAAATCTAATATTGATATTGTAATTAGTATTTGTGATTTGATCTGTGATTTTATTTTCTATCTTTTATGGACCAAATATTAAGCTAGATATTCTATATTATTTAATAAGCATATAAATCTATCTGTCTCTCTAAACTATCTGTCTATCTACATATTCGATTTTCGTCAAATAAAGACTGAATTATTCAGGGAAATGTGTAGAATTTATATAATAGTTAAGGTGGGGAAAATTAATGGAGTATACTAGGCACAAACAAGAATATTCTTGTTAATAAAGTTAGTAATACCTCATAGAGTATAGATATGTAGATAGACAGATAGTTATAAGATCTTCACCTAAAAATATGTTACTATCAATAATTCATTGATTCCTAATCAATAAAAAACGAAAATAAAACAATGTTTGCCTGTTGCCAATATCATTCCGACTTGATAAAGATGTCTATGGAGCTATAATAACTATCTATAGATAGATATACTCTAGTTTATATAAATTATCAATATTTCGTTGTTGTTTCTGAAAATAATCCAACTGGAATTAATATTGATATTGCATGTTCCATCCATGATCAAAACAATCTCCCTCTTTAATATGCATAATAAACAGGAATCAGTTGAAATTCAGAACTTCAATTAATGCTTGTGATCAATAATGAAAAAGCATGACTTATCCCATTCTTTGTATTATTCAAAATGCTAATAGCAATTGACATAACGGTCAAGGCAGATTGCTATTACATATATAGGTTAATTGACTTTACAAAACCAAAGGAAAAGTCCTTCCCATTGGCCAGTTGGCAGAATGAGTAGAAATTAATTGCAATAAAGCTCATCCAAACAATGTATATATAATGGTAAAAAATATTGACCACACCATGCAAGTCATGAACATACACAGAGCACCTTGCTGCCTTCTCTGACATATATCACGCTTAATATTTGGTCTATGTTCAATCTGAAATTCTGTGTGAAATAAGTATGAACTCTTCTATAATTCAATATTTATTTGACGCAAATCAGATTAATATTAATGGAGCAGCAGCCGCCACCAGACAACCGCCTTCTCAGACGAATATCTCGCTTAATATTTGGTCTATTTTCAATCCAAAAACACCTATGGAGTCAGTATGAATTATACTACAATCCAGTCTTATTTGACTAAAATCAGAGTAATATAAGAGGAGCAGCAGCCTTTTAAAGAAGCGCTCAGCATTGATACAGTTCCGGCGCGGACGTCTGCGAGAGCACCACTAATTGCCTCCGCCAACCTAGCTACCTTCTCAGACGAATAACTCGCTTAATATTTGGTATATTTTCGATACGAAAACAGGTATGGAATCAGTATAAACTATACTACAATTTAGTTCTATTTAACGATAACCCGTAGAACCCGCCGAGTCACCCGTAGAACCCGCCGAGTCACCCGTAGAACCCGCCGAGTCACCCGTAGAACCCGCCGAGGTACCCGTAGAACCCGCCGAGGCACCCGTGAAAGCCGGCGGGTAACCCGTGGCAGTCGGCGGGTAACCCGGCGGGTAACCCGTAGCACCCGGCGGGTAACCCGGCGGGTGCTGCCCCGCCCCTTTTTGCCGACAGAACCTGTCGCCAAACCGGCGGAAAGAGCTGTTACATAACTATTACGTAATACTACGGGTTCACTACGGCAAAACCGGCCCGTGTGACAGTGGCTTTAGGGTTCATTCTTTCAAAAAACAGATTAGTTGAGAAGGATAAATTTGTAAAATATGTTACTATGGCAACAGGTTAGACATACTGGTTGTATGTAATACATGTTAATGCTTAAATTACAAGAGAACTATTAATGTAGGCACTTCCATGAAAAATCCATGAAAAGAATTCTGAATCATAACCCTGCATTAATTTAGGTTGCCAAAGCAACTGTTAGCATAAGCAAAATGACCTTTTTTAATTACAACTTTTTTTAAAAACAAGATTTCAGATAATCATGGTGTCTTATTAATTGTATTTTGTTCTTTGATGATTTAACAACAAAATTTTTCCCTGTGAATGAATTTGTAAGATCTGTTTCTAATTTTCAGCCTTGGAGCCTTCTTCAGTGCAACTGTACAAATAGATACAAAATTCAAGTTGTGACATCACAAACAAACAGCAACAGTGGCGCCCCCACACAGATGACATCATAATGTTAACAAAACAACCAATGGATAAAATCTATCCAGAAAACCATAATCACTAGAATACCGTAAAAGTTCAGAAAATTTGTTGAAAATATTTATCATATAATTACATCATAATGATAATATATTTAAACTATAATATATACAAAGATTCTTCTTCTCTATTCATACAATTGGATACAATGAACAAAGTTTACGGATAAGCCATGCCTCCATAACTCTTCTTCTTGTGGTGAAATTACATTCTTGACTAGCTGTGGTCAGAGTGAGGCTGTCAGCTGCGGCTGTACCACGTTTAGCACACCGGTTCTCTTCTGATCACCAAAGTTAAGCAATAAAGGGCCTGGTTAGTACTTGTATAACTGACCGCCTGGGAATACCAGGTGCTGTAGTTTTCCAAATTTTAGATCGATTTATGGTTTTTGGTCCAGTCATTTTAGGCCAAGATTTGGCCAAACCTAGAACAAACTGCAACAGAAATCATTCTTGCAGTTTTCTATTCTAGAACATTTACAGAATAACATATCAAAAGTCTAGAGTGATACAAATTGCAGAACATTGCCATGTTAGATGATATTCTTTGCCACTTTAAAGACTTACGGTAAGTAGTTTTAACATAATTTGGAGACACAGATGTGTGTTTTCAAAAAGTAAAATAATCTTGTAATGCATCGAAATGATAAGAAAATAATCAGCTTTTATTTTCATTGCCTTTTTGGTACTGCAACGGAGATATACCAGAGCTGCATGTCAAAATTATGGTCAAAAGTAGCAAGCTAATGAAAAGTTGTAAATGGCGAATCTTACAGCCTTGTATAACTTTAAGTAAGTAAAAAATCGACACATAGCAGAACATTACATCAATGTGACCTCTAAGAATCAACTTTCTGAAAGATCCCTTAACATTCTAATAAAACATATGTATCTTATGTATCGAAATTTGTATCAAACATTTACTCTAGTATGTTAATGCTGTTTGGAGACCCCAGGAGACCCATAGGAGGTTGTCATAATTGACCCCCTGAAAACATTTAATATGTGACAGTTACTGAAGAATAAAAATTAAATTTTTTTTTTTTTTAAAAGAGCCATTTTGGGGTAAAATGTGTAAAATTAGAAAGTTTTACTTAAAAAAAAAAACACTAGACCTATAGATCTATGCTAGCCTAGTGGATATATTTTGGGAGCAAAATGTGTAAAATAAAACGATCTATCGGGTTTCAGTGGCTCTTTTTTGAAAATAGGGTTCATTAGTAAAAAAGGATCGAAATCAGCTCAGACAGATACTGCCATTATTGCAGAAAATAGAATGGTTCAGACTTATTACACTGTGAAAAACAATTCCACACACACTTCAAAACTGTCCACAATTTGAACCATGCTTTTCCTAATGTAACACCAGAATCACAGCAAATGAAACAAACATGAAATTTTAACCAATTATTGGTAACTTAAAGTTCGATATCTTACACTTTAAAGTGAATAACGCCATTTTTTTATGGTATACTAAGAAACATGGCAACCTCATAGAATGAAAAATGTTTAGGTGTCATCATTACCATTACCATTAACATAGTCATTGGTGCAGCTTGTCTACAGTTACCACAAGTGGTTGAGCACTTCACATTCAGTTTTCGACAAGAACAATGCAGATTGCTCCAATCTGTGCTGCAGTTGCATCTCATGGCATGCAAAAGAGAATCAGGAATTGCTGGCAGATCAGTCACTGTTGGAATCACCTGTGATCTGCACATTTTTCATCCCCATTTTTCTATTGGCACTCTATGACGCCTGCATCAGCAACTGCTTGGTTCACTGAACAACTAGTTCTTTGGAAATGCATTCGAACCCAAATATTTACACACCACCTAATGAAAGCAATGGCAAAATACTGAGGGTTGTGCAAACTTTTGGACTGGACTGTTCCCGCTTAGCATCCTGATAAACATCTGTTCTCACTTCATCATTAGGTCTTCATCATCCACCTTTTCTGGCTCTACCATTTTTGGGTTTCTTTGATTTGGTTTAAGCTGTTTAGGTATTTGCTTCCCTGTCCAGAAATTTACACTGTAAACCTGATGATATTTTGCATGCAGAACCCTAGCTTGAACAATATGAGGCCATGAATCATTTCTTTCATTGCAGATCTTTGTGATAAAATATTTCACCTTGATCATTGTTGATGGTTGAAACAGGGAATACTTCTTCAGATTTCTTCTTTGTGGGCCCAAATCGACTAGCTTGCCACAGTATAGACAGTGGTTTTGAAAAGTGAAAGTTTGTTCAGCAGACCTTAGAAAAGGTTGATGCTGGCTGGTTCCTGAATTTCTTGGCTACTCAGAGCTTGAGAAACCCAGAATGTCCGTCAATATTCTTGACGTACTCTTCAACCGTATACCTACATTTATTTAAAAACTTGGACCTTTCTTCCCTAGTATTACCACTTTTAAATTTCCATCAGCCAAACTCCCCTTGCTCATGCATCTATGTCAGCCATACCTATTGTCATAATCTTCAAATTAATCGATCTACCCGTGGAACTGACATCTCAATAGTAAAATCAACTGACTCTGCCCAAGATACCTCCTTTTCTTCGGAAGATTCAGAAATTAACGCCGATACCGGAAACTTCAAGGGGCACTCTGTGACCTTGACCTTTGACCCAAGGTCTTCCAAAGTTGTTGTGATCAAAATGCATCACTGACTCAGATGAAAATTATGTGTGTCCCTTCATGGCTTTCACCTGAGAAATAACCTGATGTTAGTATTTGACACCACTTGTTCTTTTGATAAAAATTAACAAGCTTATGTGAACTTGCTATCAGTTTATTCTTTAAAATCCATTCAGCCTGGCTGCCCTATTGAATTGATGAGTATCAACATTATAGTATTGTTAAGTTTCAAACGGGACAAAATCTTTCACGATATGAATCAAGTTATTTTAGATTTTTTTCTGGCTCCCTCTGTGTAGTATAAGTTGGTAAATAGGCAGCCTTAGCAGCATTTTGGTTGCCATGGATACCAAAAACAAGGTATCATAAAAAAAACTGATATGGCATTAGCTGTCATATAACATGCCATATGTGTGGTATTCTATTATGTGGTGAAATCTGTGATGTAATGTATCCTTGAAGTGAGAGACATGGCATAATTTCCATATTTGGCATAATTCCATTGAGGACCTTGACCTTTGACAACTAGGTCATTACTCTGTATACAGTCATTAATATAATACGTTCAAAATTTTCACTTAGAACAAAATCTTTTACAAATGGGTAAATTTATTTGACTTTTCTGGTAAATGTCATTTCCCTCAGTGCAATATACGTTGGTAAATAGGCAGCCATAACAGCATTTTGGTTGCCATGGATACCAAAAACAAACTGTCATCGGAAAGCACTCTTCATAAGCTTTCACTTGATATGCCAATTGTGTGGTATTCTGTCGCATGGTGAACGTTTTGATGTGTAACATATCATTGAATTGACAGAAAGTTATTTATTTATTTGCCACTAATAATGCTGAAAGACACAAGCAGTTTATTCATAACTTTATTATCAGAATCAAATCAACAATGTATAACATATAATAAATATTGAGCAATAAATCTAACTCCAAGTAAATAAAACATTTTACTGTGGAAGTTAACTTCATGTTTATGTCAGTTAAATATTCTCTTTAATAGTATTAAATAATTTGCATTTCCGTGGTGTATAGTGCACGTACAATACAAAATGTGTATACACGTGTGCACACCGTGTTGTAACTAACAGAGTGCTCGAGTTATTCTAAAAGGTCTTCACAACATATAAATATCATAAAATATTTTCACAATAAGATGACACCTTGAAGTAAATAAACGTACTTCCTTGAAATGTACATGGCCAAATGTGCCATGCGCGTTTTCCATGAGAAGGATAAACGCATTAAAAAAGACATGGTTTTTGCTTAATTAAAATGAGGTGAAAACCATGCGTTTTCCATGCATTTATCCAAACGCATGGAAAATGCACGTAGCGCATTTGGCCATGAAGGTAACACCAGTCACACATTTTAAATTTGCACCATAACTAATGCCATCTGGTGGATTTAGCAGGATTAGGGTCGCCCTCTAGCTGCAGATCATGTCAACAATTTGAGCAGCTGATGTTTCCAACTCTTGGAAGTCACGGGCTTTTAGGTAAAGTCTGGGGTTTGTTGCGATGTTGTTTCTGAGAAGCTCTTCATCAATGAATCGAGTAACTCCAATGGTCGCCACGGCTGTTGTCACTCTGTGCAATTTTATAGCCTCAGCTCTGCAAAAGAGAAAAATATATGTTGTCGTAGAGTACATAGTTTCTATGGGCTCTTAATTCCTCAAGATTAAAGTGTCAATCAAGGCTGTGGCATCTTTCAATCGTGATGGTGACATTATTTACAAATAAAACCTAACTTAAAGCCTATCATTTTCATGTGCAAAATTGGAAGAAATTGAACAAGCCCAATAACATTGCTGGTAAAATAATTGAACAAAGACTGGACAATATGGAGGTCATTCATAAAAAAACTGGGCGAAAAAACTAACAAAAAGTCTTGAAGGACAAAAACATCATTTAACAAGTGACTGAGATCTTATCCAGTTAAAACCAAGATGACTCTAAAATCGTTTGTGCCAATTGCCATCAGTTTATTCAATGGACACAAATGATGTATCATAAAACTTTGTTTCTGACCTGTGAAATGCATGTAAAATTTCCTTCCGGATAATAAAGACATATATCAAGTAACATGACAATGATCCTAAACTGCAACATTAACTCAATTTTTACCAATGGCCCACAATTACTACCATGTCACAACAGAAAATAGTTTTGTCTTTAGACATACCTTGCATCAATGACTCCGGTGACTTCATCTCTGGGTTCGTTGGGTTTCCCATCGGAGATGACCACAGCAACATTGTCTGCGTCGGGTCGGTCTCTTCCATTGAATATGTTCACTCTGGTCATAAACATGGCTTCGGCCAGGTTGGTACGTGACTGTAAGAACGGCAAGCTGCAAAGCGATAAGAATAGCACGTGATCATCAAACTTCAATTTACTCGATACCATAACAAAGGAAGCTTCAGAATTATATAGTACAATTTAAAAATACAGGCTCATTTTGGGTGACCTGCCATACTAATTAAAATAGTAATGCTTTTAGCACCAATTTAAATGAGAAAGAGCCTAGATATGGACAAAATATAGTTTTTCATATTTTAACTCCTCACGGCGGAAAATTTGGATAACATTATTAAGCACCGTTAAAGACTTTGTATTCTCTCATACTAATTGAAATGCTATGTGAAGTTTTTTGAGAGTTGTAACAAGGATATCATAATTGGTTTTATTGCATTTTTGCATTAACACTTCTTTGGTGTACCAACAGGTGTCACTAATCGACATAGAAAGTGGTCATCTGGCTCTGTTGCATTTTAGGGACATTGGCCCATTTGGAGTTGTGGGATATAAGCATGTGCCAAATGGGGTAAAACTGAAGCTCCTAATGTCAATTTAATGACATAAACATTGCCTTATATCTACTTCTTGATCTGTCTCCAAACGTTGCTCCAAAGATTCAAATTATTTGCAAATACTGAAATCAACAGAATAAAGCCTCACTTCTTGATGGTATTCAAGAGGACCTGTTTACTCCCTGTTAGAGGAAGAACGACTCTAGCATCGGTGGAAAACAGCACGATTGCCACATTGGCACCATCTGGCCCAAAGTCGGTCTTTTCGTCAAGGACTTCGATGATCCTGTTAAGAGTGGCAATGACTAGTGGCCAGTTATCACCTGTCTCCTTGATGCTGCCAGAGGAATCGACCAAAAGGGCGATGTCCACTTTGGTGCAACCTGGAATCATCAACAGTATTGCTCGTTACCTTGTAGAGAGCGATGTCACGTTAGTTAGTCAAGTTTCTTCCTTTAGGAATGTTATTTTGATTAAATATTGATTTACAAATACATTGCACAATATAGCCAATCACCAGAAAATTAAAGTCTTACCAGTGGTGTTCATCTGTTAAAGGGAGGTTAGGTATTATCGATCTGAAGGTTAGGGTTGTGAATTGGTTAAGTTGTTTGCTTATATAACAAAACCAGTTAGATTGGTTAAATCGGTTAATTTTATCTAATTTTCCTGGAAAAAAACAGTCATGTACAAGTATCTCAAAATGCTATTTCACTCATCCACATAAAATATCAAGAAGCGTTACGTCTGAAATTAATAAATGCCAGGAATGAAATAAACTGGTTAACTTCATAGAGGGTTAGACGCTGAATATGAATACTTTTTGCTGAAAGTATACGGTCAAAATACACAGATACATAGAGTTACACAGTTATATGAAAAGATATCGAAGACACGTATTAACAAGATTTATGTACAGAACATTGCAGTAAATAGATGTTAAAGTCATTAAGTGAATACTAACAACACAGTCTATGAAGTGAACGTGCTAATTTACAAAATATATGCAGGTTTTAGTTTGGCAGTGAACAGTCATGCAGCCCTTTAGGTTAACTACTACAACAATTCAAATTTCCCGCCATGAAACTAGTGACTCCCTCAAGTGAAAAGCTAATTACGAGGCAAATCTCTGCTAAGGCATGCAGCGTTGATGACAGGTTCGATGACATTTGTCAGTGTTTGGAAGTTGGGCGTTCCGATGACCCCTGTGGCTGGGTCACTCACTACTTGTCGGAGCGTGTCGAAACTGACAGCATCTGTAACAGCTGCAAAAAGAAAGGGATGTGGTGCCCGATTAGAACAGAAGGACAATTGGACATTACGTGTAGATCGGAGCTTTTTTTTTTAGTGGAAAGCATAATCATTGAATGCAAATGCAATTGGCACCAACATAAGAACATCAAATCAATGCAAAAGTTTAGATGCATGTCCTTCATGCTGAACTATACAGCAGAACTCAGATTTGGAAACTGAACTCTGGTGGACTCATGTGAATTCAAGACTCCCATTGACTAAAGAAGTCTGTCAACCAATAGGAGTCCTAGATTCATTCGCCGTTCTCTGGAGTTTATCGTTTCCAAGTTTATGCTTTCTGCTCAACGGAATCCTTTTGAATTCACATCTAGCAGTTTTCCCTTACCCACGGCAACAATCCTGGCTCCCAATATATTTTTGGCTCTCTGTGCTTCTGCAATCTCCTCTCTCTCTCGCTCATTAGAAACTCCATCAGTGATGATGATCATGATTCGTTGAACATTGGGTCGATTTGCTCTTGCAAAGACTTGATCACCAGCAAAGGCAATGCCATCAGCAATGTTTGTTCTTGATCCTGGAAATATGGTAGAATATTGCTATTGTGACCGCAAGATTCAAAGGGTGGTGAACTTAGACCAGGAGGTCTTAATCGAATGGTACATTTCCAAGATATAAATATACCTCAGTCGAAATGTTGATGATAATTGTGTGATGGATGAATCCACAATATTAGCAAAATTACTTATCAATAGTTGTCGAAAACCGATAAAAAGTCAAACCTATGTCTTTTAGATTCCTAATGGCATCATAAACCTGGTTGATTTGGCTGAAATCTGTCAAAGTGAAGGCAACCTGGGCTTCTGTACTAAAGAGCACCAAGCCAAACCTGACTGTTGGGAACCTAAAAAAAAAGTGAATATTACTCAAAAATCTGTATGCAGTTTAGCGGTTGGCATCCTATTAATATTTTGCCACTCAGCTGAGACAGCAAGCACAGATATGTAAAATCATATTAGTGTTAGTTATATTCTGAGTATGAGAGAGTTACAATTGATGACATCATAATGGCTATATTGTGACGTCACAACACTATAAATGTATGACATTTTAGTTGGTTATATCCCGAGCCGAACTAATTTATTTGATCGTTTAACTGCTTTTAATTGAAATAACTAACATTTTCATTTTTTACAGACCTGGTGAAAAAGCTCTGGACAGACTTCTCGAGCAGCTCGATGACTCTCTGCCAGTTGCCAGGGTCTTGTTCAGTGATGGACCCGGAAGCGTCCACCACAAATACAATATCTGGGTTGAGGTTACATGCTCCAGAAGCAGGTTCTGAACAGGAGAGAAAATTGATATGAGAAAGTGAGGATGAAAAAACAATGTGGGACTATGGATCACAATAAAGAAGAATTTTTTTTTTAATGACGAACTGAAGGGGTAATGATCCTGGCTTGCAGATGCAAATAATAACTGAAACTTTGGTTTTACACCAGTCTACCCACTAACAGCGCTACTACATCATCTGTTATGTGATGCTTACTTTTTCATCAAGTTTGTTCATTATGATGCTTGTATGGTAATGAATAATAATTTCAATTTTTGCACCTCAAGTTTCATTTTATGCAGCTTTTATTATGTCTTTAGTCCAAGCTTGATGTTTCTGTTTTATTGTTCCCTCAAGACAAGTCAAGACAACGGAAGTCTTACACTCAGTGGTTCCACCATCAAACTGCAAATGCTCACTGAATAAAGGGCCTCATCAGTGCCTTATTAGTGCCTTATCAGTGCCTTATCAGTGCCTTATCAGTGCCTTATCAGTGCCTTATCAGTTTAACTGTTAATCCCCTTTCCTCAACTAAGTAAAATTTGTTACTTAGTCTGGCAATGGTTATATAACCCAGGAGAATCATAACTGTATGTATTGTGACATTTACCTCCGGGACCAGGAGCGGGCGTAGGACTCTGGCAAGCAGTGTTCACAACAGGAATAACTTGAGATGATAGCGTCTGGAAAGATGGAGCCTGGAAAGTCAGTCTGGAGCTACCTGTGATGGCCTCCAGCAACTTCAGATTGATGTCTGATGTCACTCCTGCAAGAAATATGTAGAATATCATACATATCACCTAGATGGAGTATCATCTTCTTGTGGAAGATGGACAGAAATGACCCTTGTAAAGAGGAGAGAGTATGACAGTCACAATAGAGACTTTTCACTGAGCAGCCCTGAATTCAGCAAGACAAATAATCGTATTTTTAGATAATGCAGTTTCCTTACTTTAGCCAGTGAATTTAATCTCTGAACTATGCAGTTTACCAAAGCGAGTGTCCGTGCTTGGCACTTTTCATGTCTTCAGCCATTTCTAGCCAATAAGAGGGCTTCTCCGCGGCAGTTGAGCATTCACTAGTCTCGATGAGTGAGCTAGATTGTTGTCGTATGAGTTGTTCGATGAGCAATACATTTCAGTGGCTAATGTCTGTGTTTTTATAAATAGAAGTCTTACTTACCAATAGCCAAAATCCTGGCACCAATGTCTTTCAAGAGTTCTGCTTCAACCAATTCTTGCCCCTGCTCTTTTGTGGGGATTCCATCAGTTATCAAAATCACCTGTAATCAAAAAGATATACCTTAAACTTTTTGATATTGTTCATGTGAAAATCTGCATTAGTATCCATGATATTTCATGTTTTTTGCTCTCGATATGCTCAAACAGGTATTATTTTACTGTTGTGTCGTGAGCGATTTTTTTCCAACCATACTGTCCTCTTAGCACTCCTGATGTATGACCCCTTGGTGGTTAAGTATTAGTTATATCCCACATAGGAGGGAGTTAACTAACATTTTTGTTGGTTATATCCTGATGCTGAAGGCGGAGGGATATATAAGCAACATAAATGTTAGTTAACTCCTAACTATGAGGGATATAACTAACTTATACTCCATTGGGCATATTTACTAATTTGTTTGATTGTTTGTTTTCTTTTTAGGCCTTTATTACGCGTAACAGTTCAGTTTGCAATAAGGAGGGAATTAACAAACATTTTCATTGGTTATATCCCGCAAAAGAACAATAGAAAAGTAACTGCCATGATGTAGAGATTGTTTAATATCAGATGGGTGTGAACTAACCTGTGGGTAAGTGGTAGATTCCCTGACAATGATTTGTCGAGATTTTCTCAAGGCATCAGCCATGTTGGTGAATGATCCGTCATAAGTCATGTTGAGAACTTTTGATTCAAAATCTTTGAAATATCTGGAAACCAAATAGTTATTCAAAGAAAATGGTGAATATTCGACAACTCGCTTATTAGTATGACTTTTATATATCTTAATTTTTGTGTTTATAACTTTGGAAAATTTGTATCTGAAATTTGTAGTATGGGAAGAGAAGCCTTATATGTTGCTACATGATCAGCCAGCTTTAAAATTTTATAATTAACTTTATGAAAAGTAATATTTTTAATATTTAATAGTCCATTTATACATTGGTTAAAATTTAATGTTATTCAATGTTTTTATTATAATTTTTTTTTAAATTATCATGCTTGCGCCTAATGAAATTATGCGGTTTAGATCACTTGTAAGCCCGAGTGGGCTGGGGAGTTACAATTGTCATACCTGTTGTTTTTGTGTGTAATGTTAATAACTCTATGTGACTAAAATAAAATAATTTCAAGTATTAATTTTAAGTGGTCCAACTTACACGTAGTCAGAGAAATATTGCAAGATCTGGGCCTCGGAGCTAAAGCGCACTAATCCAAACTTGGTGTTGGGGGAGGTAGAGAGGCCTCTTGCCAGATCAGCCACAAAAGTCTTCATGAGTTGCCAGTTGTTGGGTCCTTTTTCCAAGATGCTTCCAGATGCATCCACTATGAAAATGACATTGGTCGCCTCACAGGCTCTATCATCTGCAGTGACATTTGCAAGATCTCGTTAGTTGCAACCTATTTATTATAAGTTACTGCCACACCAGCTAATCTAATGTACAGAAGTGCTCAGGGAAAATATGATGCATAAACACCAATTGGGTTGGCCAATTTTATTGTCGATAAAAACCCCTTTGAAGGGGCTTATAATATAAATTAACCAATGTGGTTACCATAGGATACCCTTGATAACATGCACCCTTTTTTGTAGGGGTTGGCAACACTGTCACGTCAATATACACTTCAACCCAACCCGGCGGTCCTAAGTTAGCAGAGGTTGCTTATCGCTACCTCTGCCGCAGAAGAACATGCATTCAACTTCGCATTTCTCTATGGATACCTGTGAAGCTTATGTACATCTTACTGCTCAACATAGATTACCTGGCAAGGGTCTTGGAGTGGGGCAAGTGTCTGTTGCCATGACGACGTTAGAGATTTGTCCTGGCAACGAACGGAAGTCAGGTGATTTGAAGACAGCTTTGATGTCACCGGACATCTTGATCATGTTCTTTTCATCAATCATATCTGTGACTCCTGTAACCAATATATACAGCTTTAGGTACATGACGAATAATAAAAACTAATAACCTTTTATGTTGTATTTGTTTGACTGTGACTCATAATCCTGCAATAGGCTGATCGTCTTGTGACACGGGTCACATTAATAAGAATAAATTACACAGAAATGAACTGAATAATTACAAACTACGGCTATTCTATAACGAAAATGGCTAAACTTTCTGCCGGTCACACTTGTCAAACGGGTTCAAAAATTGTTTTGTTCCTAAATATACTAATTTGTTGAACCATTCATTATGGCTTATTAATATTGCATATTGGAAATATTATTTATATGTGTCAAAGTGTATACGTTTAATTTTAGTGTAATCATGCTTCATGCTTTTTCCACAGAACATGTCTGAGGAAGGGGATTCGACCAAAACAATTTTGTGAACTGCCCAATCCCAGGGTTCTAAAGTAATTAAATTGTTAATGATGGAACTTCATTATTTATTATCTGACCAATGAAGTATCGTTATCTTTTATAATTGAGTAAAGAAGATCAGTGACAATGTCAATTGATTGCTAGGTTGTTCACGTGATTGTTCACTGGATTGATCAATCCCTTGGTTGATTCATTAATAACTTGATCACTTGATCGATTGCTGAATTGATCTTTCAACCACATGGTTGATTAATTGATTGATTATTTGATCGATCGAATGATTAATTAATCGCTTGATTGATTGATAGATTGTGCCACTTACCCACAAGAATGATCTTAGCTCCTTGGCTCCTGGTGACTTCTGCCTCAGTCTCTTCATCCCCACTTTCTTGCGTTGAGGTTCCATCGGTGACAATGATGACGTAACGGGCTGAGGGTGTTCTCGACTGTCTCAAAACATCTCTGGACTTTCGGATGGCATCAGCATGGTTTGTGTATTCCCCGACAAACTGAGTGCTGCGCACTTGAGCAATGAAGTTAGTCAGGTCACTGCAATGTGTTAAAGTGCATTCAAAACTGATTCTCTGTTTCAATGGGACCCTAAGCAGATTTACTACATCCAAATAATCCATAATCTTAGAAGGATACATATGTATGGTTTATGATTAACCAGACTAACTACTATATCTTCATAGAAATGGATAAGATAAATATCAATGAATATAACTTTCACATACACAAAGTCATTGAGGCGTGTCTCTATCTTGGCTTTGGTGCTGAAGCTGACGAGGGCAAATCTAGCTGCCGGTCTTCTTTGGGCGATGTCCCTGGCAATGGAAATGCCGAAGTCCAGGAGACGGTTGAAGTTGTTGGGGTCCGCGTCATTGATACTTCCAGAGGTATCAAGGGCCAGGACCACTTCCGGGGGACCGTTGCAGTTGCCTGTTATGAAATCATGGAATGAGTAGTAAAATAATGTGATATGTAGCATACACATGCAAGTCTATTGACCAATAATGCTTTGATCTAGTTTTTTCAAGTAAACACATTCTAATAGTTTGCTTGTAAACCTGTCTGATGATTACTTACAAGTGCCAGTTAACCACCTGCAGGCAGACTAGAATTTACGTGAAATTATATACATCTGGATCTGACCGTCCATATCACCAGATATTATATGGATGGATGGGACTTACTCCATGCCGAGATGCCCTCTACAGTTAAAAATACAAAGCACAGATGGTGGGCCATCGGGTAGGGAATTAACTAACATTTTCATTTATTATATCCCTCTATGAACAATAGAAATGGTATCAGGGTTGCAGTGGGACCATGCTTTGCTTTAAAAGGTATGATGACTGCAGATTCCGAGGGATAGATTTAGATAGATGGATTGTTTAGCAGGTTATAATATATATATATATATATAAATAAATTTTTTCATACACAGTATATCAGAATACAAGCGATCAATTGAGATCCAGCTACTTTCAAAGGGGTGGGCTCAGTCATAGTGCACTGTGCTTCCAACCACTGGGTTCAATTCTTGGTTGAACCTAAGTTGGATGGCTGTTTCATCCATCATCTCATTGCCATGGTCTCTGCCCGTCCTAATTAGCCCATCAGGTGCAGAAATACAGGACGTAAAGCCCTAATCCACCCACCCACCCACTTTCAAGGAGCTGTCCTTTATTTGCTTACCAAGATCAGGAACCGGTAAGACACAGCCTCCTGCTGCTTCTATGATGTTCATCACCTGCTGTGAAAGGGAATCCCTGAAGTCAGGGGACTGGAAGACATATTGCTGTTCACCTGCTAGGTCGAGTAGTTTCTCATTGTTGATGTTAGATGTCACTCCTGCAACAGAGATAAATAAACAACTGGTTGGATGACTAGACAATATAGTGTATTTCAAAGAACTGTTCCATTGACGTTTCACTTGCATCACTCAGTTTATCACAGAAAAACTTTCTGACTTATATATAAAGGGCGGAGGCCTAGCTCAGAGGTAGCGCCCTGGACTTCCAACCGCTGGGTCCCGGGTTCGATACCCGGTTGAGCCCAAGTTGGATGGCTGTTTCATCCTTAGTCTCATTGCCATGGTCTCTGCCTGTCCTAATTAGCCCAACTGGTGCAGAAATACAGGACATAAAGCCCTAATCACGCACACACACACACACACACACACACACACACTCTGACTTATATATAAGCTACTTATGTGTCCAGTGTTTGAAATAAAGACACTCTCACAAACGGTATGAGTAAAGGAAACCCTACCAGCGGAGTAGAGCACCCGTTTCAAAAATTACTCTGCTAAATTGTGGGAAGTTTTTATATATGCTATAACCTGGTACGTCTCTCAATGATAATGACATTTGATACTTTTCTATGCACTTGGTTTTTATCTTTGTTGTTTTTATAAAGTTAATGATGACTATGTATGACTAATTATATGCATGGCATTGACGGGATCTGACTAACTTGAAAATGGAATACAGGATCAGTCATCATACTCAACTCAACCCATCACTTTCATGTCATTACATATCATTGTAAAAAAAAAAGATTCTATCCATGTTATGTAACTTATAATAATAGCATAATAATTTCTGTTTAATCTTAATGTAATGTTCTTTTTATTGAAGGTGCCACCATTACAGCTAATGCTCAGGTGGTTTCCTGATGGGCTTATATTTATAACAGATTAAAATTCATAGTTAACATCATGTAAATGTCTTACTGTACCATTTCCATCAAAATAAAGTATCTATCTATCTATCTATCATTCTGCATACTTCATATGTATCTAAAGATGATACCTGCCACAGTGTTTGCCTTACCAACAGCAATGATAGTAATATCATCATTCCTGATTTGACTCGCAATTCCTGACTCGATTCCCTGTTCCTCGGTGGGCATCCCGTCTGTCACCATGATTATGTAACGGTCATTGTTACGGGTAGTGAACATGTCACGTGACTTCCGGAGTGCGTCGGCGTGGTTGGTGTAACCCCCGACGAAGGCCACCGCTCGAACTTGGTTGGAAAATGAGTTCTCATTTCTGAGGGTAGAAGGAAGGAAAATTTCAGATGAATAAATGAGTTATTAATTCAAATGACACACAATTAGTAGCATGATACATGCAAGTTACTCATAACAAGACCAAGAAATTAAAATTAAAAAATATTCTTTATGATTTATTATATGATTCCAGTCCAGTCTTTTACTGACATCCTTCCTTGAAAGGCAATAAACATTTACCCGCTGGCAAAGGTCGCTGTGCATGTGGCTGGCACAGCGACAATGAGTGACACTTTGATGTCATGAAGCTGATACATGGCCAAATGTGCTTCGTGCGTTTTCCATGCATTTGGATAAACGCATGGTTTTCACCTCATTATAATTAGCTAAAAACCATGCATTTTCCATGCATTTATCCTTCTCATGGAAAAGACACGTGGCACATTTGGCCATGTAGAATGTAAATTGTATTTATTTATTTTTTGTTACTATATAATCAGTTTTAATTGTTAAACATAGTAGGGGATACATCCACCCTTAGGTAATGGTATTTTGAAAAATACTCGGATGTATCCCATTTCAACATATTATATGTTTATTAAATATTATATCACATTGCATTTATATATACCTGTAACCTTGTCTGTCACAATAAGGCAAGTGAAAAGTTTTCCACATGACCATCTCCAATTATTTAGAAATAACAATAACAAGCCACTTGAAATTTGCTGTCTTTAGATAGAAGCATTAAGAGAAGTGACTTAGTCACCAGGGGGCACAGAACCTACATATTTACCTACTAAATACACACATCCGCCACCTAGCGAAGTATGACAACACCAACTGTTTCAAACGCCATATGAATGGAGTAAGACATATTTGTCGCCCTAATCAGATTTTCCTCCCCGTTATTAATGTCCTGAGCCTGACATCTAGTGAAACTTCTAGGGGCACGGAGATGTTTCGAAATGTGGATAATGCAAAATATTTAAATTATCAATATTGGAATATATTAGAATAGGGAGGAAATCATTCATTTGACTGAGCATCAATTGCTTTTTGTGTAGGTTCTCATTTATGAATTAAACTTTATTCAAAGACTACTTTTGACTGAGTAACTGATTTATTTGTTTGAAGAAAAAAAAAATTGTGAAATTAGAATAATAAGAGAAAATCATTTGCGTACTTGACCCAGGACGTCAGTAATAGTTGCGTATACATTCTCAACAACAATAAAAGCACTTATGTTATCTTATCCTATCTTATCCTATCTCATCTTATCTTATCTTTTCTCATCTTATCTCATCTTATCTTATTTATATCTTATCTTATCTCATCTTATCTTATCTTATCTTATCTTATCTTATCCTATTCATATCTTATCTTATCTTATCTTATCTTATCTTATCAGACAGTACCTGTAGTCCGTCAGGAAGCTGATACTAGTTGCATTGTCCGAGAACCTGACCAGGCCAAAGCGAAGTCTCCGTGTCGATCTGGACATTTTTGAGGCTATCTCAATGACGAAATCCTTCAGCCTGTCCCAGTTACCAGGGTCCTGTGACATATTTTTAAATCATCATATAAATAAAATATATTAGTGTCTAATTGAAGAGAAAATGCTAAACATTATTAACAAATTTAACGTTGCTGTAAAGGAGTTTTTAATTGTTTCCATGGCAACCCTTTTTACCTGGTCCTTAATGCTGCCGGATGCATCGATGGCGAATACTATGTCAGCGTCATTCGTGCACTGACCTACGTAGAAGAAATAAAGAAATACATCTTATTATATTCCCAAGTTCAGATCTTGGCTTGGTGATGAGAAAACAGTCGTTCCTAAATTACTTGTGCACTGACAATTTAAAGGCAATATTTTAATTAAATTACGAATAGCCCAAGAAATTGCCATACTTGTGCATGATAATTGCACTGTAATCCCATAGGAGTGAAGACTCAAATTGGAGATTTTAACAAGCCAGTTTTATTTGATGCAGACTGAATCTATTTGTTTATTCAAAGTGTGAATAACACTTCCGACATTTTTGTCATAAAATATTTCCACTTTAGAAACCCTATTAGCATCACGAGAGCTTTTGATTGGTTAAGCAAAAATGTGTTTACTGAAATATGACAAATAGAATGATGGGTAATTTCATACTATGATTTTAGCTGTCATTCTAATGGCAAATGGGTCAAAAACCTAAAATATGACCATGCTGAACTAGTAAACATACTAAAATATTTTGATGGAAAATATCACAAATAAACAAACACGTTACCTTGGCCATTTGTCGAGATGAATACACAGCCTGAAAAATAAGCATTTGATTAGTTGTCTGTTTATGAAAAAAAATATATATATATATTCAAGATATGAAATATGATTTTTTATGAAGTACTTACAAGCCACGAAAGCTGCTAAAATTACTTGTCGCCGGATCATCTGAAAATTAATTTAAACGATCATTAAACTTGCTTTAGGAAATTTAGTACTAGATAAATGAGAAAGGATCACACTTTATATCAGAATACAGTTTATTGACAATAGTTTATTCTCAATGAATAATAACAGTATAATTTATTGAAGCTCTTCGAGAATTATAATTGGTGCTTATCAAAATAGACAATTATGATAAATTATTTGAACAATTTTAATTGGGTCTCAATCCAATTAAATGCTGTTTAAACAAGAATTGTACCAATATAAGCTATTAAAAACAATGTAAGAAATAAGATAGATTTATGTACTGTCAGAATACAAAAACAGCAGTTTTGGCATCATACTCTTTGCTATTAAGAATTTCTTTTGATAGAATATTTACTAACACGAGAACATCCCACTAACACAGATATGTAATAGCACAATTAGTTTAACAAATAGTTTAGAACTTTCTCGCATGTCTCCATAGAAACCAGCACTGCCAATACACCATTCATAATCAGAAAAGCATTTTGCTATAGACTATCTTTGACCCTTCCTTTCATACCCTGCACACCATTTCATAATAAAGACCCTGCACTATCCAACAGACTTGACCTCTTATATTTACTGAACGACCCTTCCTTATGAATATATTTAACATGTGTGTAACATGTCATCAAGACATTATTACCAATGAAAGGAACATGTCAGCTGACAGGTTTGAGAATGTCAAATTGTTCCCCATGTATGATAGTCGATCCAACGTGACTGCCGATTGTAAATAATAACAAACAGGATTACATAATAGTGGATGGGGAGGGGTCCAACATTGCGTTTTGTGGGATGTGGAAAGATTACAACAAAGTGTCCACCTTCGGCCAATATGATTTTTCTGTACAACATACACCCATGTTGAAGGACAATAAAGCATTCTGATTCGCTCACACGATTAATTGGACATTTTCAAACTGTGTGGACTCCAAGCTATATCATCTCATCATTGTATCAGCCGCTATTAACTGATCAAATAAACGAACTACACGCACTGAGACAAACTTAAAATCTACAGTGCTTAAAAGCTGCAACATAAATTTGACAATTTATTCATTTAATAACTTATCTTTCCACTTGGGAGGTATATTATGACAAATATTTTATTTCATAAACACGAAGACGACATGCTATGGCTCGCTATGGCAGCAACGTGGAAAGTATAAACATGATTTTTATATTAATGGATCTTCGCATGTCAGAATGACAAATGTTAGAATTTAACACCCGGCTGTCACAGTTCATATCTAACCAGGCACAGTTTCCTGCAGATAATAATATTTGACATAAGAAGCTACATGTTATAAGCTTAAGAGTTGACATGATATCCTGTAAGCATGATTTTTTGTTCCTCAACGATGTTGTGTAGGTTTTAGCATGTCTGCGTGTGTTACATGATACGAAAAATCAAAACTGATGACATGTAAGTTATGAATAAATGAGCCGTTATATTTCATGCATTTGGCATGCCATGCACATAACTCATAAAAATAATATCTTCTGCATAAACATATGAATACATAACTTAACAATTTTTGAATCCTTGTCAAATGGCAGTTCGCATAATTTTTTTTATTACAGAAATATATATAAGTGATATCGTGCGGGCAAATTTAATGTTTAAATTTAAAAAGCAACTAGCCAAAATACAGTAGTGTGATTACAGGCTGCCAAAGATATCTTTTAAGCAATATTCTGACATTTTTGAAATTTCTAGTGATATATCTAGTGCCCTGGAAGTATGGCCAGAGCCCAACCAGCTCACCGCTTGCAGCATTGAATGTATGAATGGAAAAAGGGAAATATTTTGAATTTTGCCCAAAAGCACATGTCTGTGAATGTGCTTAGTAATTTATTTCATTCTTTTGTTATGACATATTTAAGAAGAAAAAAAATAAGTATTTTGACATCAATGCGTATAACTCCCTTTTTGATATGTTTAGTTATATAATATACAAGTGGTTTTATTTTGCAACTTTCTTAAGCTACTATGTGTATGTAGTTAAACCTTTATTAAGCAATCACACACAGGAATATATAAGTATGTCGTTTTAGATTGGTGGTCGTTTAATAGAGAGTAAAATATATGATCATGATGATGGAAATTCTGATTCTTGATAGATAGATAGACAGATATATAGATAGGTAGATAGACATATAGATAGATAGACAGCTAGATAGTTAGATAGATAGAAAGATAGACAGCTAGATAAATAGACAGATACATGGATAGACATCTAGATAGACATCTAGGTAGACATCTAGATAGACAGCTAGATAGACAGCTAGCTAGCTAGATAGATAGATAGATAGATTTTTTATTCATATAGTTGGATTTGATAATTATAATGCTATTATAATTAGATTTTTAAAAAACTTCTTTGTACAAAAGTTATATATTATACATTAACTTAAGAACACCTGTTTCATTTCAAAATAATAATTTGAACCTAAAATATATACCAAAACGTGGAACTATTTCGGCCATAACTTTTTTGACCCAGAGAAAGTTTTTAGTTTGTTTACCAACATCCCAAAGAAGACATGAAAATGTCGCAAAACGCCCGGTTGTTGACACAATTCTGGTCACGTTATCATGAATACACACTAACAGGATCAGTTTCATTGGTATTTACAATTTAGTGTAGAAGACATGCTCATCATATGGTCATCATATGTCGTAATCATGTTGTTATCATGTCATAATCATACAAAGTCAAAGGGCATATATGAAGGAGGGACGGATGGGAGGCACCATCGCCAGACAGACAAAATAGAAGGAGAATAGAATGGCCTTCTGACCACAAATAAAATTAGTAATAAGGTTGGGTGATACCTGTCTAGCTAACACACTTTCATTTTCATTTATTTATTCATAATTTTTAGATGTATTAGCTAGTAGTGAAGAAACAATTTTGAAATAGAATATTAATAGTATGTTTGAAATAGTTGTAATAATTATCTAAAATATCGATATATTAAAAATCATTGTGTGAAGGGGGTGAAAGAGGAGCTCAAACCTCCCTATGGAAACAGAAAAAAAAGTCAGGGAGGGTAATTATTTCTTTTGTAGCCTTATTAATGCCACCCATATTCTCCTTAACAAATATTTAGACTGACCTATAAAGAGATAAATGAATAAGTAAATACATAGTTAAAACACCTAATTGCTAGCATCTACAATGATTGCAGTGGTTTAAACACTAATTTGGTTTCAATTCAGTAGGTTTATCATATATCTATTACATATGTTTTTAATCGATCAATGCTGAGACAACTTGTCATATACTCCAAACGGTGATGGAAACCTGCGTCTGAATCTTTGTCATATCATCATTACATCTGCCTCTGAAGACATTTGACCAAATGGATACATTTAAAATGTTATTGCTTACAAGCATAAAGAAAACCAATATAAATAGAACAGAATTGAAGAAAAACTACCAAAACAACACAATTAGATGACAACAAAGGTTGCAATTAAACTCGGGGTTGCTCCAGATGTAATTAACATTCCTCTGTTAATAAGTGAATGACTAATGACATTGTCAGTCAGACAGTCTTGTCATGGGTACCTATTGTTGAAACTGCTGACAAAAATGAAATGTAACACAACACATGCTGAAACACAATGGCCAAAAACATGAATGATTGCATAACAACTCTTCCATGCTTTCAATTTTATGCAAGGATAGCCATGAATGAACCAAAGTAATGACTAAAGGTCTCCAATAATCTCATGTTATCATGCAGCAATGGGCTACTTTCATATTATCCAATAACGTCCATTTAAATACAGGCCAAGATGTCCTTAAGTTCAACTATTGCAGCACTTGGCATTGCTTATATCTTCCTGGATGAGACTGTTAAGTTTTTGGCAGAGTATCAATGGACATGACATGTGATTTTAAGGCAAATTATGTACTTTTATGGCCATAATTAACATGCCATTTAAGTAAGTCCGTATTTCATCAGTAAATATTCCCCCTATAGGTCTATTAAGTAAACAAAAAAGGTTGACTGATACACAACTACGCCACACTTTTAAAATTCGAGTAACTTAAATAAAAAAGTGGTCAATGAATGAATGTGAAAGACCTATATTGAGAATAAAAACGGTAACTCCATAGTGGTAACTTCAAGGTCAGAATAAGGAAAGACTGAGTTGCATGTAAGTGCCACAGAGAACCAGTATAGTGTTCATGAGCACCACTAATGTCATTGATGTGCACCTTCAGTAACTTAATTCAGCACCAGACTACAGCTAGTTTCTACTTGCCTCTACAATGAGTGAAAATAAATATTAGTTACATCCCAAATAGGAGGGAGTCAACTAACATTTTTGTTGGTTATATCCCAACGCCGAAGGAGGGATATAAGCACAGAAAAAGGTTAGTTCAATCCCGACTATGAGAGATATAACTAACTTATACTCCATTAGGCATATTTGCTAATTTGTTTGATTGTTTGTTTTGTTTTGATGCCTTTATTACGCATAACAGTTCAGTTTGCAATCAAGAGGGAGTTAACTAACCTTTCGTTGGTTATATCCCGCAAAAGAACAATAAAAAGGTCACGTGGTGGAGTATAAAACTGATTATTGGCCAACTCTGCTGAAGGCCATGGGTTCAATCTCCGGCCACTCTTCACAGGCTACCTCCAAAATGGATATCAATTGCCTGAGACGTTAAATTGGAGGTGCCTAGTAGTCGGTGTCTATGCGCGCTGAGGCAAGTAATATACTCCACCCATGAGATAAATGTGTAACATGGCATGGACTCCAAGCCTCATCATCTCATCATTATGTCTGCCTCTGGCAGCTTGTCTTACAATAAGCCGACTAAGCATCATATCCAGTAGCATTGAGACATATACATGGACATTCAAATTGACATACAGACCAGCTGAAATTAGAACGTCGAATTTAACGAAAGTTGATTATGTATAACTACCATGTGAGTTGTGAACTGTCATGAACCATTGACAAATGAATAGAACGAGGTATATCCCATTCAAAAGTTGTTGAATGAAATAAGAACTTTTTCTACATAGCTATATAAGGTTGTTTTTCTACTTATTCAGTATCATGTTCATGGCCAATTGTGCCACGTGCGTTTTCCATGCATTTGGATAAACGCATAGTTTTTGCCTCATTATAATTAGCTAAAAACCATGCCTTTTCCATGCGTTTGTCCTTCTCATGGAAAACGCACGTGACACATTTGGCCATGTAGTGCAGTAGAAACAAGTCAGCCACATTAAGGGGGCATTGAGATCTCTCATGAGCATAACACGCTGTTTATCATAAGTCAAAAGACCAACATGGATTTTTAAAAATGTAATTCAATATTTTGTTCATGCTTATAAGGAAAGCCTTACAAACAATAGATCTATTTCATTGCTAATCTGAGGACACATGTACCAGAGAAGATCCAATTATGCCATGATACCCAACACATCCTGTTTCGCATGAATATTTCCGAGGGGATTAAGGTTTAAGTTTGTTCGCTGTGTTTATTAAGAGGACGGAGAGGGCAAGACAAACCGTTATGATATCATATTGACTAAGGCTACAGAACTTGAAGTAATCACTGCACTTACACACAGATTACTAATGAACCCGTTCAAGTATGAGCCCTGTTTTTTAATTGCGTCGTAGGGCGCATTCTTAATTTGCCCTTGAAAGTCCTGGGCCTCTTCGAGTTAAGGGTGGTAACACTGCGGGTGAAGATTTCAAACCCCAGTGGCCAACACAGGGCTCTCTGCGCAATACACACTTGAGTTCCCAAATAGCATTCCCAATCGTGTGTGTGTGTGTGTGATTAGGGCTTTACGTCCTGTATTTCTGCACCAGTTGGGCTAATTAGGACAGGCGGAGACCATGGCAATGAGATGAGGGATGAAACAGCCATCCAACTAAGGCTCGACCGGGAATCGAACCCGGGACCCAGCGCTTGGAAGCCCCCGCCCTGCATTCCCAATCGTATCGACGTAGGCGCAATGTTGGCAATGTCAAAACGATGTTGCACCGACGGCGGCCGATATTGAATTGATGCAGGCCCGATTTGGAATGCTATCTGGGTTATGCCTGTCTCTGAAGCTATCGCATATCTAGAACAGGCGTGATTGACCTTACCAGTCAACACATCATAAACACGATATTTGTTCATATTTTATTTAAATATATTTATCCGGGATACAATATCAGAATATAAACTAAAGATATTACTTATCATTTCCTAGTTTTCACGAAAAAGGGCCTTGGACCTAATTCTGCTATTTATTTTAAAATAAGGAAAAGAGACTTTTACTGCAAAGCCTATAATGGGAAACCTAGTGGACCAGTTTAAGCACAAGTCTTTCTCTCGTTTTCAGCGAATACCTTTCAACACCTCACACGCAGTGAAGAGCTCACTAACATCAGATGACAGTCAAGTAAACACTATGAACTGCAAACTGGCAAGACAAATACGGTTAAAACAAGTGGAGTGGGAGAGGAAAAATAGTGAATTGACAGATCTATAAACACAGCTGGGAGTTATGTATTCTAAAGTGCATGAAATATGTCCTAAAAATATAGAAAAATATAAGTCATTTCTTGCCATCCGAGTACTTTCCAGTTGCTCAAATGATTAATATTTTCTGTCATGATTTCAGTGGAAACAATTTTTACATTATTGCAGGCGCTAAAAATAGAAAACAAATGGACATGTGTGCAGTCACTCTCTTCGTGATACTAATCACCTTATTTGGAGTGAAATTTCCTTAGGGTCCAATTTGAACGCACAATTAACAGCAAGCCCCCCAAACTCTTGGCAGGTGTAGTCAGCGGACTAAGAAATTACTGTGTCATTCCTTTTGTGTTGGTGTTGCAGAAAAAAATCTAACACATTCGTGAACAGCAAAATATGCTCTTATTAACATAACTTTTTTCTTTCTAAATATTGCTACCCTAACGGAGGGTATTATTGACAGGGCGGGTATTATCGACACTCGCATTAGAATGTTAACATTCTAATTTTTTAAGTGTCGATGATACCCACCCTGTCGATAACACCCTCTGCTAAGGTATAGTGAAGAGCATGTACTGTTAGTTTCATAAAATACGGTCGACTATAGCTGTCCGTAGCGACCTGTACCTGGCTGTGGTCTAAACATGCTAAAGCCAGCTGCTTCTGTCCAATTCTATAGCTAATCGGCTAACAGCTATCACCAGATAAATATAAACCTTGGTAAATGAAAGAAATTAATCTAATATATCATATGTACTTTTAGTTCAGGTTTTGAGTAGCCAGCTATGACAACTTTGTCTAGTTTCAATTTGACGGGCCGTTTTTAATGAAACTAAGTGTACATAGGTCACTATGTGTTTCTAGATGGACAGACAGACAGGAACCGAAGCATGAAATTGGTGAATACCTTCATGTTCTCATTGTCAATATTAGTTTCAATTCACTTCGGATACTATATGGTTATTGCAATTGTTTTGATGACATTAAAATAATTTCAGGTAATTCAAAACTGAAAGGTGATAACACACAGTCCGCCCACCTCTTCTCAGTCGAGTGCACTCATTCAACACACTCTCAGTGGCCTTGTTCTCACTCATTATGGACTGGTTCTTTATTTCTCTTGATGAAGTCAGAAAACACGGTCCAGTAATTGGGTGAGTACTTGCTCGAATTGTTCAAGGGTAATAACGTGGCGTTGCTGATTATTGTAGGATCCAAAATGTTATATTACATTAAAATGGCACAAAATGGACAAAAATGCAAGCAATATTGTAAGTAAAAATGTAAGCAATAATGTAAGTAAAAACGTAAGCAATTATGTAAGTAGAAATGTAAGCAATAATGTAAGTAAAAATGTAAGCATTTATTTGCAACAATTAGCTTATTTTTTAATTATGTCGTTTCCATCGTAATGATAATACACTCTTTTTACAGAGCAACCATGTTGGCATTTTTGCCTGAGTGATCTCTCTTTGTACTCAGATATAGTGTTGTGACGTCATTAGTAGACAATGGCCATGGTGATGTCAGATTGCAAGAACAATGGAGAAGTAATGATGTCATAATATATGAAGTAATCAAAATGAGGTCAATGAGGCAAAAATGCCAACATGGCTGCCACGTGAAAAGAGTGAATTTCTGCTGCCTCTCTGTGGCCACAACAAAATGGCCATGATGATGATAAGAAAGCTCAAAGTGGGAGTTTGACTCATTGATAACACTCCTGCAAATTTAAAAAAAAATATGGCCTAAAACAAATGGAATTTAGTTCATTTTTGGATCCTAATTTTAAGCATTTGTTTCATGTAGTCCAAACATATAACATAGCGCTGCTACGCAGCAAACCTCAGCGAACGTCCATTGGAATTATTGGTGAAACTTATGCAGTAAAGTCCACAAATGAACCAGTTAATTGCCTTTATGATATAATATAATATGCTCTTTACATAGGTAAATATTCACTAAATCAACAGTTCATTGCGCAATACAACATACCACACATGTGCTAACAGCTTGGCTACTTCTGAGAAAGCCTATTTTTAGAACTTATGCTAAGCATATATGAAACATCACAATTACAACTTTTAACATAGGCTACAGGGCCAGCAAATTACCTGCAGGTACAGAAGATCATTATATTATTCAATCCAGTAGACTCTACAACATATCTTAAAAGTGTAATGGAGGTGGGGTCCATTTAAAGCTCACTCTTTAACTTCTTTAATATTGTCATATGACCCTTATGCAAGATGACATAATAACAGCTGTTCACAGCATGTGATTGCATGCCTATTTGAGGATTGAGAGCATTTCAGTAGCCAAAATAGATAATCCCTCATTATTTATGACACATTTCTCAGTACATAATGTCTTATTTACATAGAATATGACAAATGGGATTAAAATGATGTCTGAAGGTACATATTTCACTGAACTGCATTACTTCATGGATGTCATTGTATACAGTGTTAAAGGGACGGAAATGTAGCAAATTATTATTTTCTAATTCTCCCATTATTACGAAAAATTCTGTAATAATCAAAATGAAGCTTAAAAAAGGTTGAAGTACTATAATGTAGATGTTTTACTGCAATATTTCATGCTAATAGTATCTTGGCTGTGGAGGTTCGAAAATATGAATTTGTCATATTTTGCCTTCATTATGATATTTCTATATTATTTATGCTTTAATGGAACCCCCAAAAGGCACAACTACACTTTTTTTAAATCTTCTAGAATCATGCCATTCATTTGAGGGCAGGGAAGGCCAATGAATGTGTGTTGCCAGTATTGCCTGGGTATTGCCAAAATTTCCATTTATTAAGGTATATTTTTAATTTATAATGTCCCATACACAAAGAATATGGGCAGGAGGTGATTGAATATAAAGTTGTATATATACATATACTCTAATTCTGCATTCCACTCTCGTGGATGTCATTGCAAACTATGAGATTGTAGGCAAAAAAAAAACACAATTTTTAGAATTTTTTTAAAGTTTTCCATGTAGTAAAAAAAAGCATGTCATGCATGTCAATATGAAGTTTAAAAAGTAAAAGTAATACAATTTAGACATGGAAATGTGAGATTTCACCTATGTGATATCAAGGAAAAAAAAAAAAAAAATCGCATTTTCCCCTTAATATGAAAATGGTATTAAATTTATGGCTATCAGACAAAAATTATAATAAAACAATACAATAGTACACTAAAAATGCAATAAAAGCACATAATGATTAAAATCGTTGATTCAGGATATACTTAAAAAGATATTTGTTTTAAAAATGTTAGGACTAGAACGTTTTTCACAGAAGCAGACAAGAGTATTTTAGACTTTTCTCAGTGCATATTCAATGGTGGCACATTGATGGACCTGACAGACACATAATGTAGTCAAATACGTTGCATGATGTTAGGCAATTTCCACAGAGTCCTAATTTTCCAACGACCTGCCAATTTTGCTTCTTTTCAATCTCCATTCCGTCTTTTATTGCTTACTCAAAGTGTGGCTTCATGTCAGAAGTAGCTCCAAGGTGTGTCGTGGGCAGAACAAGTGTTTAATTTGATCATGTCACTCAAGAGTACAGAGTTCTCATAAAATTGGCTCTTACAGGCAATTTCATAGACTTGGAAACTCCAGAGAACTTCATGTAAATCCAGGACCAATGATTCACATGATAAAAGTAGGGTCCGAAATCTACGTGTTTTCTTTTAATAGATAGATAGATAGATAGAGATGGATAGATAGATAGATAGATAGATAGATAGATAGATAGAGATGGATAGATAGATAGATAGGTAGATAGATAGACATATCGATAGGTAAATAGATATATAGATAGAGATGGATAGATAGATAGATAGATATATAGATAGATAGATATAGACATATCGATATATAGATAGATAGATAGATAGATAGACATATCGATGGATAGATAGACAGATAGATTCATTTGATATGCAGAAGTGCTGTAAATTAGCCAAAATCTAACTTTCTGGCTGATAAATTTTTTATTTTTTAATAACATCATATTGGCTATTGCTGATGGTCACCCAGAAGCTGGAGTTTAATCTACTGCCTTAATCTGTTTGCATTTTGTGCTTCATACAGTGTATTACTTATAGTTCTAATGAAATACTTTTGAGATAAATATTAACTAAATAGCAAGTTAATACTAAGCATATAATGATGAGATTGACCTTCACTTTGGGAGTATAGATTCTGGCAAGAAATCTTCACTTCAATTCTGCTGGTTTTTACTTCATATACTTCAAAATCGTGAGCACTTACAAAATATATTTATTCGTCTGACCTCACAAACCCATCCGAGTGGGAACAGAATGAGATGAAATTTCAGTCTCTTATTTTGGTTTCCTATACAAACTACTTAGAAGGACAAAACCCACCCATATTCATGAAATACTCCCACCCTGGCTGAGTAGGGGACTTTCTTTTATGTATAATTCATGAAATTCTTCTCTTATCTCTTGAAGATGTCGAGACTTAGAGCAGGGCCTGTGGGAAACCACGCAGAGTCTAAAGATCACCCTGTTCAACTTGTGTAGGGGCAATGTAATGATGTCTGTGTCTCGTAATGATGTGATGACAAGGCTGATCTGCTTGGAGTCCACATTATGTTACACATTAACCCCTTGAGTGGGGCCTTTTTAATTGCCTCAACATGGACACCGAGTACAAGGCACCTCCAATTTAACGTGATCGACATCCAGCTGGGATGTAGCTCATGAAGAGTGCCTGGATCAAACTGGGGTCCCTCAGGCAAATGTGGAATTGGCAGATGCTTTGACCATTCAGCTACTTAGCTGTATGTGATGTAATAAGTTCAGAGTTAGCCTCAAAGTTAGTGGCCAAATGTGCCACGTGCGTTTTCCATGAGAAGGATAAACGCATGAGAAATGCATGGTTTCTAGCTAATTATAATGAGGCGAAAACCATGAATTTTTCATGCTTTTATCCAAATGCATGGAAAACGAATGTGGTACAATTGGCCATGCAACAACTTTTCTGTGATTGCAATTACACATTGACAAGCCAATACAGAGCATTTCTTTTTCAACTCCCTGAGTATATATCAGCCTAAAACATACAGTTAACTGCAAGGGCTTAAGAGCTCACACCAGTGCCATCACTGAGGTTGCCTATTGCTAAGTACCCATTACACCTGGGTGAGGTGAGGCAGTGGTTGCAGGAGGATCTACCCATCTACCAGCCATGTCATGCTTTGATTCCTTGTCAAGCCTAAGTTGAATAGCTGTTTCAGCTCATCAGGTACGGAAATGTAGGACGTAAAGCTAACCCACCCAGCCACCCACCCAGTCCCCACGCACTCACTTCTATGCCATGGCTGGGGTTCAAACCTTTAACCCCCTGATTAGCAGGCAAATAACTAAATCAAAAAGGTATCTCACGGGTGTCAAAAGGAACTGATTGGTAAACTAGAATACATGGCCAAATGTGCCACATACGTTTTCCATGAGAAGGATAAACGCATGGAAAACGCATGGTTTTTAGTTAATTATAATGAGGCAAAAACCATGCCTTTTCCATGCGTTTATCCAAATGCATGAAAAATGCATGTGGCACATTTGGCCATGCATATATCATAATCATAGAAGTACAAATGGTTGACTCACTGAATTAGAACTTTTAGAAACAGGCCACAAGTGACTTCTCACTGGGTCAAATTGATGCAAAGCATGTCAGGATTGCTGGGCCTAAAAATTATTCATATATCACTCAACTCTGTCACGTAGTGTTTATTTTCGGTTATTGCTGCAAAAATCAGTGTGTATCATGTCAAATCCATAATCATAACTTATAATGTGCAAACAGAGGAATACATCTAGGTCACCTGACTTATCAACACTTGTTGATGCGTCGAAGTCTATATGAAAAAAGACATCTCAATAAATGGAGGGCACTCGTACTTATTTCCTCCTTTCCTTATTCTCCAATTCACAAAAAAGAAAAAAAAAAGAATAAGAAAATAACTAGGTCTGAGATTCTTAGTCAACATTTCATGAAGAGGCAATTGACTAGGAGGGTTGGGGTTATGGGGAAGGGTACACTAGGTCTCTCTCAACCGCAGTCAACCACCTGTGAAAAAGCTGTCTTGGTAATTCAAATGATTTCATAGCAATTCCCATAATCAGTGTTGAATTTTTCAATGTATGCAAAAAATGAATAAATAAATAAAAATAAAGAATAAATAAAAAAATAAAGGGGGGGGGGCAAAAATGTATTCAATCTCAGAAACAGGATATAAGGAATGTATATTGAATATTCTGTATCATGCAAATAAAAAGTGCTGATATTAGTAAAAAAGGATCAAGCTACTGTGAAAACAGAAAGCTTTCCATTCTAACTATTGTATATCATTATATATCTATGCACATAACCATATAATTCCTTAGGACATCTCATTCATTTTTACAATCCAAGCGTACACTACATCTAGCAAACTTCTATGCTGATAACTAATCTTTTATTTCTAAAATACACCCGATACAAACATGTGATATATTATGAATAAATATTGCATGTCATGGAGTATACAGCTATATCAATTCACTGAAATCTATTCATTCTTTTGTTTACTTATTCGTCTTAGGATGTTTCTTTAATGTGGATGCAGAATTAAGAGACATCTTTCACAGCATACATATGAATAACTGATGAAAGCTTATTTGATTGATATATTGGTTGATTGATTGATTGATTTATTGATTGACTTTGAAGTCTGGTTGTCAAGCAACCATTGTGCCTGATGGTTTTATAGTCTGTTATCACTCAACAGAGATAGATAGATAGATAGATAGATAGATAGATCGATAGATAGATAGATAGATAGATAGATAGATAGATAGATAGATAGATAGATAGATAGGTAGGTAGATAGGTAGATAGATACATATATAGATAGATAGGTAGATAGATAGATAGATAGATAGATAGATAGATAGATAGCTAGATAGATAGATAGATAGCTAGATAGATAGATAGATAGATAGATAGATAGATAGATAGGTAGGTAGATATATATATAGTTAGATAGATAGATAGATAGGTAGGTAGATAGATAGATAGTTAGATAGACAGATTGACAGATAGATAGACAGATAGTTAGAAAGCCTCAACCAACTTTACAAAAGGGGTGGGGGCCTAACTCAGTGGTAGTGCGCTGGGCTTCCAACCACTGGGTCCCAGGTTCATTTCCCGGTCGAGCCTAAGTTGGATGGCTGTATCATCCTTCATCTCATTGCCATGTCACTGCCCATCCTAATTAGCCAAACAGGTGTAGGAACACAGGACGTAAACCCTAATCCACCTACCCGCTCACCACCAACTTCTCAAATATATCTTTGACAGGCTGATCCAGTCTTTCTGAACTCCCTGGGAGAATTATTGAACACAGAGTTAACCGCAAGGGCTTAAGACCTCACTCCAGTGCCATCACTGTGGTTGCCTGTTGGTAAGTACTCATTACACCTGGGTGAGATGAGGCAGTGGTTGCAGGAGGATCTGCGCAACTTTTCGATGCCATGGATAGGATTCGAACCCGCAACCTCATGATTAGCAGGCAAACGTTTTAACCGCTAAGCAACAGCATAATGTACATACATTTCTTTTTTCATTCTGCAAAAAGAGTTTGTCCTTCTTTGCAAAGATATCTAGGTCCATGAATGCTTTTCAGCAAAAAGGTCATTAATGCATAAAATGTAATAACCATGTGCATGTCAATGTAAACCCCATGACTATGGCCTCACTTAGTGACCTTGACCTTACTAGCTTATGGGAATGAAACCTTCGAATGGCACTCGCTATTGTATAGTTTTATTTGTAGACCTGCCAAGTCTATGCGCTATATAAATGTCTATACATTTTTTTTTTCCAGAAAAGTATATGTCACCTATATACACCATAGATCATTGCATAAGACTAATACTAGGCATCCTTATTGAATTGATTATTAAGTTGTCACGAGTGTTCATCCTATTTAAGTTAGAACTTTGAAAGACTTTACTTGATCGACTTATAAAGAAAAGATAAATCTGTTTTTTCTTTGGTTTAAATAATTTGAGTAAGTGTTGCATAAGTATAAATACTGAATATCCATCTGAATAATATCTATTTATCCATCTATCTATATATCTAACGTCTATCTATCTATCTGTCTGTCTGTCTGTCTGTCTATCTATCTGTATATCTATGCATCTGTATATCTATCTATCTATCTAATCTATCTATCCATCTAATCGATATATCTATCTATCTATCTATCTATCTATCTATATGTCTGTCTATCTATCTATCTACCTATGAGCTCATTGTCCCGTGATAATGAACCATTGTGTGCAGCGCATGCGCCTTGAGCATTTCCCTTTGAACAAGTTGAAGGGTACCGTGGAATGTATCCCTGATCTATAATGACATGTCTTGTCATGCTATTGCTTATGAATAAATATTCATAATTCATAATTCATGCATCTCTCCAACTGAATTATGATCATGGAATCATCCCCTTATAGAGTTGAACCAGCCTATCCGAAGTGAAATCTATTTTAAAGCGCTCTGTGCGACTTCCTAACTTGTGTATGCATTAAAAGAAACTCTAGTCATTTGCAAAAAGATTAAGTCAGTGATATGGGCTTCAAGGAGAAAAGTCAAGTCTGCAGTATTTATAGTTGTTATTTCTAATTGTAGGTTGATAATGTATTGTCATGATAAAGAAATTTCCATTATTTGTCATTGACTTGTAGTTTATTAGAATGTTTTGACTTCACCAACACTGATTTTAAAAAGTAAAATTTAAACAATTCATAAGAATAAAAAGAAATAAAATGTTTATGATTTGAATAAATCATAGTGCAAGAGATGCTCTAGGCCAATAGTTAACTGTCACTAAACTATGCTTTGTTTGTTTTATTTTTATTTTGTATTATTCTTTTTTTTTCTCAAACGTCTAAACTATCTGATATGATCTTCTAGATTCAGATTCATTTTATTTCGCATTCATAAAACATATATTATAAATTTAATTTTCAAAACGTTTTGTACATAATGTGAGGAGACCCGACTAAGAAGGTATCCCTTCGCTATCGCGGGGCCACCTACAGGGATTAAAGATTCATAAAATATTTTTTTATACTAACAACATTTAACCGGGCCAGTATTCTTGTTCAAGGTGTTGAGAAAGACTTAAGCTTGACCAAGCAATGTCAATGAGAAACATTTGATGCCTGTAAACCTATAGACCACCGTGCGCGCATGTAGCATATCTCTACACGCATAAATTCCTATCAATGTTCATAAATATGCAAATGAGGGATGATGTATATATACTTCCCAGGATTCAATGGTAGCATTGTTCACTTATTATGCATGCAGTCAGCCGATATTGTTTCATCTCAGCTTTCCTTAATAGGAGCCGAATAATCTGACATTCAATATTTAGCCTTTAGTTCTTTAATTATAGCATGACCTTCCGAGTAACCATTCTGAGGAAATTTAACCGTTTCAAGCCGTTTCATTTTCAATTAGACACAGATGCACGCAGCAGGTACATTTGGTACATGTTATTAATGTAACCTCAACATGCATATATTATAGTAATACTTGCTGATATTAATTAAGTATACTTTCTTAATAAATCGTGCAGTCTTGGGTTTTGTGTTTTTTTTTGCCTCTCGAAGATCAGTTTTTGAAAGTTTTTATGTTATTTTTATGCTATTTTAGGCCGGGATGTCTATATGGAGGTTTCCATGCTTATTATAACTTTCTTTCTTTGTATAACTATATTGTATATAATTTTCCAGTCAGTAAAAGAATAGTTTTTGATATTTTTTTTCTTGTTTAATGACAATCCAACATCAAAAATAATTTAATACAATTTATCTTATCTTATCTTATCTTGTCTTGTCTTGTCTTGTCTTGTCTTGTCTTGTCTTGTCTTGTCTTGTCTTGTCTTGTTGTCTTGTTTTGTCTTGTCCTATCTATCGTATCTTATCTTATCGTTTTGTCTTATCTTATCTTATCTTATATTATATTATCTTATCTTATCTTGTCTTGTCTTGTCTTGTTTTGTCTTGTCTTGTTTTGTCTTGTCTTATCTATCTTATCTTATCTTATCGTTTCGTCTTATCTTATCTTATCTTGTCTTATCTTTTCCTATGATATCTTAGCAGCAGTATTACGCACTTGTTTATATCTCTCAATGTCATCACATCCTTGCAACTAAAGTCCGACCTATTTAAAAACAATCAAAATGCAACATGGCAAACTTTTTTTGTGAACTGCCTTTTCAGTTCTTATTCCTTTTTTTTCTGATGGAAATTATCCCTTGCAAATTCTACTTTAATTAGTACATTTGAAAGACAATGCACTGGAATGAAACGAAAATGACACTCACCTCCATATCATATGCTGAACTGTTCTTGTTATGATAAGTGGCGATTTTAACGCTCCCAATTTGATTTCCAAACTGATGTTAGGTTTTCAAAAGACGAAACTGCAAATCAAAATCGCCTGCAAAAGTATTGTCCTTTCCTGTAGTAGGAAAAACCAGCTGATCTCTTGATGCAATGCGAAAGACTGAAAATTCTGTTGCCTAAACACCCTAACATGTAGTACTCAGCACAGATTCCCGCGGCCCACTGGCCAGACCGACTCCAAGTCTCTATATATATCCAAATCCTGGCCCTGGCTTGGCTAGCGGGCTACCAAAGGTATTATCCCTGGTGATTTAACCACCAAATGACCTTAAAACCCCCCCAGTTAATAACCCCCACTCCCAGTCTTTCCTGGGGGTGCAATATTAAGATTCGTATCATACTTATTCTCTTTTTAACAGTACCAATGCAGTTCTTTATTTGTTGTTAGGTCATCAATATTGAATTTCTGTTTGATTTGCCAAAATATCCTGACAACATTTACTAAAACACAAAATAGATAGATAGACAGATAGATCGATATATCGATAAATAGATAGATCGATAGATAGATAGATAGATAGATAGATAGATAGATAGATGGATATATTGATTGATTGATTGATTGAGCACCATTTGGGAGCCGAGCATTGGGACGAATTTTGCATCCCAGTGAATTATTTTACAAAAGGTGAACAATTGCACTGATCAATTATCAATTCCCCGAACAACTTTTTTTCTTACCATTTATCTTATTTTATTTTACTAACAAGTAGCTATTTCTGCAGAATTTTGACCTATCAAATATACCCATGTCACATGGCGAAGTTTCTTAGCTCCAGTAATTATTGAGTGAACACGCGTGAAAGGCTTTCATACTTGGCCCAACAAAATTACAAGTGTCCCAAACACATTTAGTGACATTTCTTGTGGAAAATATTTATATTATTTTGAAATGCTTGAACTGACCATAGAAAAATAAGACTCAGTACAGCCAAATGTTTACATTTTGTTATTCTTATATTTATGGATATATTACACGAATATACGATTTTGTTAAAATGTGAATTAGCAATTTGTAATAAATGAAAATATTAAACGATAAATGTATTATAACTGAACTATGATCTTTTTAACGAGGACTTTAGTCTTAATAAGTGACGTTACTCGTTGTGTGACAGCATAATATTTCTCATAATATTTATGAATATTATAAACAAAGACTGATCTTGACATATCGTGATCCTTGTCAAATATTAAGCATAATAAATTAAAAACTCTTTTTAGGCGAAACATGAAAAGAAGTCATAGAAATAAACAACACTTTATAGACGATGTGTCTATTTGGAGGTTAAAAAGACTCAGGCATGTGTTAACAAGATAATTGTTTAATTTATTGGTTTTTCATTGAAAACTGAGAGTGTTTGCTCGATAACAGGGACAGACAAACGACCAACTGACAGCAAGACAGACTAATGAAATGATAAGATTTAAAAAGAACCTGTCAAATTTATCATAATTTCATTCATTTTAATAACTTGATGTCGTAGAAGTTGATTTTAAATTAACTACACGATAGCGGGGATCCATTGTACCTAATTTTTAGCATATTTTCAAGGTATTTTATTGGTTCTGTTTGTAATATGTTCTACCTAAGTATGCATAATTGAAAAATTCCTGTAAACAATATGGACATATGAAAACAATACAATCGAAAACCTTGGTGAAGTTTCCATAGATTTTGACAGCATTTTCTTGTGGTATTCTCAATTGATCTTGAAGTTTTACTTTATAAACGAATCACTGTAACATGACCACTTTCAGAAAATCCTGCACATAATGTCAATTAGAGTAATTTAGGAATACAGTTACATTGTTCAATGCAAAGAGGTTCTCATAAGTATTATTCTATTGTTGGGCTCCGAAGGACACCCCAGATAGCATTCCAAATTGGCCCAGCATCGTTTCCATACAGGCCACTGTCGTTACAACATCGTATTAACATCGCTGACTTCGCACTGACATTGAAACGATTCGGAATGCTATCTGGTATGTAGTTCATACTGTCACTCTTTTTTCACAAATCCCAGATAACATTCCAAATCAGCCCAGCATCGTTTCCGTATAGGCCACTGTCATATTAACATCGTCGACATCGCGCCAACGTTGAAACAATTTGGAATGCTATCTGGCCTTCTATAGTGGTCATTTGTCTTTTTTGGCAACTTCCTTTTGTTTCAATGACTCGCATAAATATGGAATGAAGTGTTACTTCATAAAGATAATAATTTATTTATTCATACAGATTCTTTAGTATTTTGAAATGGTCCGACAATCTTCATGAAATCTACATATCTCGGCTGGATGTTAATCACATGAGACGTTCAACTGCAGGGTGCCTTGAACTCGGTGTCTACTCTGAGGCAAGTAAAAGACCCCAACCCAACTTTTCAAATATGGGGTAAATGTGTAACATGGTGTGGACTCCAAGCAGCCTGATCATCTCATCATTACGTCTGCCTTCAGCTGGTCGACCTTATTTCACCCATGCAATTGCAAAGTAGGATATAAACTATCAAATCTGGGACTGAGAAAGACTCAAACTGAACAGGTCAGTGTTGGAGTAAAATTTGGCATTGTTTGGTTGACGTCAAGTAACAGGATAAGATAATTAGTGATAGTATAGCCTAGTCACTGTGGTCACAGCTGTATAATAGGGGAAAGTAAGGAGAACTGGGCCCTTTTTCACATTTTAATTTTTTGCTCATTCCAGTAATAAAGTAGAGTCAATATTTTTGTTTCTAAATTATGATATAAGTATTCCTCTTCTGAAACCAGGTGTATTTTGGAAAGAATTCTTCACCATTTCTTGTATAAAGAGAAAATAGTATTTCAGAAAAAAATAGTCCAGTTCTCCCTTTCGGTAAGGAGAACTGGGCCATGGGGAGGGAGAACTTGCCCCTCCTTTCTGTTAATAACAAACTGAAAATGGGCACAATGTCTGGTGTTTTCTTTAAGTATTGATTCGACAAGCAAAGTAACATAAAAAAACAGAGTTTTAATGTTAAAATTTGGCTTACCCAAAATGCCTATAAATTATTTTAAAATATTCATTCATTCCAGTCTAAAACTTTCAACCACATCTCGTCATGATCAAGTTTATTCAATTGTAGCTGCATTGGAAAGTGTACAGCATCAAACGATAATATGTAATAGTTGAAAATGTAACTTTTAAGATATCAAAAACTGTACAAACAGTTAATTAGTGTTATACAGACATGTAACTGATGATTTAATTAAGGGAAAATATGCGGGATTAAATTTATGTAAAATCTGTCATCATCAGTGTAGGCAAAAACCACTTATTGAAGTTCAAATATGATGTGACATATTGCAGATTACAGCTGCCCCTTTAATTTTTTATATGCAAGCTAGTGTCTAAGCATAATTTTCAATGCTAGTGGGTTTTGGATTACCTTATGAAGGTTTTTATTTTATTTTTGTCTTCACAGAGGAAAACTTAAATTGGGGGCCCAGTAATCCCCACCTCAGGTGGCCAACTTATCCCCAAAATAGTTTCTTAAAATAAACCAATGTCATATTTTTCCACATGGCAAGAATGATATATAAGTCACATGATTGAACCCTGATTATGTATTAATTAAAACAATACATTTATTTCTCACTTCAATCAGTTTTTGTCAATGAACAATTGTATACCAAAAACAAAAATTTCACTTTTTCAGAAAAATTAATATCACAAATAGATTCCCACTTTCGAACATTGTGTTTATTATCACATGGGAGTCATGTGACCCAATTTCGGGGTAATATCAATATTAATTTTAGCTGTAGGGAGGGTGGCCCAGTTTTCAATATGGCCCAGTTCTCCCTAAACTTACAGATCCAGGGTTTTATTCCACTTCAATCCATTTACATACTTCTTGTGACCAACAAAATAAAACGTGGGGTCAATGTGATATTTGCAAATGCTTTATTGTCTCAAATAGTGATCAAGATTTTGAGTATCACCAGTATATGTTATTATAAAAGCAATTCACATTTCAGCATTGCGTAGTAGTGAATCAGAAAGGTTAATACTGGGAATTAAAGGGGACTCGAAATATTCAGCTAATTAGTAATTCTTATCAGTCGCCATTGAGGTTATAGGATTAGTCAAATGTTGTAAAAATAGCAGCCAATAAGATGGTATGACATTCAAATCCCCACGTAGAATTAAACCTTGACTTTTTTAAACATTTATATTTAATTAGTTTTTTCTTGCAAAAAGCTTTGTATGCAAATGGGCCTCACAGGAAATGCATTGAAATACTGAAATCAGAAAATGCAACCTTCATCCATTACTTTGTATTGTTCTGGCATGCTCTTGTTTGTGTTTATTTCGGTAAAGATCAAAAAGATTCTTACTCAATATTATATTCCCATGTGATTGTTTATTGAATAAAGCTACTCTTCCCAAAGGCTTAATGACATGCCGCTGTGAAAGTGAAATCATTGAAAGATATGTGACCTGAATTGGAATCACTGTCTTAACCTAATATGAAATTAATCACTATTTACCATTGATACCATGAATGGATTTGATTTTCCATTTTTTACAAAAAAGAAAAAAAAACTACTCATTATGAATATTTCTTAATTTTTTTTTTGTTTACTTGCCTTGCCATTTACATACCTCCAATTATAATATATATAATGATTAATTGGCACATATGCAAAAATCAATTGAATTCATTGTTCAGTTCATTTTCCGCATTTTTCCTTCTTTCTGTGGTGAGCAGCATACTGCTGGGGGCATGCGACCTTTGTCACTGTGTGTAAGATAGTTGTAAGTTTATTTGGCATTCTGCTTATTGTAGTACTTTTTGAACCTTGGGGTATACATTGTTATATAAAACACAGTCAGGGAAACTCTGAAACTTTTTTGACAGGCTAAAATCTCTTGTACTTGCCAACTCCGACCACACTTATTATGAAATCGCCAGAGGCTTGGAAAGCAGTAACAAGGTATAAGCAATCCATCATAATTCATAACAATGTATCGTGTTATTATCAAACAAAAATGAATCATAATTTTTTCTAAATATGACGACGTATTTGGAAACAAAAAACAAAAACCGGAGGCTCTTGTGTTTTCAGTTCGTTTGAAGAATTTGTTCAATTCTAATTTGTAGCCAAGGAGTGAGTTCAAAACTCAGTAGTTCAACGGTCAAAGTTGATATTCTTGCAGTTGTCCTGCGTTTGAGCTTGAGTTGGTGGAAATTCTTTGTTCGACATTAACGGATGGTCAATAATTTGATTTTATATACTAATACAGTGCAGTAATTACTGCCACTGTCAAAAGCCTAGCCAATTCGTGTGATTAGTCGCAGGGACAGACGTAATGATGAGAAGAGATGATAAGGCTTGGAGTCCACACCATGTTACGCATTTTACTGCAACTGAGATGTTTGGTATCGAGTCAATTCGTCGACAAGCAAAATCGTCGACAGTCAATTCGTTGACAGCCATTTTGTTGAAAACCAACCCCTTGACATGAGGATTTAGGATTTTTTATTTTGTCATGATATAAGTTTTCACACAATACATATACATATAAATCAAAACACTGCAACAGGAAACATCATATATCACAACAGGAGACAACAGAGTTTACAACTATTCTAAGTTTTCCCTCTTACAAAAAATTCAAATAAATAAATGAAATAAAAATAAATACTGATGATAATACTAGCATGAAACGTTACATAAATAATTAGATATACAAAAATAATGAGTAGTAAGGTATAAGTTAGTGATATTAATCAATTCAGATTATAAACATCAACCCGATTTACAAGACATTTATAATGAGTAATGCATAAATTGTATGTATACAGTTTGCTGTCAGACATGATATGATTTAATAAGACTTTATTTTGTGTTTAGTGAATGCCTTTATAAATGCTTTTAAACTATTTCTTTCTTTCAATGACTCACTCAGATGTAACCATAGATGATGAGCTTTACCAAGATAAGAACGACAAACTCATTGACAATGCCCTCGGCGGACCCTTCGTTGGCAAAATCTCGTGGCTATACCAACTCGTCGACATGTCGACGAGTTGTTTTGCCAACTTGTTGAAACCAGATATGACAGTATAATGATGCTGTTGTCTTAGAGTTCATGTTTCTTTGTGCAACCTGATCCTGGCTTCTAACATCAACTGCAATTTTCTTAAACCTTTACACATGTTATATGTGACATCCATCTCTCCACAATCCCTGTGGAGTTTACTGCATTTTGTCGACAAAATGGTCACTGGGCAGATAAGCTGTCGACGACTTTGCATGAACATGTCAACGAGATGGTATTGACCTGTCAACGAGTTGGCTATACCCAGATGGCATTCCAAACCCAGATAGCATTCCAAATCATATCAACATCGGCACGATGTCGGCGACGTCATTACGATGTTGTACCAACGGCGGCCAACAATGAAACGACGTTGGCCCAATTTGGCATGCTATCTGGGTGGTCATAACTTTGTAACGCCTTTGTGTCTCCCAAATTTACACGAGTTGGTTTGTCATCAAGGATTTTGTATTTTGATGAATTCGCATGTCTTCGAATTGACCTATGTTCAGATGTAATGCTGATGGAGAGGGTGCAGCCAGCAGGCCGGGATGGCAACCAAGAATCCTGCCATCTCCTGCTTAAGCCCTGTAATTGATCCCGGACTCAGGCCTATGCTGGGGCAAATAGAAGACCCCACCCATTGCGTAAATGCGTATCATGGTGTGGATTATAAGCCTTATCATCTCAACATTATTTCTGCCTCTGCAGCTGCTGTGAATCTAAGCTGACTATACAAGCTTTGATCAGACCTTTAGCATTCAATTTGATACAATGCAATACAATGCAATAGAGCGCAATACAATACAATGCAATACAATACAATATAATGCAATACAATACAATGCAATACAATACAATGAAATACAATACAATGCAATAAATACCGAACAATACAATTCAAGTGACTCGTCATCATGATATTTGCTCCACTTTAAAGTTTACTCTGCATAAATAACCACAAATTACTGTCACTCACACACGTTAAATACGACTTGCCAGTAAAAATGGCAAAATAGCCAATCATTTATCATGTTGTGTGTGCACAGACAGTGGTCTTTCTTATTAGGAGCCTTCATTACTGGTTTTTAGAGTTAAATAGCTTATTTGGAAGCTCAATTATATGTTATTATATAGGATAATTTTTCTCTTTATAATAAGATACAAATATACATTTTTCTATTTTCTTTTACTTTACCAAAAGGTATATGGGACTTTTTTCATTTTATTTTATTATTTTTTGGCACTTTCTTTCTCATCAGTGCACAAGTGTGGGAGTGAAGGCATGCCTTACAATGAATATGCTGGGTTCTTTTTCTGTCCTGAATTAAAGTAAAATGTCTGGAGGTTTTACATACTTGGCCATAGCTCAAGTGTAGAACAATGACAAGAATATGAATAAAATATTGGCGTGTTATAAGAAGATCTTCTTATGCATAATTTTTAACAGTTATTTCTAAAGAACAGTATAATATGATTGGCTTATAAATCTATAAAATATGTATCTTGATATTATATATTTTGTTACTCGTGATTCTGATGAACTCGTTCACTATTAATAGATTTATCTCACGAATATTATATAGATTATATAGCTATATGTCAAAGAAAAAGGTGAAGTATCTACTTTGACATCAACCAAATGATTTCACGACACTATTGCAATGAAGATATGTCAAGTTGCAGCAGCTTCCGGAGGCAAATTTAATGGCAAAATTATGCTCTGTAATTTTATTCCCTGCATTTTCTTCATCAACAATTGGCTGGTTCTGCAGAAGGTGCAGATTCGAATCACAGACTAGGCGCTCTTCAGGTGTCCATGCTGAGGCAAATAAAAAGACCCCGCCCATGGGGTAAATGTATAACATGGTGTGGACTTCTCCCTCTCATCTCCTCGATGAACCCTCGGGGGCAGCTGACAAGATAAGATGAGACAAGACACGACAAGACACGACAAGACAAGACAAGACAAGACAAGACAAGACAAGACAAGACAAGACAAGACAAGACAAGACAAGACAAGACAAGATAAGATAAGATAAGATAAGATATGATAAAACAAGCTAAGATAAGATAAGATAAGATAAGATAAGATAAGATAAGATAAGATATGATAAGACAAGCTAAGATAAGATAAGATAATATAATATACGATTTAAGATAAAACAAGACAAGACAAGACAAGACAAGACAAGATAAGATAAGATAAGATAAGATAAGATGATATCTTATGTTATGTTATGTCATGTTATGTCATGTTATGTTATGTCATGTTATCTTATCTTAAATCGTACAAGATAAGATAAGATAAGATAACAAAAGATAAGATATTGTGTTGACCCATACACAGAGTTGACACAAATATACGTGATCTTAGATTCAATTAATCATGCTTTTGTAATAATACTCTTAACCCCCCTTCTCACAACTCTTGTTTACAGCAGAAGCGTAATGGGGCAACATTTACGCCTCTGAGGGGTTATAAGGCAGCTAACCCGTCCAGTCTAATATCAGCAGGGCTATTATACGTTAAAAAGATGATTGAGTTTAATTGAATTCTGAAAATCCTATGAACATAGAGGGGGTGGATCGTGGAATCACATTGCAAGGGGGTATTAAAGAGTTTTAGCCTAAGACCAGACCATGTCCTGCCCTTTCTCACACTATATTAACAAAGCATTATAACCCTGGTGTTTTTTGTCATCTTAGATTTTTAACTAATTTCAATTTCATTGCATGTAATAGTAGTAGTAATAGTAGTAGCAGTAGCAGTAGTAGTGGTAGTAGTAGTATTAGTAGTGGTAGTAGTAGTAGTAGTAGTAGTAATAGTAGTAGTAGTAGTAGTAGCAGCTGTAGTCATGAGTTTGCCAGGCAGGCTATTAGTTATAAATTTCCATATTCCTTCAATAGCATGCCTGATGATATCAAAAGCAAAATTTTCACACATTCTCTCAATCCCTTTAAAACTTTTATTAAAATTAAATTCGTAAATAGTTATTCATCAATATGCACTAGATCAGACTGCTATATATGTAATACTTGATTTATTTATTGATTACATATAGCTTTTTTAAATTATTATTGTTATTATTATAATTTTTTTTTTATCATTTAATCCCTAAATTAGTGACTTTTTGTTATTAAATTTAAGTTTTATTAAATCTCACTAAATAACAGGTATCACTGAGAGTGTGGATTCATGCGGCACCATGAACACAATCTATTTATAAATAGTTTAAACAATTGCAATGTAATGGGGGGAGGGGGGGGGCTCAGCAGCGATGACGAGATCATCTTGGAGGAGCCCCCCAGCTCTACACTGTTTTAATGGGAAAATGATGTACGAAAGAAATAGAGCAAATAAATGTGATCTGAATCTAATCCTTGATAAAAGGTTGCACCCGCCTTAAAAACTGAAATTTTGGTTTAAGTATTATTGTAAATATCATAATTTCAGTATTCTGTCTGTTTGCTATAGAATGATGCTCATAAATCTGTTGTATGTTATTAAATCTAGCACAATTCAACAATCATTTAATATCTCGCTTCTATAGAAACCTCAAATTTTCTATCCTTCTTTCTCTTTCACTGCCTTGGAAACATAAGGAACTTTGACAATAGTGGGAAATAATATTGAGAACATATAATGTCATGATTCTATTCTATAATTATTTTCTCAATAGATTAATAAATTTGTAAAAGTGATAAATGGAACCAAATTCAAAATGTCACACTAAAAACGGTAAATAATGTAATTTTTCTGCTGTTCTTTTGGTTACCGTAGAACAGGGGGCGACTTTGGCCCACTTCCCAACAAACACAGGACGTCCAGAAAACGTTCTGAGATGGTTTTCGTTTAAAAAGTTTTCTGTGAACCGTCCAAAAAATGTTTGGAAAACGTTTTATAAGATTGTTTCATTTTGAGTTTCTAGAAATAATTTCAGCATACAACTTAAAACGTTTTTTAAACATTTTATAAAGTTGTTTTATTCTTACTTTCCTAAAATGTTTCAAGCAAATGACCAAAATACGTTTTCCAAACGTTTTATAAGATTTTTTCTTTTGGACATTCTTATAATGTTTCTTGGAACAGCTAAAAAATGTGTTATGACATTTTTTACTTGGATTTTCTTACCACGTTGTTCAGACAAGTAGTCCTGCAATTATAGGAGAACATCCATGGATGTTGACTAAAAAATGTTTGGGAAAACATAATATGAAGTTGTTTTAATGGTATCTTCTAAAACCCCATCCAGCAAACATCCGAATATTGTTTGGAAAATTTCTCATATAATTGTTTAATAAGTCTTCTGAAGACGTTTCTATGAAACAACCAAACAAATATTTTAGGAGGGTCTCCTTGAAACGTTTCTTTTATATCGGCTTCATATAAAAATACATACAGACGTGAAAGAGAGATATCTATGATGTTACATAATAAATCTGATATTTGTTGGGTTGGGACATTACATGTAGGATTCAAAAGAAATTATTTCTCCAAACTAAATACTATTGCCATATACGTTGATGTAGGTGGATTTTCATATCACTGAAGGTTTCTATTTTTGGAAACTTTTGTCATGGGCCAAAGTCACCCCATAAGTTGTTATTACTTTGGTCCTCACTATTATACACATACTAAAATCACATTCTCAATGGCGTAACTTTGTTTTACCCATTTCCTAATGTAATTTTGTAGACTTGCAGCTTCTGAACAGATAATATGCTATTTATCTGTCTGTGATTTACTAAGACTTCCTGGGTCAAAGTCACCCCACCGAATGGGCCAAAGTCACCCCACCGAATGGGCCAAAGTCGAGCTAAAAAACGTGCACAAAATGGTGTCCTACCAACGTCTGGAGCATCAGAAGTGGAAAGTAAACCTGTCACTACAGACATCAGCAGCTTCCAAAACTGGAGCAATTGCCGACTGTCTGTTGGCTTTAAATATTAGCTTGCTACTGACGTCGGTAGACTACTAAAGCTAAAGTGTCAGCAGTGGTTCTTATAACTTCCCACCACCGACGTCTGCAACTTTCAAAAGTGTAACATTTACTGATATTTAATATGTGCATGCTACCAACATCAGTAGTGTAGGCAAACTTTAAACTCATCGCTGACAGTTAGTTGTTAGGGGCCTGACCATATCATGTGTCTTGCTGACATCAGGTTGCACAAATTTTACAGCAAGTACCCACAGTCAGCAGGTTAGGCAGAGCAGAGCCTTCCTGACATCTAATACCTGGGGTATTAGGTGAGCTGCTGACACTACCGATGTCAGTAGTAGGCCTAATACAGACCGGTTTTTTATATGTCAAAGTCACCCCACCAAATGGGCCAAAGTCACCCCATGGTACTTATCTTTTATGAAACAAACTGAGTCACCAGAACCTGTTGTATGTAATAATGAAAATGCTTTCGAGGGGTAGAGAGGAAACATCAATTATTTCTTAACAATGCTGTTGTTTAGATATGCTAATTTTATGATCTACATGAAACAGTCTATAGAATCACCGCAACATATCACATGATTGTTGTCAAGGTAAAAGAAGAAACCCCAATGAAATCAATTTTAGGGCCAAATTCACTCCATTCTAGGGTAAAATCAAAATGGCTGAATTGATTTGCCTCAAATTTTCAGAGAATGCTGGCTCACAACATCCCAGATAGCATTCCAATTTGTTTCAACATCGGCACGATGTCGGCGATGTTGATACTGTGGCCGATACATACAGAAACAACACTGGGCCAATTTGGAATGCTATCAGGGATCTACCAAATATAAGATAACATAAATTAATAACTCGGAAAGCCAATATACGGTTGGAATCATTCACCTTTATTGGCACACACAAAGAAAGAGAACACACAGATAGTAAAACAAGAGGCTCTAGTAGATACCCCCGTGTACATATAGTGCAATGACATTTTACAAGATACACATACCAAATGAAATGAGCAGATACTGCCACTACATGTGTCAGTTCTGCCCATGATATGAGGAACTAAGCACCCATGAGACAATGATGGGGTTCCAATAAATAGTATCAATCAAGGCGATGATAAATGAAAGGCGTTTATAAAAATAACGGCTTGTAGACCGCATGAGAACTGGTAGCAATCGACACATCAATATATATATATATTTAAACAATCATTATTAAGTAAAGTTTGCAATAGCAATTTATTCATAGGCAGGGTCCTGGGCAGGGTGGATAAAAAAGAGAAGAGTGAAGCAGAGGACCTGCGTATTGAGTTATATAGGCATACTAATCCCCTTGGCCTGCCCACCTCTGATAGGACAAGAGAGGGCTAGTGCCAGGATGAGAAGCAGATGCCTGGTGTTGAGGAGAGAGAGAGATTCCAATATGGTGACCATCATCAACCAAATTTACGTAAGTAAATGATATTTAATAACTCGGAAAGCCAATATGCAGTTGGAATCATTCGCCTTTTTTGGCACACACAAAGAAAGAGGACAAACAGATAGTAAAACAAGAGGTTCTAGTAGATATCCCCAGGGCATGAGGGAAGCCTGTACACTGAGAGCCATTCCAAGAGCCTGAGAAAAAAAAGGATGTAAAATTGAAATAAAACCTGTCTTGATATATTTATAAACAGAGACAAGAAGTGACAAGTGAATTGACATGCCTGAAGCGTTGCAATCGATATAAATAGAGGAAGTCATAATATGAATATTCGTACAACAAGTGCGTTGTCATGAGATAGGTCGTGAACCACAGGCAAGCTTTGCCACCACCTGTGCAGACTGGGAGTGAGAAGGACGTATGTATGCTCTAAAGGCAGAGGAACACCATCTCCCCAACTGCTGAATATTGGAATCTGTGAACCTTAAATGAGCTGCATTTGGACTGCTCCCATCTCGTAGTGAATGTGGAGTATCTCTAAATGTGGAAAGTCCTGCTAAACTAGAAAGGCCCGTAAGAGCCCCCTACAGAGCACGATGAGTCAATGGGGAGCCGTCCCTGTACCTAAAGATAGTTGTATCCGCCCGGAAAGGCCGGATGGAAAGATAAGCCTGCAGTACGCAATATGCACAAACCGGTGCCCCCAAACATCCTACTATGACCTGGAAGCCTCGAGATGAAGTGTTTGAAGATGTAACTTGAAGCAGAAAATATGGTGGCATCGCGTGCGCGACAAACACCACAGCGGATGCCAATAAGGGTGGTGCCACCACGGGTCGCAGGTGTAGCCAGCTCCACTGACCTAAACGCCCACCTCACCCTGGGTGAGAATATATATCAGGCGGAGAGCCACCCATGCTGATAAACCAGGCCCGAAGCCCTGCCAGACTTTAATTGTTGAGACCTGCAATGAAACAGAAGCCAGGTAGGCAATAAACCTTAATATCCGAGTCTCAGAGAGCTCTAAAGGATACAGGTGAAATATCTTACAGAAATGAATGTACCTATAAATGGCAGTAGAGTAAGACTTGCGCGAGTTGTAGGCCAGGCCAGTCCCCACCAGGTTGGATACATGCTGGTCCAACTCTGAAAACAAAGAAAATAAAATCCTAGACCAAGCTATGATAATAATCGAGCAGGGCAGGCCAGACCTGAGTTGGGTTTCCTGTGGATAATAAAAACTCTGGCAGCTTGCCTCTGCTAAGCAAGTCCGCCTTTGTGTTGTCATTCGTGGATATGTAAACAATGGCCACCTCGAGCTGATAACGTTCCACTAATAAAGACCACTGCTTCCCAATTCCAGCAAATCTGGCACAGGAGAATAGAGCTTATGCAAGACGCAACATGTGACAGTGTTAGCTATGTGAAACATTATCTTAGAGCCCTGGAGATCCAGGCCCCAAGTGGCGAGGGCCTTAACGGCCGCGTGCAGCTCTCTCCAGTTGATTGAAAAACAAGCAAAACTATGGGCCTTCATATACACCAGCAAACCAGCTGTCTTGACACATGGCGCCGTAGCCAAAGTTACTGGAGTCCGTATAGACATGAACCACCTGACCGACCGACCAATCTACAGAGTACATATAAACACCATTATGGGCGTCCAGGCTTGTTGCCCACCACGCAATGTGCTGCATGGCATCGCGTGTCAGACAGACTCTGAAATGAAGATGCTAAGGCTTCTTTGCAATGTGAATTAAACGCCCTAAGAAAGCCCTTCCTGATTTAACAGCCCGAGCGGCGAAGGCAAGGTTGCCTATCAGACTTACCAACTGCCTCTTGGTTCCGAATTTCCTATTAGCCCAGGCAGCTAAGATAGCCTTGGTCCCCAACACTCTTTCTTTGGACATCCTAAGCTTACTCCTATGAGAACGACGATTATACCCAAGAACTCAATGACTCTATCTGGCTCTGTTACCTTGGAAGACTGGACTGCGAATCCGGCCTTGTGACAAGTGGCCAGCATCTCAGACAAAAGTCGTCCTGTCCCGGGGCTATATTCGAAAAATCATTGACATATCTAATGACAGCGTCGTGAACCCCTTCTGAATAAAGAGCTGTAAAGCAGCAGCATAATCATCAAACAATGCGGGAGCTGAGCGCAGCCCGAAATTTAAAACCTTGGAGAAATAATTCATGGGAGACTTCCTTCGCATGGCCCAACGGAGGCCAAGCAAGTGCCAGTCATCTGGAGATACTGGTATATGCTTACAGTATACTGCATAAGTGAGTACACACCTCTTGCAAGGTTGGTTTTTCAGCCTCAGCTCAGAAAATTAAAAGCGAAGCAGAGGACCTGTGTATTGAGCTATATAGGCAGACTAATCCCCTTGGCCTGCCCACCTCTGATAGGACAAGAGAGGGCTAGTGCCAGGATGAGGAAGCAGATGCCTGGTGTTGAGGAGAGCGATAGATTCCAATATGGCGACCGTCATCAACCAAATTTACGTAAATGATATAAAAAACTGTAGAGTTAGTAGTATAGCTGTTTTTAATGTGAGCATAAATATAGGCTGCACAGCAACAAGTCCTCAGCAAATGGCCACATAGAACACAATGCAATGTATGCATGTACGTCATGTATAGTAAACAAATGAATATCTGGCAAAGAAATGATGGAACTAGAAGTCTAAATAACACCAAGCCAGTCTTGACAGCCACATGTGCTTGTTACATAACAGGCAATAGAATGGTTTGCGTAATCCCAGGACTGGTGTCACAGAGCAGGGCCTTGCAGGGGGTAAAGTTTTGTGTATTGAGTTTTGACTTTGTGTATTGGTCAAGAAAATAGTAGCTTTAGCTTATTTCCCTTATTATTTAAATGATATGTAATGCATGATATATAAAGAATACAGCAATAAGATAAAATATTAACAACTTATATTATAAAATATTGTGTGCTAGGTCAGCGAATGTAGGAAATAAAGCAATTTTTTTAATTATATTAGGATTTTCCAAAATAATGAGAAAAACATGAAGGAAACGTCTAAATTAAGTTTGGATAAAGAAAGTCCTAAAATTAAGATATTTCATTTGCAAACTCTATTCATGAAGGAGAAATAGTGTCTTTACTATGGAGGTTTGAGAAATCAAGAATTTTTTATAGTCTATATATTATTTAGAGCCAAGAGATCCCCAAAAGACACACTACACAGTTTTAAACATATTCTCATGCTTTATACCTTTCGGTATATAAGCATATTCCAAAATGGTGCCCGTTTTGATTTATCTTGCAAATCTTCACATACCAAACTAAACAACACATTAAACGATAAAATAAAAGTAATTTGACCTTTCAAATTTGCGCTTCGAACTCAAGAAGTTGCATTTTGATTTATATATATAACACTGTTGAGCTGTTTTTGTGAAAACAGGGCTAATGAACAAAAAACACTAAGAACAAAAGATAACAATATAGCAAATTTATTTTAAATAGTTCCATTCAGCTGCACAAAGGCAGGTCAGTGCTTTTAAGAACAGTCTTTTTACATTTGCAGACTGTTTGCAGCAACTGGCTAAAGATGGCGATGTTAGTTACTTTTAAATGAATTTCACGTTTGTACTACTTGACATGTCCTTCGTATGACACAGTTGCACAATATGACCCTAATGGTGGCAAAAATTAACAAAATTAGTGTATTCCAGCAATTTTATGCAGAAAAATGAGATATTACTTCCCTGATTTTCGCAGCACTGAAACATGGCTATGTGAGCTATAAGCTATACATATAAGACGGTTCATAGACCAAATTTGAGACCTACATCTTGATTAATGGAGGTGCTACAGTAATTTGAAAATGGAGGAACATTTAAAAGCACTCGCGAGCACTCTTTTTTTTTTATCATTAAACATATCAAAGTTGCAAACAATGGAGTTTCAAGTAAATCTGAAGACATGACCTGGGAACCACTGGACCATTTCACATGGAATGTCCCTGTATGAAATTTCGTTAGCACTGTGTGTCATCGCCTCACAGCCCAGCGACCTAATTATGTACATGTTTTGCATGTTTACTCATCTAAAGTAAATTAATCAATTTCTCTTATATTCCATAAGTATTAAAGGTCTAACAATGAAATTACAGAATAATTAAATGTCCATGTGCTGAGTTTGCGCTATTCTTGTTCTGACTAGCAAATAATGTCTATAATTAGGTCACTTGGCTCACAGGTGATGACACACAGTGTTATGGTAAGTGCATTAGTGTTGGAGTTCTGCTCTGGAAAAGAAAGTTGTTTTTCAACACATTACGATCTATATTTGGAAATTGGGTACTTTTTAATTCACAATAAATAGAACTTACACACTGGCAGCTTATGTCAAATTCAATAATTCTTCTAAATATGTTGGCTACTACGCAGGTTGTGCTCCTTGGATAAATACTTTATTAAATATAAAAATTACAAAAGTGGTTCAAAGTAGTTTGTGGGAATATTCATATCACTTTTTTGATAAAAACTTATACAATTATACTGTTACATGCAAAAAAAGTGACACCTTGTGCTTTTTCTCTAAAAGCAATTTGTTTGTAGTATTTCCGAATTCACCTGCCAGGGATAGTTGTTAAAATATTTTGTCTATGAGTCCCTAGATATCTCATACAGCGAATATTGAACCTGTCAAACTTGAAAATAGCTGAACGGCCTATTTTTTCCCCAGAGGAGGACCATGACGACGGAGGAACAGCTTCGGAAGCGATCTTCGCTTTCTCGGCTGGAGGCTTGGCACAGCATTGAACATAGCTTCGAAACCAGTCCTGGTAATATCCGAGTTGGTTTTGAAGTCAATTGAAAGAGAACCTGAGTAGAAAAAAAAACCAATATTTTTGTGTAAGAAAATAATGTCTTGAAACGGGGTCTAGTCAACTGGTCCGCCAGACGACTGGTCTTCTGACCAACTCGCCCACCGGTACAACTGGTCCGCCAGTCAGGCCAACTGGTCCGCTACCTGTGGTCAACTGATCCTCCACTAAGAGTCAATTGGTCCGCCAGAAAGTCAACTGGTGCTCTGCAGAAAAAGTCAACTGGTCCGCAGGTATAAGGGTGGTTGCGACCAGGCTGCCCATGAGGGATGGCCGCGGGGTTGCGCCCCCCCCCCCCCCTGCATTACATGAGCCTCTATGTATTTTTCTTAGGCCTAGGTGATCTTTGGTTATTATTTCATAATTCAGTAATGTTGTCAAATGATAATGGAATTATAAAACTCAGGAACGAATCTCTATCACTATTTTGGTAAATATTTCTACAAATTACGGGCTTTCAACAAGATCCACAAAACAGAACTTCCTGTGGCAAACAATAAGGTATGAAAAACATCCTCCTACTATTCTTAGTGAAGATATTCTAATTTAGATTTGTACAACTCTGACCCTCAGAGGGGAGGAGGGCACCAGTCACCGGCAGACACGAGCATGCAGCCGCTGCACGCCAGCTCCAAGACGGCAGCGAGGTGGTCTCAAGTGGCAGATGAGTGGGTTTCGGCAGCAGACGCGTTGAACTTGCCGGCAGACCAGTCGGTCGTACTGCAGACGAGTCGGTAGCGGACGAGTCATCTGGCGGACTTCTTGGCTGTACTCCCTTGATACAGTAAATTTGCATGTTCCGGTCACCACACTTCTTATGGATTTTTCATCACCAACAACAGTTACAACCCACACAAAGACAAAATGTTGTTTATCATCAAATTCATTGGCCCAAGTAAACTTTATCAAGACACTGAAATTATGTATCAAAATTTTCATGCGCATTCATTTTTGCTTGCAATACAGGACTGGTCAATTGCTCAAAATTTGACTCCTGCGATGTAAGTTTGTTTTCAACAAGACCTCATTCAGTAATTTGGGCTTTGAATTAAAAATCTTAATTTTGAAATTTTCTAATAATTACCAGTTCTGTTTATAAGTATTTGGCAAATATATTCATGGCATGAAATGAGAGGTTTTGAGTTAGAAATGGGTTCAAGTGGTCGAATTGCCTTTCATACCTTATTGTTACTATCATTTGTATTGATACTTCAATCGTTCCTGTATAAATGTACGTCTTACCACTAAAAACAAAACTGTGAGACTGACTTGATCTGCCACAAATTCTTATTTTTTCAATATCCTGACCCCAGATGATGATTGCGTCTGTTGTGCAATTATCACTTGGCACGATGTCATAATGAAGAATGGTCAGGTTCCCCATCTGAAAACAAAAAAATATCTCTACTATCAGTATTTTGCTAGCTATTTTCATGCACACAATAGCCCAGCAAAGGACTGCATAGCCAAAGCAACAAAACTAATATGAAACTTTGTCTATGGTGGGGCAGGTAAAAGATCCATCCATTGGGCAAAGCCCACTATGTCTGTCTCTGATCATTAGCATGACAATACAGTACAATGCAATACAATACAATACAATACAAAATACAGGGGTTGTGTATTTAACACCAGAGGGGTTGAATGCAGTCATTTTACCAGGAGAGTGTGTCAGTGCACCCTTCCAGGTAAACTTATCATCAAATGGCCAAATTACATGACTGTTGAATGTCAAAACAGCTAACGTTTCAGACACGGGTCAAACAATGCAGACAATTTGATGAATTTTTGACACTTTGATATTGTCTTGAATAACTCACTCGCCATAGCCAATTTGACCAACAAATTAGTCAGCCTTCATTAATTTTTGACTAGACATATGTCATAATGACTTCATCATCAAAAATGTCACTATATTTAAATGACTAATGCTGACTGACTGGCTTGTTGGACAAAATGGCCATGTGGGTTATCCTTACTAGATGTTATCAAATGGCTACCCAGGTACGATTCCAAATCAGCCCAGCATCGTTTCCATATAGACCACTGTCGTTACAACATCGTATGAACATCGTCGATATCGAGCGGACGTTGAAACGATTTGGAATGCTACCTGGTATGTAGTTCATACTGTCACTCTTTTTTCACAAATCCCAGATAGCATTGCAAATCGGCCCAGCATCGTATCCATATAGACCACTGTCAATACAAGTTCGTATTAACATCGCCGATATCGCGCGGACGTTGAAACGATTTGGAATGCTGTCTGGGTAAGAGGTAGCACACAGCTTGATTTGGGAAACTGATATGCAATAAGAACCAGATGACATTGTCACACAACCCAAAGGATTATTACTTCAGAGGAATTGGTGTTGAGCTCCCATTGACAGTTGAGATTGCTCCCATAAACGTCAGCAGCTGGGCCTCTGGGAATCCCAAACCTAGTTCCAAGAGGAAGGCGTAATCTGTAGTCAGGACAAGCATTGCATTCCACATTTGTGAATGTTGTGTTCTCATCAGCGACATAACCTTGGGCTATGTAACTTTGATCTGAAAAGGTGTGTGGATTAATGTAGTAGTTTTAAATAATAAGCAGCACTGTTGAAATGAGACGAAACTTACAGCAATATCAGCTTAACTGGTGCCTTTTTGTTATAAGAATCCATATCTTTTTAACATGTTGTTACTTCTATGGTTGATATATAAGAAAGAAAATATCATCTATAAGCAACATTCTAGCTCTCTAGGCACTATAAGCAACATTCTAGCTCTCTAGGCACTATAAGCAACATTCTAGCTCTCTAGGCACTATGGACTTTTATGTGAATCGAAGTATCATGGCAAATAAAGAAGAATGCATCTCACCAACACAAAGATACTCAGCTTCGAAGCCTGAGAAGTTAAGGCTTCCATCAGTCCTAAAACTGGCAGTAAGCCAATTAGCATTTGACACATATTCTTGTTTGGGGAAGTTGCCCATGCATTGCAAGCCATTGCCACAAAGACGCTGGTCTTTCCCATCACCACTACTCAGGGTGACTGAATCATAAGAACAGGTCCTGTCACCCTCAAGGTCAAAGTAGATGAAGCGAATCAACGCTTTCTGCAATAAAATAAGAAACTGTGTCAATAAACCTCATAGGAGAGTTGTGAAAAAAAAGATTGTCTTATGGCCTTTATTTCACCAACAATAGAGAAAACAGACATAAGGTGATAAATCCTGTGTCATCATCCTTCTAATAATTACGTAGAAAATATTGTTATTGATCCGAACATGACATCACTGCTTTCTTCTGTGCAAATTGGACCAATCAGAGGCCAATCAGAGGCCAATAAGGGGCCAATAAGGGGCCAATAAGGGGCCAATCAGGCCATGCTTCAGTCAACAACAGACATTTCGATCAGAAAAACTATTGACAGCAGTAATCAGAAATTATCATGACACAAATACATCGTGACTGATTAGTCTGTTTGATTTAGGGAAACTTATGGTTTCTGAGCACAAAAGAAGTAGAAATGGCTCAGAAACTGGGAATCATATAAATAAGTGTGAACGCTTCATTCTATGTAATTATTACAATAATGATATTTCAAAAGGTATACTTTGGCTTAGGCATGCTGTTAACTAGTAAAATGAATGTTTTGGTTTCCTGCTGCCATGGTTACCTTATTACCTTATCACTCGGGCAGGTGATGTTCCACATGCAGTGCATGTTGTCATGGTAATTCTGGTTATCATCTGTGTCATGTGACACCAAAGTCTGAGGTGTTTCGGTCGCAGTCAGATTTTGTATGCAGTCATTGTCTGTGGATAGAATTAATGCATTTTTCCATTACTGCATTTCTTATTTGCTAAAAGAGGCAAATGTACGGAAGCCATTTTAGGACATATACAATATACAAAATACGTATTCGTATATATGATTTAGTATTTCGTTTATTCAATTTAGTATTTCGTATATTCGATTTAGTATTTCGTATATTCAATTTAGTATTTTGTATATACGATTTAGTATTTCGTATATTCAATTTAGTATTTCGTAAATACAATTTAGTATTTTGTATATTCAATTTAGTATTTTGTATATTCAATTTAGTATTTTGTATATACGATTTAGTATTTTGTATATTCAATTTAGCATTTCGTATATACGATTTAGTAATTCGTATATACTATTTAGTATTTCGTTTATTCAATTTAGTATTTCGTATATTCGATTTAGTATAAACAATTTACTACATCGTTTATACAATTTAATTTTTTTTTCACATGTCCTAAAATTACTTCCGTACAAATGTATATATACTTCTCTATGTAATGATTAGCACAATTTTTATTTCATATTGACAACTTACTTCTCCGGGATGTTACATTCTGTGATGTGCCGCCACAGGTGATGCTCTGGTTGCCAACAATCTCCCTTGAGATGTTCCTGGGGTTATAGTCAGCACCTAAATGAGAAATTGGTGCAATAAAAACACATTTTAAAACATTTGATAGTATTTGCGTTCATAGTTCCTTTGGTGCATATAGATGATATGTTTTTAGATTGAGTTCACATAAGGCCTAGTGCAAAAATAATGAAGCCAAAGTGTGACATGTCCCAAACGTTCGTGTTTGTGTAAGTTTATGCTTCATTAAAAACTCACAACATTCTTAATAACTACAATTGTCGTATTAATAGTATTATAAGTATAATATTTTCATAATTTATTTGATCTGCCAAAGGTTAGTACTCATTAATCTGTTTTGTTTTGTAAAATTTAACACAATCTAACAATCATTAAATATCCCACTTTTAGAAGTAAATTCATTATATTATTTTTTCTAATTGGCATATAACACGAGTAAACAGGCGACTCAGTCCTTTAATCTGATTATTTTGTGAAAGGATTATTTAGTTTATTTGAAGGGATTTTAGAACATTCAATTTGACAGTGAGGCATAATCCTCGGGACATCAGTTTTCTCTTTTTTTTTGGGCTCTCACTGCCCTGTAAACATAAGGAACTTCAACAATAGTCTTGAATGATATGAAGAACATATAATACCATGATTTTATGCTATTATCTTTGTTTATAATAGATTAATAAATTTGTAAAAATCTGAGTAACCAATGAAGCGTGACGCTGGGGACAAAATAATCGTCCCTCTAACTCATAGATACCAGTGACATAGAGGAAAAACTAGATTAACGTTTGAGATACAGATATTTTCACCCTTATTATCGCTATCTTTATCTACCAAATATAAGATTTAAAAAAAAATCTGTAATCCATATGCTAGATTACTTGCATAATTCCTTCGATAATACATTATACGTCGAAGACTTAACTGTGTTTAGTACGGAGAGTATCTTTTGTAAAATGAGCAGTGAACAGGCAGAGCAAAGAATAAATGCACAATTATCTTAGTTAAAAAACTCTAGGCTAAATATACATTATGAAATCATTGTTTAGAATATTGAATTATTAGCAAGAATAAATGAAATGATATTTAACCAACTTCAGATGTCATACTAAAAATGGTCAATTTTTCTACTGTTAATTTTGTTATATATTTAACCGGACAGAATTGATTTGCCTTAAAGTTTCAGAAAATGCTCTCAGCACCTTCCAAATATAAGATACATATAAATAACAACTCTAGAATCAGTATTTCCATCTCGGAGAATTAGCAGTGTTTTATGTGAGACTACATATGATACCAAAGGCTTCTATATTTTTGCACTAGGCCATGACACCTCAGCATGTTCATTAAACTTGTTCAATTATGCAAGGCAATTATTTCTAAGACAGCATTAAGTATTCCCTAATTCCATTGAATGTAAAATTGAGCTCAGGAAAAAAAGTTCACTGCAAATGCAAAGTGTTATGTCCATCTAGTGATGTTTTAATTTTTTACCTTCAATGGTATATGTAGCGGTGAATCCACCACAGTTGAAGGATCCATCAGATTCCATCTTCACAACCATGTTGGGTCCCCTGGAAACTATTTCCATCTCAGGGAAGTTGCCAACACACCCAAAGCCCTGTCCACACAAAGGGGCAGTCAGAGGACCGAGGCGGTCAAGGACTGTCACCCGGTCGTAACTGCAACCACTGGCGCCTTCTATGTCAAATGACTGAAAACTCAGTTTCACAAACTGAAATACATAACGGACCGTTTGTAGTCAAGTACACACAGATGCAAATGAAATGATATTAGAATGGACATTTCTCTCATGTGTCAATTATGTATTATATAAGCTTTACCCCACTGGGAGCCGTAATGTTCCACATGCATTGAGCACTATCTGGGTAGTGTCTGTTGAAGGGGCTGATTTCTGGAGTCCTGAACTGTTGAGTGTTGGAAGAAGCAGTCAGGTTGATCCAACAGGGCCCTGTTAGCGGGCAGAGATACAAGCATTAGTATTCAATTCACATAATGAACAATGCCAATGAATGAAGGTGGGTGCGTGGGTGATTAGGGCTTTACGTCCTGTACTTCTGCACCAGTTGGGCTAATTAGGACAGGCAGAGACCATGGCAATGAGATGAAGGATGAAACAGCCATCCAACTTAGGCTCGACCGGGAATTGAACCCGGGACCCAACAGTTGGAAGTACAGAGCACTACCTCTGAGCTAGGCCCTGCCTTATCCAGAGAATGAATGAGAAACACAAAAACTTACAGTTCTGAGCTGGAGGGATAGGATTGACTGTTTCATTGTGGCAAGAAGATGCGTTTGTGTTAGGATTAACCTCTGGAACAAAGTCCTGTCCAATATAACCAGGCTCTGTGGGAAAAGCAATGTGTGACAATTTACGTTAATACGAATAAAAAAAATCCAATAAGATTACAGAATCCATGGCACTCACCTACAAATTTAACCTGAGCATCAAAGCCCGCTCCTATCACAGATGAGTCAGAGAAGAAAAATATTGTCATGTTGTTGCCACTGGAGACCAGCTCCTTAGTGGGGAAACTTCCCGGGCATCCTGATGTGCTGCCACAATACACAGAAGTATCACCTGTAGAGTTCATGACCGCCACTTTGTCATACATGCAATTGTTTCCAACTTCCACATCGAATCTAGTGAATCGCAAAACGATCACCTGCAATTGTTAGTGGATAATTTGATCAGATGACATATATTGATATTTTATTTACATTTTGATACTTAAATAGATAGATAGATAGATAGGTAGATAGGTAGATAGGTAGATATGGGAAGTGCAGCCCTCTAAGGCAAGTTCTTGCCGCTATCGATGGTTGATTGATGAGGCGAGAGCGAGGAGTCAACCCATGTTGCACATTTACCCCATAGGTGGAATCTTTTACTTGCCTCAGCATAGACACTGAGTATAAGGGACCAACAATTTATCGTCTCATCCGAACAACATCAATCTGGGATAACGCTCATCAAACTTGTAAGCGCCTTCATTCAGGCAAATTCCTATCATATCCTACTTCCTGACCTTAAAGTTCTGCAAATATCTAGCGTGTCATATCTGACATTATTTTGTTAGCAATATAGTTAAGGCATATTTTCCAACAAGTCTGTCCTTGATTGACATGATGTTATCATTGCCCATGTGCCTGCATGCTTTTCTGCTGTATTTTCAAGATAATCGAGCAAAAAGTCAGGACACTTTGAAGTTTTTAAATAATATTGTAGAATCACCAATAAACATGGTCATAGATTGTAGTAAAATATTCCCAACATAGCCCTCATTACTTTATTGGGTTGCCATTTTTACCTTTCTTGCTGGAGCGGTGATATTGAAGAGGCATCTTGCATTGTTGTGGTAAAATTGCTGAGTTGTGAGAGTGAAGGCATGGAAGTTTTGTGTAGCAGTTATATTGCTTGAACAGTTAGCTGAAATTTACAAATGAAAGTATTAAAATTAATAGTTAAATCCCGAATAGGAGGAAGTTAACTAACATTTTTGTTGGTTATATCCTGACACTGAAGGTGGAGGGATATAACTTATACTCCATTGGGCATATTTACTGATTTGTTTGATTGCTTGTTTTATTTTAACTGCCTTTATTATGCAAGACAAGTTCTGTTTGCACTCAAGAGGGAGTTAACTAAATATTTGCTTATGCCCTCTCTGAACAATAGGAAAACAGTGTAAAGCCCCTGTCACACTGGGCGATTTAGCCGTAGTGAACCTGTAGTATTACGCAATTGTTACGCAACGCCCTACCCGGTTCCAACTCGGCGGCTACAAAACGGCTACCTGTGGATACCCGGTGATACCCGGCAAGCACCCGCGCGACCTGTGGCCAAGCTGGGAAACCCGGCCCCGGTAGCCCGTGGAAATCTCCCGGGTGTCCAAAAAAAAATTATACCCGTGGAAGCCAGTGGGTGACCCGTAGAAGCCGCCGGGCTACCCCTGGAAGCCGTCAACTAATTGGCCGTACCCGGCGGGTAACCCGTGGAAGCCGGCAGGTAACCCGTAGAACCCGGCGGGTGCTGCCCCGCCCCTTTTTGCCGCCAGAATCCGTCGCCAAACCGGTGGAAAATGCTGTTACATAACTGTTACGTCACTCTTCGGGTTCACTATGACTAAAACAGCCTAGTGTGACAGGGGCTCTAGAGGAGTATAACTTGTCTCACATCGCATCAGTTGCAACAGTTCTTCAAGCAATTCACCTTGGAAGGTTTCGTTATTGGTGACACTACCATTTCCAGCCCTCGCCTCAGTCCTGTTGCATGAACTGGAGTTTTCAAATGTAACGAAGTTCTCTGGTATGTAGAGAGGATCTAACAAAGCAAATATCAGACATGTAATTGCTAGCTGGTGGAACGACAAGTTTGCTCACCTTCATCTTTGTTCAAGGCAATCCCATGGCCATCAATGGATAGACGGATAATGCACGATGCATATATGACTAATTGAGGCAATTGGCTCATTATGTCATCATAATCTTGTCAATAGATCTGAATAAAATTGATATTTTAGGGACTGTTTCTCCTGTCAGCCTCTGCCCAAGCAGGAGGGATTAAGCACCCAACCTATAGCAAAAACATTTCATCAATTTGTCAAACCTTCTTCCTTCATAAATTTAGAATAAATTTCCTATTGATATTTGTAATTGACATATATCGCAACTGCTGATATTTAAAATTTGTATGTAAAATGTAACTTATGACATGACATGTATTCATATTCATCCTCATCTTCATTCACTCTCATCACCATACTTTCCCAGGGCCATACAACCTTCAAACATCGCTTTTATGTATGGACCCAGGCAACTGACATAATAGAATTATATTTATTTGGTATATAGTAATCTTGCATTGCAAATATGACTGTAATTGCCGAAAATTTAATAAATTTAAATTTAAATTCAAATTCAAATACAATGTAAATTAAGGCTAGTACTGCACATAAGTATACTGTCTTACCAACACCATAGTATTCCAAAATAAAGCCCCCAAGGGTCACTGAGGGGTCGCTCACAAATCCAATGGTTATATTCCTTCTCCTAGAAACGTAGACCTGGTTGGGGAAGTTGCCAGTACAGTTGACCCCCTGGCCACACAGTCGTCCACTTAATTCACCTAGGGAGTCATTGACTGTTGTGTAATCATAAATACATGAGCTGATGCCCTCCACTGAGAAGTATGTGAACCTCACTGCCACCCGTTGAAACTGGACAAATATGCAATGCATTGTGTGATACATATTTTACATCAATAACCAGTATATATCATGGCCAATTGTGCCACGAGCGTTTTCCATGCGTTTGGATAAACGCATGGAAAACGCATGGATTTTGCCTCATTATAATTAGCTAAAAACCATGCGTTTTCCATGCGTTTATCCTTCTCATGGAAAACGCACGTGGCACATTTGGCCATGCTTTAGAAGTGTACCTCCCAAGGAATAAAATACAGTTTTATTTATGGAGTGGCAAAAACCATTCACAAGAAAGTCAAATTGACACTCAATTGCGATATATTTTTTGAAAGTACAAATTATCGGATAGATATCATGTTTTTACCTCATTGGGGGTGGTGATGTTCCAGGAACATCTCATGTTGTTTGTGTAGTCCAAAACAAATCGTTTAATGCCAGATCCTGTGACTAGCAGCATCGAACAGTCTAGATGAAGAATATGCACAGAGATTACAACAGTAATAAGAGTAGTTAAGAAAGAAATGAATAAAGCTGCTCGCACAGTACTGCCATCTTTAAATTGTTTCTCATTAAAGCAGTTTAGATGCTTTGATTATAAAAGTTTGAAAGATGTGTTTGTTGTATTTGTCGAAGCACTCACTTGTGATTAACGGTGACACAAGCCCAGTAGTGGTGAGGTTGGTTTCTGGTGTGGTGCTCCCGGGAAGGGCGCAGGAGCTAGTGAATTCAGACGTGGTGAAATTCTGTGCCTCGTACGGTGGATCTATCACAAATAATTATACATGTACATTTGATTTCCATACTTTTTGTACCTACAGTATATACTATATATATATACATATATATATATTATACATAATTTTAGATTTTGGGTCACTTTAGTTCACAGAGAATGCATGAACATGACTGAATATATAGATTAGATATGTATTGGTATTTTCCGAAATGTGCTACCTGTATTAAGCCATAGTAAAAGTTCAAAATGATGGGGTAGGTCACATTAATGGCATAGCTTCATAATTATTGATTATTGAATTAATTATATTACATGTGGTACATGTTTATGTATGTGAGACCGTAAATTCAATACACATGTACAGTAACTTGATAGTTGAAACCTTTTTTGATCCTGACCTGCATATCTATATTCAGCGGTGAATCCTGGATAAGAAATTCCGAAGTCAGTGGAGAAGTAGATGGTCATAACATTGTCCACAGTGACAATCTCCTTAGCTGGAAATTTGCCTGTACAGTTTGGCCCAGTTCCACAAAAAGTCTCACTGAGCTGCCCAGAGGTATCATTCACCTGAACTGAATCAAATTCACAATCGGCTATGCCCTCCACGCTGAATTTTGGGAAGCGAAGAACTACTACCTATGATAAATGAAATAAGAAAAAAGTGATGGACCATCACAGAAATAAGACATGTAAAGAAGACCTGCATTATGGTCAACCGCAATATTCAATTATATAAATGTTATTCAGATGTAATTGGTTTTTGTGTCTGCTATCCTCAACAAGCTCAGATGATATTACAGTTTACACCCTTTGCAGGCTAGCAGGCTGTACTAGCTTGAGTCTTTTTCAACTGCTTGGGGTGAATACAACCAGTATACAGCCATTGCAGTTGTAAGGTTCCCCAAGAAAGACAAAGCGTTAATATTCCAGTTTTAAAGTTTATTTGCCCTGCCCCACCGCACAGCCTGCCTATCCTCTGCTTCTTCAGCTACTGACGCGGTCTGGGTGTATTCCCGCCAAGACCCCGTGGTCACGTGGTCCGGGTCACCCAGTGCGCGTCAAAGTCGGTCACTGACCTAGTAAGGTCAGTGACCTGGGGTCATCACATTACTCCCTTCTTACTGGGAATATGCCCCCATATTCAAACTAATACATGTAATAGGCTGTGCGACGATGATCAGAACGACATAAAATCAACGAGATTCATCAAAATCACAATTTTTGCATACAATCAATCAATCATTTCATAACCATCGCCCTGCTGCGTGACACTAAAAAGCTGTCACGCCCGCCCCCAGGCCTGGCTCTTCCCCTGGCCATCATCCACGTGGTTGACTCCTTGGCACCGCTGCAAACACAACATTCAACACACAACAATCACATAATACACATAGAGTCCATCATCTTTATCCATGTCCATCTTTGCCTTGGACAGAGGCCAGTATCGATTTCTGGATCTGCAAGGTCTTTTTACGCGGGAAAACCAGCTGCTCGTAATTTCGAGTGATGACAGTTGTTATAATTAGCCGTATCCTAATTTTCCAGGCGTCACAGTTTCTAAATTCGGCCATTATAAAAGTCACAATTCCACTCGTCTCCATCATTACCTCCTGGCTCCCCGCAGGGCGTTGGATCCGCCCTTGCACGATGTGTTGATGTTCAGCGTCCAAGTTGTTTCCAGGTGTCATTTCGTGTTGATGTCCAGCGTTCAAGTCCAGTCCGTATCCAGGCGTCGTATAATGGGGGGCGTATTCCGGGTCGTCGTCGTGGTATCAATCTGCAAGACCTTGCGTTCAAGGCCTTGCAGATGAGGATCCAGCTGCCCTTGCTTCCTCCATCCATCTGTTCCGGTCAGCTGTCAACCTCTTGACCTCCTGGTACAGAAGGTCAGACTGCCGGGCCATAGCTTCGCGTTGCTCGGTCTCTGCTCGAAGCTTGGCCCTCAGTTCCTCGTTCTCGCGAGCCGAGGCAGCCGTTTGTGACCTGGCCCTATGGACCTCCAGGACGATGTCCTGGTACTGGGCTCTGGTCACCACGTCCTCGGCCACTGCTGCTGCTGGCGTCTTGGTGGCTGTTGCTGTTGGATGGGGCCGCTTTGGCGTTGTCTGGCGGCTTCGGGGCGACACGCTCGAAGCTGCTTCTACGCGGCGCAGCTGCACCACCCTGGTGCTTGGAGATGCAGTATTCTGACATGTAGGCCCACATGTCCAGGTGCAGAAGTCCCAATCTCTGCTGGCTCCAATAGTCCGGGGCCAGGGAGATCTGGACTTCGGACGTGGGTGACAAGCCGCAAACGGCAGCCACCTCAGCGTCACTGGCAGAGACCTCCAGCTCAGCCCCGATCTCGAGGCCTGCTGCCTCCATGGCAGCCAACACCATATCCGTTTGTGCTGGCGTTAGCTGGGGTCCCTCGTCTTCGGCTACGTTGTCCAGGGGCACTGCTGGCATAGCAGTAGCCTCCTTACTACTCGCATCTGCTGAAGACATCCTTATATGTATGAAGTTGCGCTGGTTATATCTCGAAATTGGCTAAAATTCTGACTGGCTAGTTGTCTCCTCTCTGCTGGTTTCAGAAGGTGTGAGACAGGGCGCCCCAGGCTCTCCAGCTTTTTGCCGCACTTCCTTAGTCATGTGACAGGTCAGGTGACCAGAATCACAGGTCATGTGACTCCAATCACCTCATTGACCATTTGACCCTTCTTCCCCCCCCCTCATAAAATCTCTTAATTGAGGACTGCACCAAAAATTTCAAAATTTGTACAAAGGGGTGCCTGTTTGAATTTCGAACCTGGTTGACCTTTTTCCCCAGTGGAAAGTTTCCATGAATGCAGGTCACTGGAATCAGTGACACAGTTTCAGGAGACACAGAAAGTGAGAATTTCTGAGTTGCTAAATATATAATTCAGCAACTCTTATAAGCCAAATAAAACAAACCATCAGGAACGTTTCACGTTCCATGATGACTAAATAGCCAATTCCTTATCATTTTATCACAATACCACGAGAAAACAACCATTTATCCTTGTAACCATAATCTAGCAAATTGTATTCCTTTGCTGACCTCTCCAGATTACCCAACTTGTCATATAAAGTTTACCATGGGATTTTAAACATTTCCATAACCACTACAGCCCTTAATTCTTGCTAATTAAGTTATTTTCCTGATATTTCCAGTGTTATGAGGCATTTTACCCATTCTTATTGCCTAATTTCGTGTTTACCCCTGCTTTTAACCAGCAGTGCCCAAATTCTACCTTTGCAGTATTCCTCCCTCTTTTATTCAAAAAGGGCTGCACCTGTAGTGAACATTTGGGTGGCACGTCTAAAAACCCACTCTGCAGGACACGACCATGTGTTCTGTCCACGAGAATCAGGTACACGAAATGTCCAGTCACTAGAAAGTGACTGCAGCGACGCACCGCTTTATAATGTCGACATTTACCACGTGTTTGAGAGAATCCTTAATAAAAATAAATAAAAATCATGTGCATGGGGAAAACTAAGTAAAGTCAAACTATATATTGTCTAAATGAAGCTACAATTGGTATTTATTGCATAATCGTGTTAACACTAGATTCTCAGAAACAAAGTGCCAGAAGTCAAGCAATAAGTGCTATTTCCCTCTGATATGCAGGAACCAGAATCTTAAATTCACTGGTAGCCTACATTGTGGCCTAACCTATCAGGTGGCTTCCTCAGCCTACCTGGTAGAAATGGAGCCGCTTCCGGATCCAATTCCTGAGAAGGAGCTGAGGGCAGCTCCAAATCCGGAAAAGGAGCTGAGGACAGCTCCAAGTCCAGAAAAGGAGCTGTATCCAGATTCGAACTCGAATCTGCCAACATCCTCGTGTCCAGGGGACCGCGTGTTTGCAAGCCGCGCCCCCTGCATTCTCCAGTCCCCGCAGCTCCGCCCCGCTCTGGTCGCCCAGACCAAGGCTGCGCTGCGTCATCACTCAATTCTCCGGGCAAGGGCGGATCCCGCCCCTCGTCTAGGGGGGTCGCACGTGCTCCGTCCTCATACAATGATGGGTCCAAATACGGATCGTCTGATGGAATATCAGGGATCCGGATCATGTCATCTGGAGTCACCTCAGCTAAGTACATCTTGAGCTGATTTATATGGACAATGCGCTTCTTTCCAGTGGCTGGAGCTTCAATTTCATAATTGACCTCTCCCATCTTCCTGGTGACTCTGTAGGGACCCAAAAACTTCAAGGCTAACTTCTGCTTGGCCAGGGGCGGATAAAACAGCAAAACCCAGTCTCCAATATGGAATGATTGCTCCATCGCCAACCTGTTGTAGTGCTTCGCCTGCTTCTGGGCTGCTCTCCTCATCTGAGTCCTGCACTTTCCAAGGATTCTTCCATGGCTTCACGTATCCACTCCACATATTCCACTGGACAGTGGTGCTTATGTTGGAGAGCGTGGCCATACATCAGATCGACAGGGAGCATCGCTTCTCGGCCCAACATCATTCGATTTGGCGTGATATCTGTGGATCTATGGGGCGTAGCCCGATAGGCACACATCACGTAAGGAAGCATGTCATCCCAGTCATCTCTCCTTTCATTCACCAACTTCGATAGCATATCACCCAATGACCTATTGAAGCGTTCCACTAGCCCATCGCTTTGGGGATGATAAGCCGTGGTCCTGGTCTTATTAATCCCCAATATTTTGCACATTTCTTGGAATAATTTCGATTCGAAATTAGTCCCTTGGTCACTATGCAAGTGATAGGGAGCTCCAAATCGCAAAATCACGTTGGTCACCAAGCAATCAGCCACTGTATAAGCCTCTTGATTAGGAAGAGCGAAGGCTCCTGTCCACTTAGTAAAGTAGTCGGCCACGACTACTATATACTTGTTATTGGACTTTGTGACAGGCAATGGTCCCATTATATCAATGGCCATCCTTTCCATCGGCATTCCTACTGGCACCTGATGCAGGGGAGCCTTTTTCAGGCCACCCTGTTTCCGCTTCTGACACGCATCGCACCAACCTATCCAACGTATCACATCTTCCTTGTAGCCAGGCCAATAGAACCTCCGTCTCAACTTGGATATGAGGCTGTTGATCCCCATATGGCCACCAAGACGAGACGTATGAAGCTGGCTGAAGATGCTGCGTCTGATGCTTGCTGGGGCTACCATTTGCTTCACCAATTCACCAGTAGGCAGCTTATGGCTTCGATACACGATGCCTCGCTGTAGTTTCAAGCAATAGAACTGGGCCCATATATTTCGCACCTGGGCCGAGTGCGTGACAATAGCGTGATACGGCGGTCGCTGTCCAGCATCTAACCACTTCTTGGCGGTCGCAATGGCCATATCCTGGCCCTGAGCGTACCGTATTTCCTCCAAGGTGAAAGACTCTATCCAATTTGGATCCAGAGATCTCTCAATGCCGTTTCCAGCTATTTCTCCTGCCGTTTCTCCAGCCGTTTCTCCCGCCGTTTCTCCTGCCTCTGCCATATACACTCGCACCTGGGGTTCCTCGGCTTCTCCTGAGCCGACTTCAGTCGCTGGCCGAGGCTGTCCACACGTAATCGTGCGGAAGCCTCGTACTTGGTTCCACTGCGTGATGGAAGCCACGAGGTCACCATTCTGGCCATGACCTTGGTCAGGACATTCCTGGCGCTTACAAGCTCTCACGGGGATGCGTGAGCAGCCATCTGCGTTGGCGTGTTTCTTGCCTTCTATGTATTCGATTACAAAGTTGTATTCGGTCAAAGAAGCTATCCATCTCGCCAACATTCCCTCTGCATCTTTAAAGTTCTGCAACCACACTAAAGCACGATGATCAGTGCGCAAACGCACTGAATCCTGTCCATACAAGTAGGGCCGAAATATTTTCGCCATTCTGACCACAGCTAACAATTCCTTGTATGTCGTGCAATAATGCTTTTGCGACGAAGACAGACACTGTGAGGCGTAGGCAACTACGCGCTCCTCTCCCTCAATAATTTGCGACAATACACCTCCTATTGCAAGATCAGAGGCGTCCGTGTCCAGGATGACAGGGCACCCTTCACGTGGTAGCACCAAGATTGGTGCAGTCGTGAGGGCCCTGATTAACCTTTTAAAAGCGTTTCTGCATGTTTCATCCCACTCAAAGACGGCCTGGTGCGCTGTAAGAGCATGTAGTGGTGCTGCTAGTCCAGCAAAATCCTGCACGTACTTCCTATAGTACGATGCGAATCCTACAAAGCAGCGCACCTCTTGTACTGTAGTGGGTTCTGGCCACTCTCGCACCGCCTTTATCTTCTTAGGATCTGGTTTCACACCCTCTCTACAAATCACATGCCCTAGAAAGGAGACCTCACTCTTAAATAACTCGCATTTGCTAGCTTTTAATCTCAACCCAGCCTGGCTAATGCGTTTTAGTACAACGATCAAGTTACCTAGACACTTCTGGAATGTGGAGCCCTGTACCACTATATCATCCATGTAGCATAGACAAGTGGACAGGTCCAATCCTCCTAACACTAGCTCCATCAAACGTTCCAGTGTAGCTGGTCCATTTGTAACACCAAAGGGCATCACTGTGAAGTGAAAATGTCCTCTTGGAGCAGTGAATGTGGTTTTCTCTTTGTCTCTGTCATCCATGGCTATTTGCCAATAGCCAGACGACAGGTCCAGGGTACAAAACCATTTTGCCCCTGACAAAGTGTCTAGACAGTCATCAATGCGTGGCAAAGGATAAGCATCCTTTTTAGTGCACGAATTCAATTTCCTATAATCCACACAAAACCTGAAAGTTCCATCTTTCTTTCTAACCAAAACAGGGGGACTAGACCAGGGGCTGCTACTGGGCTCGATCACTCCGAGTCTCAGCATCTTATCCACTTCCTCTGACAGCGCCCTGCTTTGAGCCCACCCTAATCTCCGGGCCGGCACTTTAAAAGGCCGATTGTCACCCGTATCAATCTTGTGCGTGGCTTGACTCGTACGTCCCAGCCCGTATTTACCTCCCTCAAAACACTGTTCATACTCCATCAAGACCTTTCGGAGCTCTGACCTTTGATCTGCTGTCAGATCGTCAGTTTCGTCCAAAAGAGGCTGCAAATGAACGGGCAGTCGTGTTTCAGTGTTCTTCCGCTTGAGTTCATGATTGACCTCAGCAGCATGCACCGTTTTCGGTGAATCCACTTTTTCGACTTCGCTCAATTGACCTACCACTTGACCTTTTGCGATATGAACACTCTCAGTCGTGGGATTGGCTATCCACACGTGAGCCCCAGAGCACTGAGATGCCAATAGTCCTCTAGGTATCATTATGTGTAAATCCTGGCAAACCGTGGGCAACGACTCGAATACGAGGTCGCCCCCATTAGATACGCCCCATGACACCAAATTGACTGAGACCTGCGACACGTGGCGAGCTGGTATATGGACGTCTTCGTGTATAATTGCTCGGCCTGTTTTTCCAGGGCGACCTTCTATACACGCAATATCAACGCCTCCCAGCCTCAGCATCCCTACTGAACACATTAACAATGCACCGTGTCTCTTCAAGAAGTCCATCCCTAATAAACCAGGGAGACCTCCGATGTCTGCTACCAAAAATTCACAAGGATAGAGCATCCTCTCCAAGCAGAGAGTGAGCTCCACCTTACCATAAATATTAATGGGTCCGCCATTGGCAGCCAAGATTTTGCCTTCCACAGGTCTTAATGTCTCTCGATTCGCGCCAGGTATCTCATCATACTCCTGCTTACTCAGCAGAGATACCTGCGCACCAGTATCGATCAGGAGATCCACGTGACGTGTCCCTACACTAATCGTAATATACCAGGATGCGCTCGAATTCTGCATGGCCACCTGTCTGGGCCAGTGCTGTCCCACTTTCACCCCTTCCCAACATTCTGGAGGCTGAGGGGCTGCTTTTTCAGCAGGTGAAGGATCCGGGACGGATACTTCCTCCACCCTTACTCGTTTTCCGAATGTTTTCTCTCCCTTTTATCTTTGCCCCCCTTTTTGCCCTGATCGCTCCGCCCTTTGGACCGTTTATCACCGTGGTTACTCGACCGGTGTTCCCTGTCCTTGCTGGGCGCTCGCTTCTTTGAGCGATCGTCATCGGCGTTACGTCTGGGGCAGTCCCTGCGGAGATGCCCGGTCTTTTTGCACCAATAGCACCTCCGTGTTTCAGGTGAGTAATCCTGCTCCTGCCGGCAAGTATTGCTGTAAACCTTTCCCTTTTCCTTGGCCATAACCTCGCCTTATATAGAATAAACCAAATCCTTTAAATCCTGCCTCGTGATGGCTCCCTCTTTTTCAGAAGGCGGGCCGCCACGTATAGACGCTGAAGCAGTAGCAGCCACGGAAGCCTCGGGCTGCAGTATTGGCAAAGCGATAGCGCCAGCCGGCCCGACGTCAGGCTTGCTCGTTTTCGTGGCCTCGTACGCTGCTTCATACTGCACTGCCAAATCAATGGCTTCTTGCAGCGTGGGTGGCTTTAAAGCCGCCAACCAAAATCTCATACTCGTTGACCCAGCCGTTTCCATGAAGCGCTCTTTTGCAAAGCGTTCCTGCTCGGCGGGGGTGGAAGCGGGATTCGCTTTCCGAGAGAGATCCAACAAGAATAATCCATACGTTTCGAGGTCCATCTCTGGGCCCCGCTTCGCATTGAACCATTTATTCCTGTACGCATCTAGGGCACGATTGGAGCAGAACAGGGCCGTCAACTGGCTCACCATCTCTCTCCAATCGTCCCGATAAGTTAAGGGCCGCATTTTCAGCTTAGCTTGACCAGTGACGCTGGTCCAAAGGTGAAAACATTTCTCCTCGTCCGTCCACTTGTTGAAAGTGGCGACCCGAGTGAATTCGTCTAAATGGTCTATGAAGGCCGTACCCTGGCCGTCATATTTTGGAGGAATAGCTTCTTTTCTCCGCCTGTACCCCGAGGAACCCAGACTCCTTTGCGGAGTACTGTCAGACGCCATGACAGCCCGGGCCGAGCCACGTGGTTCCGCACGCTCGGCGACGGAGGGCCGTCCTTCAGGCGAGGAAACAGGCGTAGACGCGGAGGAATCATTCGATTCGTACTCAGCTGGCGAGGGCGTCCCGGCGTTCGCACAACTTTACTCCTAGTTGAAGTGCGTAGAACCGACTCGTCCGCCGTTTGCGAGGGGCCCGGCACTGGAGTCGATGCGGGCTCACTCGTTTCGGCTGTAGCCAAGTCAGGTCTTCTACGTAACTTTGCAGGCATTATACGTGGGGCCAAAACACACTAAATAAGATAGAGTATTGTAGCGTGAATTCTACTTAACTGTAGATCTGTGTAGTCTAAAATTTGAAGTCGCAACGTCGCTGCTGCTGACGCTCAATGTAGATGCTGACGGTTCCTGTGCTCCGCTGCAACTGACTAAACCACGCGGTCGCTAGCGCCTTTATCCAGCGTGGCCGTCGCAAAGTCATTTTTTTTCAAAAAGTTCTTTATGTCCAGGCGTCGTCCATGTCTCCCATTCCTGGGGAACCTTACAACCGATTCTTCAAGTCCCACATCGGGCGCCAATTTGTAAGGTTCCCCAAGAAAGACAAAGCGTTAATATTCCAGTTTTAAAGTTTATTTGCCCTGCCCCACCGCACAGCCTGCCTATCCTCTGCTTCTTCAGCTACTGACGCGGTCTGGGTGTATTCCCGCCAAGACCCCGTGGTCACGTGGTCCGGGTCACCCAGTGCGCGTCAAAGTCGGTCACTGACCTAGTAAGGTCAGTGACCTGGGGTCATCACACAGTGCTTCTTTGGTCAAGCACTCTGCAATAGCCACCACTGCCGTTTGCCAAGTACCCAGTTACACCTGGGTGGAGTGGAGCAGGTTTTTATTTGTTGATTGTTGCTAATGTTTTTATTTATTCATCTTGCGATATGAAATATAATCTTATCAATCCAATTTAGCCATGCAAACATTCATATATCAGTCATCTTTACTTTCTCAAAACCAAAAAAAGGTTTGATTATCACGTGATTGTAGACCACAAACTGTTTTGTATGTGGGAATGAATGAATGCACCAAATTATGTCAATAACCATATAAAAACATTTCTGCCTAGGAGGTTTCCTGTTAATGAGCAGGAGATTCAACTCCTAAGGGCCACGGTATGCCTTCCCCCAGCAAGGTCGACAATGATTGTAATGAAGGACTTCATGGCTCTGTTACTTAATTGCTAAAGATTGAAGATGTCAAAGTTAAACTCCACCTATACCAGCGAAATCTGAAGAAATACTTTCATTAGAGCATGAAAATACGCAAATTTTAAGTGTTTTCTGGTGCGAAGATTGAGCTTAGTTACTTGGGATGTTTTTAAGAGTTACTTGTGACATAATCCCAGACATTGCCCAGATGCTGGCTGGACTGCAACTGGTGGTGGATTAGGGCTTTACGTCCTGTATTTCTGCACCTGATGGGCTAATTAGGACAGGTAGGGACCATGGCAATGAGACGAAGGATGAAACAGCCATCCAACATAGGCTCGACCGGGAATTGAACCCGGGACCCAGTGGTTGGAAGCCCAGCACGCTACCACTAAGCTAGGCCCCCACCCCTACTGGACTGCAACTAAGGAAATTACATTTTTTTATATTTATGGGCAATCAATTTATTATCTAGAAGTTCACTTTTCAAACCAATATTTTTTACAATGATATAGTTTGTTCTGTCTGAATGGTGACAGGATGTATTGTCGATTTCAGCTGAATAACATGCATGATATCACTGTTACTGATAAATGTATGTATCTGATATCAATAACAATACCAAAAACCTAGGCATAGATCCAAAGTAGGTGTTTCTATCATAACTGAGAGTGGAGATACTTGTGATTTCAGTCGGATATGATATTTACATGAATGTAATACATGATATCTCTGTTACTGCTGTGAGAAAGTGTCTGAAATCACTTACTAATAGAAGGTCAGAAATGGATTCTTTGACCCCAAAAACCATGGTATACACCCACAAATTTAGTTTCTAGGGTAATTTGGAATGAAGATATTGGCGACTTTTACTTTCGTCAGCCATATTGTTGGTCATCTTGAATTATCAAAACTATAGACAACAGTTGAGGGTTCACCTCAGTATTGAACTATCAGCAACTACGCCTAACCAAAAAGGATTACCAAAAAGTGATACCCCAGAGCGTCGGTAACTCTGGGGTACTTCAGTGTCCCTGGTGGAGAATAAAATTCTAACTGATTAACGCTACCCGGTCCGTAGTTCTGTCGATTTGATACTTGTAATATATTAAAATAACATATCCACATGATTTCAATTCAATAACAAGCAAATGGACCTGTGGCCTTACCATTGTTTAATGATGTCATCTAAATGTGACGTCATTAACTGCACCAAATGACCCAATTTTATGCTTATCAAACAATGCTTTGGGCGCAGTTACTGATAGCCTCCTCTGTTTATGAAAAGTAGTCCATTCATACTGCTCTCTGAACTGTGGTCTGTGAATATTGGTTTTGAGCAGCTACAGCCTATGCCAGCAGCCACAAACCAACCATATATGTATATAAATATATGTAATGCAACAAACCTTGTTGACAGGAGCATGTATCTTCCAGGTGCATCGAATGTTGTTTTCATAAACTTCTTCAACTCCGTCAGCCGGTGAGGAAAACTGCTGGAAGTCGTCAGATGCCTCCAGGTCGCTATAGCACTGCATTGCAGCTGGAGAAATTCTTTAACATTTATTTAACATTTCAAGATATCAAAATATTTATTTCAAGTAAATAGAATTATTCAGAAAGATACAATGGTACAGAAGCCATTTTAGGACATGAGAAAAAAAAAAATTAATTGTATAAACGATGTAGTAAATTGTATATACGAAGTACTAAATCGTATATACGAAATACTAAATTGAATATACGATATACTATATTGAATATATGAAATAATAAATTGAATATGCAATATACTAAATTGAATATACGATATACTAAATTGTATATACGAAATACTAAATTGAATATACGATATACTAAATTGTATATACGAAATACTAAATTGAATATACAATATACTAAATTGAATATACGATATACTAAATTGAATATATGAAATACTTAATTGTATATACAAAATACTAAATTGAATATACAAAATACTAAATTGAATATACGAATACTAAATTGAATATACGGAAATACTAAATTGTATATACGAAATACTAAATATGTGAAATACTAAATTGTATATACAAAATACTAAATTGAATATACGATATACTAAATGGTATATACGAAATACTAAATTGAATATACAAAATACTAAATTGAATATACGCTATACTAAATCGTATATACGAAATACTAAATTGAATATACAATATACTAAATTGAATATACGAAAAACTAAATTGAATATACGATATACTAAATCGTATATACGATATACTAAATTGTATATACGAAATACTAAATTGAATATACAATAAACTAAATCGAATATACGAAATACTAAATTGAATATACGATAAACTAAATTGTATAAACGAAATACTAAATTGTATAAACGAAATACTAAATTGTATATACAAAATACTAAATATGTGAAATACTAAATTGTATATACAAAATACTAAATTGAATATACGATATACTAAATTGTATAAACGAAATACTAAATTGTATAAACGAAATACTAAATTGTATAAACGGAATACTTAATCGTTTAAACGAATTACTATATTGTTAAACAAATTACTAAACCGGCCATATCTTTGTTAATATTTGGTCTACAATTATGTGTGACCTATCTAAAAACTCGCCTTGGACAGTGCTATTTAATACTCTATACTAAAATTCTAGGTACAGCACAACAGCATTCAAAGGGAATAACTTTGTTTCACAATATGACATCCTAATTACCCTTGTCCTTAAACCCAGCTCTTTCTATCAGGCCCCAGTCTTCCCTTTCCTTCCCTGTCCCTTTCCTTCCCTCCCCTTTTATTTGAGCAATATTGGAATCTATTGGGCCCTGGTAAATTATAACCAGTCAGTGTCCATATGCTAAGGCAAGTAAAAGACCCCACCCATGGGGTAAGAGTGTAACATGGGTGGACTCCTCCTCCCTCTCATCTCATCAATAGCGGCAAATACTTGCCTTAGAGGGCTGCATTTCCCATATCTATCTATCTAATTTATCACCTTTCTATCTTTCTATCTATCTATCTATCTTGGATCCCTCCTAGATTGATGGGAAAAGTTATTTTAAAGTCCTCCTTCCTGATATCATCCATGTTTGGTCTATAATTGCAGGTTATATGTAATACTTATGCAATTTGACAATATGCAATTAGCATGGATCAATATATTATTAAAATGCAGCATGGTACAATTAAAGTCAGCATCACATAGTAAACCCAACTACAGGAAATACTACTAAGAAGGGAAGGGAAAGGAAGACTGGGGCCTGATAGAAAGAGCTGGGTATACGGACATGCCGTTGTCACAGATCAAACTGTATCTAGAATCTAACTTTGTTTATTAGATAGCCCTGCCCAAGATGAGTCTCGACATAGGTTGCACATCACTGTAGACCAAATATTAACTAAGATATGGCCAGTTTAGTAATTCGTATATACAATTTAGTATTCCGTATATACGATTTAGTATTTCGTATATACAATTTAGTACTTCGTATATACAATTTAGCATTTCGTATATACAATTTACTACATCGTTTATACAATTAAATTATTTTTTTCTCATGTCCTAAGATGGCTTCCGTACAATGCTGTTAATCCTGTTAATTTATATTTCTCTTTGCTGTCATCATCATTGAAATAATTATATATAATCGCTTCCATTTCCATTCGATTACCGAAAGCATGATGTCACAGTTTTCTCCCGTGTTCGCATGAATTTCATGCCTAATTTCCCAAAATATTTAACAGACTAAATGGACTGAAGTTTGATGTTTCTGATCGGCATAGGGTGACATCACATTCAAGTCATACCAGCTTTGCTATGTGTATATCATGTTCTTTACCTTGTCTTTTTGTTCTCTTGTTACTGAAGGCAAAAACTTTGTCAAATTTCTGTAAAATGCAGAAAAAATGTTTTTTTAGAGCATTCAATGTGGAACGTTAAGAGGAAACAACACGTGAGTCAGACTTTTATTTTTGAAGGAATTTAAGGAAAGCAAGATTGGCCAGCTGTGCTTTTTATTCCCAGGGTCTGTTTACTTCAACTTTAGGAATACTGTTAGTTTCCTCGTCCATTATAACTGCATTACTGTCATTTATAGACTGGGGAAAAAACTAAAATTCATACTATCTGATGAATGATCACACTAGTTATAGGCTGTAGGTATGAGTGCTTTGAAAGATAAGTGTCTAACATTGTTTGATGAATTTTTCTACATACCAACTATGTGATTTAACTTCATGTTGACTTGCAAGTATGAATAATTAGTTCGATTATATTATACCAATATTCACTGGCTTTTTCATCAATTTGCGTCATATTTTATGCAAAGCTTCCTTGAGGTTTTTGTGTAAGTATCAAGATAAAATGTTGAAGGACAGGAATGCATACATTAACTTCAATGAGTGGCTTTTATGAATAGCTCTAGACTTCTCTAAAGGTAAAAAGAAAAAGGTACCAGAAAGAAAACAAAACATAGGCTGCGCTGCAGCAAAACCCTCAGCGAATCCCACACAGCACTCAGGCATCATTAAAATTGTTCCTTGTTCGTCGAACAGGCAGGAGGGCGGGCGTTACTTTCATTTCCAGAGCAAAACTCACTAAATGCACTTACCTTAATGAAATTTCATACAGTAGCACTCTCTATGGCCTAGTGGTGCCTTCTGATAGTCACACAGACGTATCTCAGCTATGGTTTACAACATTTTCTAAAACTAAGATTGTCATTTCTATGTCCAAAATAGTCATATATGGGCTATGGCAATGCTTCCTAAAGAATAAATCTGACATTCGGCATCAATGTTATGCCACATAAAGATGTTGGGTATAATTTCATACAAAACTAACCTTTAAGGTTAGTATTTATTTGTATTTAAATAAATATATAACTATGACCCTCTATTTTTACTCAAAAAATTAATAAGTATCATAGTCACGTGAAAGTAATATTGATCATTATGCAACTCATTTTTATGAAATTGCTAATTATCAACAAAAACCCTTGACTGGGTTGAATAGACATATTCTTACAACGTTTTGTATGCATCTAGATTCAGTAGTGTGTGAAACGTAAACAATTTTTTTCAATTTTTCTCTAAATATTATAAAACACAGCTGAGATATATCAATTTGACAATTAAAATGGACAACTTAGCTATAAAGGATAATACACAATGTGTTGCTATTTTTTCCGGTTTTCCTATTAGTATAAAAACAATATGAAAAAATGTCAAAAAAGGAGTTTAAAAAGGGAAAATAATATAATTTAGATATGTTATTAATATTTTTCACTCATGTTGGGCAAATAGTGTTGGTACGAAGGCTAAAAAGTACGCATTTTCCCTATTATTCTCTTATGTAAAAATCCTGTTATTTACGGCCATGAGACCCACAAAAGGAACCACTACACTACTTTAGACATATTATGACAAAGTTTTAAGCATGGAGGCACAGTAGTTTGAGTTCTGCTTCAGAAATGAAAAAATAGATAGGTCACTGCAGACATGTTTAATGACAAATCAATCCCTTCAATGGAATTTATTGAGGTGGCTTGTCTAAAAAACAAGTGGTAAATGGTAATCCTCAAAGTTTTTTGATATTCACTATTCCCTTGAAAAGAAGCATCCACACTGTGAAGCCCTCCCTTACAAAAGTTGCTTGGCATTCAGTGCTGATACAGCTTGAAAAATACTTGTAAACAGCTGCACATTAAAAAACTTATCGTCAGATTTAACTATTCAGCTGGTATCTTTCTAACTGGAACATTTCTATTGGGGTAATTTTACATTCATATTTTACATATATGAGTCAAGAAACATTTTACAACATATCTAATATTAAAAATATTGGACAGAATATTTAGCAGGACAATGTTATTCTCGAAGTTGACTGACCTTAAATGGGGACCTGCCATCCCTGCTTTTCAAGACAGATGTTGTCCTGGCTAATCTAGAATAGTAGAAAAAGGTATTGGTATATATAGATTGAATGATGGCCAAAAACATTAAGGAAGATATGAGCACAAAACATATGAGGCTGTCCAACTTGCCTGGATCTATTGATCTTTTGATCTATCGATCTATCGATCTATCGATCTATCAATCTATCGATCTACCTATCTATCTATCTAGCTATCTAGCTATCTAGCTATATTTCTATCAATAGATGGATAGATAACTAGATAGATAGATAGACGCTATCCATACTATGTAACAGTCATCACCTAATATTTGCACTTGATAAGTTTGTATGAAGAATGAGGACTTACATGCAATTGAGGAAACCAATGGCCAGAACAGCCAGCAAAGAAACAGACAGACGCATGTTGGCTCAATGCACCAGAGCGTTGTCACAAGCTCTTTTATAGTCGCCAAATACCTTGACATTGGTGCTCTATTAATTTTCATATCACGATTCAGCATGCACTTGCCTTAGTACACTAAATTGTGTAATGGTATAGGTTATGTAAACACTGTACTGCAGCAAAGCCCTCAGCAAATCCCACACAGCACACATGCATCATTGAATTGTTCAGTGTGCTTCGGACAGGCAGGAGCGAGGGGGTCGTTACACTTTTATTTTCAAAGCAGAACTCTAACACACATTTTCGCTACCAGAGCTGAACTCTAACACTAGTACACTTACCCTAATGAAATTTCATACACTCTTTATGTCCTCGTTGAACCTTTTTTATCACATTGATATGTCTCAGCTATGTTTTACAAAATTTGAAAAAGATTGAAAACAATTCATTTTATCGTTATATTTAAAAAGTGAACCATCCTCTAATTTAGATGTTATTGACAAAATTTCAGTCACGTAGGATAACACGTACTTTAGGGATGGAGGTTTGAAAAAGTTAGGATTTTCCCTATTTTTCCCTTATTTTCGAAAATTATCTGGTATTCACGGCCATGAGACCTCCAAAAGGCACCACTACACTATTTAAGACATATAATGAAAAATGTAAGCTTGTAGGTGCAGTAGTGTCAGAGTTCGGTTCCAGAAACAAAAATATTATTTATTTTCTTTTTTTTTGTCAAATTTTGTGAAACATAGCCAACATATGTCGATGTGACTATCAATAGGTACCACTAGGCCATATAGAGTATTACGGTATGAAATTTTTTTAGGGTGCATTAGTGTTTGATTTCTGTTCCGGAAACGAAAGTGTTATACCCGCCCTCCAGCCTGTGCACCAACCCGTCAGACGAGGTTTGTTTGCTGAGGTTAAAAATGGGCTGGGCTGTGAAAATGTTGGCATAATGAGGCTGATTGCTAAGAAAAACCAATTGTACAGAATTTGTTTGCTATTAGAATATACAGCTGTATTTCCCAAAGCAATCAGTGTGTCTGAATTTATTATACAAATGATATTAGTTTGAATATCTTGTGAGTGGATTGTCCATTTCATTCGAAACAATATTTTGATGAAACATGGTATGTAATTATGCAAACATACATACATGATGATTGCGTAGATTGTGAAGCAATGATTTCAGCATCATAATGATAGCTAACTGTTAGCAGGTTATCGCGAGACAGTGACTCAGCTGTAATGTGGAGACATCTGGTGGATAGGTTGAGAATAATACCAACATGAATCAGTCCTGGTTGATCTATTGGAAGGTGAAATGGATGTTGATACTGAGGAAAATGTACCCAATTTATTGCAACTATCTCCTCATTATGATAATGATGAATTTATGGAATTGATTAAATCTAAAAATGATGTTATTAAAGTAATTAGCTTAATCTGCCAATCTGATGATAGCTAACAGTGAGCGGTAGATTGATTGTCTCGTTGTTGCTGTTTAGCACTACTTCACCGCCGCCCGTGCCACTGACGTCAGTAGCAATGTGGATTTCTGGCGGGTCTTAAGACAATGATTGAAATCACGAGAAAAGGCCTTTTTGTGCTAGACCATCAATGTCTAAATGATGAAACCAAGAGTTGCTAATAACCGGTACACATTGCATAGTTTCAGGTGGGCGGGCAATATAGCTCTGGTCATTGTGACACACATGAAAGCAACTCAAGCTGGCTGATACTGATGCTTGTCCAGCCCAAAGTGTCTGCCTGATATCTCTCTTGAGTTTACATAGTTTTTTTGGAATTTATACCTGTGAGACATGTCCTGGACCATCTGAATTAATGACAAAACCGATGTATTTAATCACAGTTGAAGGGGCTAGAATAGTTTTTTCCAAATTCACTGTCAAACCTGGATTTTGCAATGTGTGCCAAAGTAAAACCATGTGATCTGTAATACAGTTTGCTTGATACATTAACAATCAATCATACAGGACCGGACTCAGGATGATGTCACAAATTTGAGACCACGTTATTATATTTTGCTCCAACGGTCTGTACAAATATGAAGATTTTCAAGGAAGTAGCCAGGCATTTTAGTAAGTCAGACCACTCCATGAATGACTTAAGTGTTAGTGCCATGTATGTGGAACCTGACACCACAAGAAGAAGAATTATGGAGGCACGGCTTATCCGTAAACTTGGTTCATTGTATAATGTTTGACCTTGACATTAAGGGTCAGACCAACTGGTACAATAAAACAATACACATCATTAATGAATTTAATATAAATAGTTGGGAAACAAAGGAGCCAGGGACTCTGGTCTCTGAAATCAAACTTAAACTGTATGAAAGTGAACAATCAAGGATCCTTAGCGAGATAAATGACTCTGAGAAGCACCCAAAACTAAGAACATACAAATTATTTAAAACTATGTATTGATTGAACCTTATCTAAATCTCAACCTCCCGAAGAAAACCTATAATAACATAGCAAGATTTAGACTTAGCTCACATAACCTCAAAATTGAAACCGGAAGACATGAGCCCCTAAAATACCATTAGAAGAAAGAAAATGTAATAAATGTGATAGTAATGAAGTAGAAGATGAACTACATTGTCTCTTAATTTGTAACAATTATGCAGAACCAAGAAATCAATTAATCCTAAAAGCAAATAAACTGACTACAGACAGGCCGATATGATATCACGATAAGCTAGTTATTTGCCCTCAGGGGCCTGATATCATATCGAGCTGTGGCCATGGATCCCTACCCCTCCAAATTCGCCCCCGGGCTACGCTCATCATTATGCTAATTAGTACACAACTTGTCTTTGAAGGCGCACACCCCGGGGCTATCCATTTAGCTAGTATGAATAAATTAGATTAATTTGATTGATCAATACATTTTGTTCAGTTAAAACAGTTTGTTAATATTAGTACTATGCCGCAATGGGTATTTCAACAACTAAAGTTCTAATTTCGGTGACACTTTTTTTTAAATGAGATATTAAACCCCTGTGTATTAATAAATCTTGAATTCTATATTAACTATTTAAAATGAACTCCATTTCCTCTGAAGTATGTGACTGATCATTGAACTCTGGTATTTGACTGAAAATGTATTTATTTACTATTTTTTTTGTACATCTATAATGTAAATTTTATAATGCTCTTTTAGATAGCATTTGAACTATAACTATGTCATGAAACTAGCCAGTTTAGATCATAGTTTCAAAATTATGAGCTACAAATTACACTGTTACAAATTACAATACTTAAGAATAAAAGTCAGTGTATATGCATTAATTCAGTCAGTCAGAAATGAAAGCACAATCTCTCAGTACTCCCCACTGTGATTGGCATTATACTGTTAAGAGTATTTAGGTGTCACTTTGTGCCTGCTGTTTCCATAAGTGACACTGGAGCAAGCCCCTTACACCCCTAGGCCTGTCACAGTCATACTCAATTTGCTACCCCAATGTAAATGGAACCCCAAATTAGAAGGCTGCATTGAGAATGTTAACAGATAAGGGACTTCAAGCTGTGAGCAATATGGCAAGCAGTCATCAGCATCAGTCAACAAGCCTGCCTCTAAAATGGCACGCTTGACTATTGTATACACCCTCGGGGCTAATTCACGCCAAGTACACCCCCTTTTTTTTTGTTTGCCGTTTTTACCCTAAATGTACTGATAAGGGTTGTTAATGACAAACACAGCTTGTGTATTATCTTTCTTTTTGATCTGTAAATTCCCAACTTCTCTGTATACAAATTATTGTTTTAAAAATGAAGAAAAAAAGAAAAAAAGTCAGTGTTAAAAAATTCCTGTTTATGTAAAAATGTAAGTTTTAAAAAAGTCACCGTAGACATAAGCATAACATGCCTCACAAGAGTCAACAGCACAGCTGGAGACAAACTGAACAACGAAAAATGACATTAGAAAATAAATCAGTAAAAAATTGCAATAAAAAAAGTCCAGACTGTACAGTGCATCAATCAGCAAGTCGCTTCCATTGATGGACTGTACATACTGATCAGTGGCACATGTAAAAAAGAGTCAATAATAATAATAAAGAAAGAGAGTAAGAAAAAAAAAAAAGCAATACATGGCTATGACAGCAATATATACATATACACATATATACACAATGGGGCACTACTTCATACATATCAAAGCGCATAAAAACAAAATTTTAAAAAAATCGCAAAAATTACCAAAAAAAAAAAAAAAGACATCACATTCGAGGCTGAGCGCCTCTGACATATCTCAACCGGTGATGAATAACATTGCCTTGATCAAGCCATTTGCTACTCCTCACCCGTTTAAATTTGTCAGGGGCACCCCGATCCTCCTCATTATCGTCATTAGCTTGAAGATACGGGTCGTCCACCACCGCATCTTCTTCCTCCTCCTCCTCCTCCTCCTCCTCCTCCTCCTCCTCCTCCTCCTCCTCCTCCTCCTCCTCCTCCTCCTCAACAAGTTGTCTATCTTCTATTCTGCGCATCAAGTCGTCATCCCGAAAAACCAGCCATACCGCTAACAAAAACCTCATCAGCCTTGACAGGACTCTGAAAAGGCGTAAGGCTCCATCTCTCCTCTGAAAAAATAAGTGCACATTGACTATGACGTTTTTTTTCAATTTTGACCATTCTTACTCCGTGCTGTCAATAACTGCACCAAACACAAACTTCATTACTGTATTACGGTATTACAACTATAGTATTTTGCAGCAGTATTTAAGCATTTCCGAAAAAAAAAACCCACCTAAGCAGTGAACGCAGTTGAAGGAGGGGTGTCTCCTCTTTCCAGCGTATGTAGATTGCCCCAAGTACAATTACAGCATTTTGCAGCCAGATGAGCAGGGAGGAGCATTATTGCCATACATTTCAAACAGCAATCAATCGCGCACATTGCTGGATCGTCGGCCCTGGCGTGGCTATTGATGCGAGCATGTAAGTTCACGAGACTCACCAGAATGCAGCATGTCACAACTCCTCCCAAAATGCTGCTCACTGTCGTCCACACGATCATCCCAGTGCCATAACCCCTTAAAGCCTTTCTGGATGCAAAGAGAGGTGCATGGGGTTCATGTGAATGGTCGTAATCGATCTCGACTGTGGTCTTTATCAATGAAGTCACCGTCACTCCAGCTACATCGGCTGCCAAACACTGAGCCCAGGGAAAGGTTGAAGTAATTTCCAGGCAGAGTTCACCAGAAAGTCCAATAACTATAACTCTAGCGAATCCTATTGTGCGCTTGAGACTCGCCACGTCAAAGTTCTCCATTCCTGGCCTAATCGTCAGTACTTTGCCTGTCCGGTGTTCAGAAGCAAAGAATGGTGCAGCGGCCACCTCTTTACAAAGTACGGCCCCCGAAAAGCCGCAACTGCATTGTCCCTCATTTCCGCAGGACCATGCCACGGCATGACTCAAGCTAATCACTAGCAGCAAAAAGACAGCAATTCGATCCATGGCACTCAATAAATGATCCGCTTGCAATTTCCACTTGCTTTCTCTCCCAACAAAAAGCCTGTAATGACCACTTAACACCCCTATCCAGGTCAAGAATCACCCTCAGTCTGACCTCAATACGGCGTGTTACATAATGAAAACAAAAGAAGGCTAGGGGGGTGGCCACAGCATGCCAAATGGAAGGGTATATTAGACACAATGGGCTGAGTTATATTCACTCTTATTGCACACACATGTCATTATTCATCACATATATTAATTAGTTCTGATTGTAATGCCACTAATTTTGATAGGAAGTCTCTCCAAATTTCACTCAGGTCACTGTCACTATATTATAAGACACTCATGAGTAAAAAAATAAATAAAAATTAATAAATAAATTATAAACTTATATTTATATATAATAAAATAAAAAAAATTAAATAAAATTATTTGTACCCGCTTGAGATGCTACAGGTATTAAATGAGCATTCTTAAAACGTTTATTTGATCATGAGATAAGCGTGTCATGGGGCCACCCACTGGGGATGCTCAGATGTCACTTGAGCAGAAAAGACTTGGCCTGAAGCTGTGTGATGCGCATGTCACCTGCATGATCTGAGGGGGAGATGACCATGGGGGGTGAGTTCTGGAGACCCCCCATAGCAGACAGTTCTCCCCTCCAGCTAATTATTTAGTATAAAAAGTACAAGGCTCAATGGCTGAGGACACCATTCACAACCAGGACTAGTGGGCATTAGGACATCACCAGCAGCCAAAACGACACCATCAGCAACACTCTGCTTTAAAACAGGTAAGTCGCCTTTTTTCCTCTTGTTTTAATGTACATTCATTCCCCCTAACAGTCAGTCATGGAAACTCGTAACTCTTCAATGTGTTTTTTTTTTTTTTTTTGTACTTCATTTTATTTACCATATTTTTTTAATAGACTACAATACATATATAAATAGACCTTTATCTAGATTCTGGTGTCGTTATTAAATGACATATTATATATATATATATATATATAAAAAAATATTTTTGGAATTATAATATACTATACATCATTAAAAAAAACTACTTTTAACAGCCGCTATTGACGGACATGCAGTACCATACAGTAAATACCTATATTCTCCCTCAGCTAATAATAATAATAATAATAATTACCAATGACATATATATATATATATAATAATAATAATAATAATAATAATAATAATAATTGCACAATACAACGCAATACAATACAGTGCAATATAGTGTAATGCAATACAGCGCAATACAATACAGAAAAAAAGACTATACCAAGTGGCTGAAACAATATTTTTTTATACGCAAATAATGCTTTATCTCGATTCTATTACTGACTTTGAATGAAAATTTATTTTAATTTTTACTATGCATCAAATCAATTTACCCTGGCTATACAGCATTAAGCAGTGACTTTTAACATCTGTTATTTCCTTAAACATTTTTAAAATACATGAGGGTTCATATTGCGTGCTTCTATAGTAAGCATAGGCCAGTGCATAGAAACCGCAGTGAGTAGAAGCTAAATACCCCGAACAAGTAATGTGACTTTTAAATGTTGACATAAAAGCAGTTATTTCTTCATTGTAGGTACGCTCGCCCAGTGAATCGAATACTTCTAAAAGACTCGAATCTTCGCTCTTCAACTTCCGCTTCTCCCTCGAATTACCATGAATGGTCAGGATCATCCAGTGGCCCACCTCGCCGCGTAAGTACGAGTTTTCATTACAATTAACGATGTAACAGCGCTCACGGCCGTCGGCTTTAACATAGCTCAGCGCTCTCGAGGGTATGATTGCCATGACGTACGAAGAGGCTGTCTTGTCATTCCAAAGTATCTCATATAGCTCGTTTGTGTTCATGTCAAATAGAGGTTACGTGCGTAATCGATTGAGAATAGACCTGGATATGTCACTTTTGTGAGCATAACAGCTGACTCTTCCAGTGGTGATCTGAATCTCAACTCTATTCTCACACAGCCCTCGCGAGTCACGGGGTAGAATTCCGAGTGATTTTGGGGAGCAAGGTCAATCACGAACAAGGTGTACCCCTCTTTGTATTCCTCACGAGTTATTCGCCCCTGATTGGAGCAATTCTGTTTCCCCTTGTAGAGGTCCGAGTAACAATGTAGATACTTATCCGCTGTAAAGTCAACACTCAGAGGCCCCCCTGGTGTAGGGGTGCCAGACAGACTCACGTTAATGAAATTGATGTCGTAGTGTCGAAAGTTGTAGGGGTTCTTGGCTAGGCTGCCACTCATTGATTCCCCAGACACCAGGCCTATGACAATTTTACTCGGCACTCGTCCATTGAATGCGTCCTCAATGTAATATGAGGATGTATCGCGTGACAGATTGAATTTTCTGAGCTCTTCTTTGGTGTAGAAGTATTTGGCCAGTGAAATCTCTTTCACCAGGACATCTTGATGGCCCAGTAGAATGAGACTAGTGGGGGTCACGTGTTTCAGAATTAAAGTAATATCCACAATTTCCAGCTTGTAATCAGTTTTACTGGCGTTGGGGCTCAGCAGCCTGAACCTATTGGAAGTTGGCGTGAGAGTGATGTCAATAGTGACACCATTTAGTAGGTATTTGTTGACTTTGAATACATCAACATCCACTTTGGCCAGAAGCTCAACAGTGCGGCTCCCACTCATCGCCTCGGCTCTCTTTTTAAACCCCTCGTTGCAACCAATCAGGAGACTGACGTCGTCCATGAAGCCAGCAGAGTCCTTATGAAACATTGCGCATTCTAGTTCAGAGTCATTAAGTTCAGTTTCACCTAATAGAGTGTTCATTAGGGCCTTGTAGCTGTAGCCTGTTTGACCACCTGTCACAACACGATCGTTGAGGCGTACTTCCACTTGATCCCATAGGCCCTGAGCCAGGTTATTAACAGGTCCAACACTCCATACCCCCTCGTCTGCAGAAACACTCTCCGCCCCTGCAGTTGCAGCATCAGCATCTGGCTCAGTTCCTCGCTCTGGCACTAGCGAACCGTCACCCCTGACAATTCGCACTCTGGTAGCTAGGTATACATTCGATAGGTCAATGTAAGAAGTACCTACGCCTGGTACATGGAACTTTGCTTCACTCTCGGTTGAAAACTGGTTGACCGGCTTGTGCGAGAGATATTTCACATCGGTGACGCCCAAGTTACTGGCTGGAACGCTGAACAAGTTAAGAGTATCCTCATAGGCCAGGTCTGACGCCTCTAGAACTTTTTCACCGCTTGACATGACGAGTGAATATGTCGTTTATCCTCGCTATTTTCTTACTAGGTGCACCACTCGCTCCAACTGTCTTGCGCTTGATACGTTGCGTCCCTGACTTACGCTGTGGTGTGACTGAGCCCTTGAGTTTAGAGAGTGGGTTTTTATCAATTTTCCCCGCCAGTTCTGCATGAGCCATTTCGTTGGACTGCTCAATAGGCGACACTACCGTTAGCGGTAAATTTTGACCATTCTGTTCGCCTCTGCTCTGACTCGATCCGACCTCGCTCTGACCCTCACCCCTAGCCGCCTTACCAGGCTTAATGACAACCGCCATAGGTTTTTTTGACCATAAACTCGTCTGCCCTGCAGTCTTCTGAAAATGCTCTATCCACGGTTCGGCTTTCATGGCCGCTAGTGATTTATATCTCTCCGCCATAACAGTTCCAAAGTGCACCTCGTGGCCTGAACTGTCTCACTACTAAGTTCCTGTAAAATGTCTCCTCTCGAATCCCTGAGCTCGAACGACAGGTGCTCCACGTCCGCCACTCTCACTGGCACATAGAGTACTGGCTGTAGGTGTGCATAGTTATGCCTTTTTATTTCCCCCAGAGGAATTGAGCGTAACACTGGACTGTAAGTGTCACCCACTATGGAGCCTTCCAACTGAGCGCACGTCACATACATTACATCCCATTTGGACCACTTGCCACTTAGTGAGGGTACTGTTATGTCAATAAGCCCCAAGTACCACTGTCCTTTCAGTAATGTATTTTTTGGTTTGGGGAATGACTCAGGCATTTGCACAGTGAAACTCCCCGCACTGTTTCTCGGGTTGATCCCCAGAGTCTGGTCGCTAGCGGCGTAAATAAACATGACTGCTGCCTCCTTCCTAGTTTTTCTTCTTCTGCTTTTTCTTCTTCAGAGTCTTAAGGCCTGCGGTAGGTAGCCACTGGTTATATTTACTCGGCCACGATTGATATTTAACAAGACTCTCACTTTCACCGTCAGCCCTCACTCTTGTTCTGATCACCTTTTCAATGCGGAAGAAAGCATCGGGGTCAAACCTTACTGCAGTCAGCTCGTTCGAATAGAATGGACCATCAACAGTCTCACCCCCGTAATCATTCAGGTAGTAGACGGCAACGTTGTCCGAAAATTTTCTTGCCCTCACCGAGAACACTTCACCGGTAAACTGCTCGTCATATGAGCGAGAAAATATTTTTTTCCTATGATAAGACACCCTGACTTTGTCACCGATGGCGAATTTGTAAACACTTCGTTTCTTGTTCCTCGATGAAGAAATGGCCCTCCGGAAAGCAGACGCTAGGTCTATTGTGTTTTGAGTCACGTACTGATAGTCCCAAATGTCCTGCTCGTTCGACTTAGCCACTTGTGATGGACTGACTCCTATGCTCGAATGAACAGTACGGTTATACGAAGATACTATATTCTGAAACTCATCAGCGTAGCTGTAACTGTTGCTGTATTGGAAAAATTGGAACAATCTTTTCTTCAACCCCTTGATCATGGCCTCTGCGTAGTTGGCCTTCGTTTCAGTGTTTGTAAAAATCATCTTTATATTCCGCTCCCCCATAAGTGCAGTGACAAGGGTGTTGGTAAATTCGGTGCCTCTGTCGCTCCTTATAAATCGAGGCAGTTTCTTCGATTCGTCATCCTCATCTCCATCACTCTCTCTCTCACCGGTTGGATCGCCTGCAGCAGCCGGAGCAGCCGCAGCAGCCGCAGCAGTCGCTGCAGCATTAGTGGGGCCATCAAATATTTTCCTGAACCCTTCGCACACATGTTTCCCGCTTTTGCTCTTGACAGGTTGCGCTCTACAGAACCTCGAAAAGACATCTATTGTGACAAGGATGTAAGCAAGGCCGTCATTAGCTCGTGCAAATCTCTCTCCATTCAGAACTAGTAAATCGCAGTCCCACAGGTGATTGATGCCTGGTGCAATGACTCTTCTATATCTGACAGGTTTTTGTCTCCCCTCCTTGTGTAGCGTGACAATGTCCTGAGATTTGGCCCAATCATTAATTCGACTCAGACTAATGTTGTAGCGTCCTTCTCTCTTAATTACGGAGTGCAGCTTTGATGCACTTGTGAAACTAGCTGGCGATCGAGGATTGTAAAAACGTCTGGATAAATATGCATCTATATCTTTAGGCAGGACCATTATACAGCCTTGACCCTTATCCAATTAAGTTTATTATTATTATTATTCTTCTTCTTCTTCTTCTTCTTATTCACCTCCTCATCAGTAGCTTCTATTTTCTTTTTCCTCTTATTCACCGCTCCAGAGCCCGAGCCAGAGCCAGAGCCAGAGGCAGAGACAGAGCCAGAGCCAGAGCCAGAACCGGAGGAAGAACTCTTTTTACCGGTTTCCCTGTTACCAAATTCTTGACTAAGCTCTTCTTCTTCTTCTTCTTCTTCCTCTTCCTCTTCTTCCTCCTCTTCTTCTTCTTCTTCTTCTTCTTCTTCCCCCCTGGAGTATTTGTTCTTCATGTAGTGCAATATACGCCTCAATTTGACGTTAGAGACTAGGCTAAGAGGAACATCTCTCTCTAACATGAGCCAGTAAAACTTGTGATGTCCAGTGGGCACAGGGAACTCGCTAGATTGAGTGTGAAGTAGGAACGCAGAGTAATCTATAGTGTGAGCCCCTGAGCCAGCAGAGTTGCGGGGAATGAGTGCCCTCAATATTTGACGCGCTTTATCTCGGTGAGAAGTAGAAGTCAGACGAGTATCAATGTCAATATCAATATCAATATTTCTCAAAGCGGCGTCGCTGCTCACACTTCTCGCACCTCTCCTAGACTGATTGCTAGACGCGTCGCTGGGGAATTTGTCAGAGTCTTCATCCAGCGGAGTCGGAGATGCCATCGACACCGACCCATTTAGCGATGTATTTCCATTGCTGACAGGCCCCCCACCGCTTTCAATGAGCCCTCTCCCCCGACTCTGCGACAGGCTAGAAGTCGGCTCACCGTTCAGATCCCGCAGGGAGGGCAACTGGCCCGCTCCGCTGCCTATGGCAGCGGCAGCGGCCATTTGCCCTGGCTCATCTTGCAACTTCTTTCTATTGGCCTCCATAAGACTTTCGTATTTTTCATGAGGTATCACGTAGACCTTCTTGTTAAATTTCATTGTCAGAGTCATCTAGGGTAGACAGTAATTTCTTCAAGTGGGGTAGACAGTGCTCTAAAAACTCCACCAGAGTCTTGTAGTGCGTCACGTAAACCTGCTTCAACTGACGCTGTGACGCAACGCTGATTTTAATGGACGAAGTTAAGCGGTCATCAGTTCCTCGAACAATTCTAGTAACCTTTCTGAGAACACGCTTGCCCCTGCTTAACTGTCGTAGCACACTGCTGGGTACTTCGACGTTCCCTTCCAAAGTGTTCAGGACGACTTCTGTTATGCAAAGCACCTGCTCACGGGTCGCATCTGCCAATAGGGTGCGACTGAGTCGAGCTGTCATCCTGTAAGTGGTTGTTAAAAGTTCTAAGAACTTCATGCAACTAATCGCTCTCTCAGCCATTATTTACGAGTGTATAGCACGAGAGTGTCCGAGGGTAGAATTGAGGTACTCAGTCGCACGTCGTCGTCCCCTGAACTGGTCAAGTTATTCACTACTAAGTATCCACGTGGTTGGCGAGTTGCGTCCTCGTAAGCTTCGACTAGCCTCTTCGGAGTGTCGGGGAACATCTGACGTGAGAGGAAGTGTATCTGCTGTAAGTCACGGCATGTTTTTAGCAATATCAAATAACTAGTGTTAAGACTGATGGTGCGCGAGTATCGCGACTGGTGGTAGACGTTTTGAGATATCATGATGACTGAAATGCGACTGTGATGCACGTCTCTCGTGAAGAGAGAGCACATTTCGCTAGATTTACATATTTCATCCATGAGGTCATCGAGTACGAGTAGGCTGTGGCCTGTGTCATTGTCACTTTTCAATTCCTCAATCATCTCACGAGTAGGCAGTCCGTGATGGACGTTTAGATTTGTCACTTCAGCCTCCAAGTCATCAAACTTTTTCTGATGTACACCGTACGCGTAAAGTATTCTTTCAGGGGGAATGGTGTACATGGCTTCCGCATTCCTCAAAATGGCTAGAGTCAGGACAGTCTTACATTGATGGCCCCGCTATAACCGTAGAGGCGGGTGACTCGAACTTGAATACACCCATAGACTTCTCCATGATTTTTTTTCTGCTGTTTTTTAAACAAAATGTCTCTTTTTTTGTTTTCTTTCTAACAGTCTTGCGGACCAGGTTATGGAGGACCTGAATGAAATGGCCCGAAGAGTCAGTGCAGCTCAGCCGAGAGTCGAGGAGAAAATGGATATCGATATGACGGAGGTGAAAGACTCTCCTCAACCTCGGCCTCAACCTCAGTCACAGCCTCAGCAACAGCCTCGGTCTCAGGCACAGCCTCAGCCTCAGACACAACCTCAGCCCAGACCTCAACATCAGTCTCCGTCCGAGTCGGAGTCTCGACTCAAGGCCATAGCACCTCGCACAAGGGCTCAGACTCGTGCTCAGAATGTGACTCGGGTCAAGACTAAGGTCAATGTTCAACGTCCTGCCCATGTTTTATTAGAAGCGACGCCGTCAACTGCACGAAAGTCGTCTCTAAGTCTTACTAGCAGCCAGAGACAGAGGCAGAGGCAGAGGCAGCTGCAGAGTCAGCTTTCTGTCGAGTCATGCACAACAGCCAGCTGTGACAGTGATAGCACTATTACGGGTGCAGTGGCGAGTACAAGTGCGAGTACAAGTGCAAGTGTGGCTGCAAGTACAGTCACCAGTAAAGTGGGCACTGACAGCATGACAACTACTGCTACAACTACTACCACTACTGCTACTACTAGTGCTGCTACTACTGACACTACTACTACTACTACTACTACTACTGCTAAGGACAATTGCTCAGCCTCTGTACAGGCTGTAAATGGGTGTGATTACGAAACTGACGATGAGCCAGATACCGTCACTGGCGCAGACACCGAGGACGACAGTTGCACTGACAGCGATAGTGGCACTGACGATGACGACGACGTCGACGACGACAGCGATATCGAGGACTCCGGGGTGCCTGGTGAGTCAGCAGAAGAAGGAGTGGGAGGAGGGAATGTCGACATTCGCACCAACTCACGTGTACCACCGATGAGACGGTGCGATCACACCCACTCGAGGGTCTCTGTGCCTCAAGCAGTGGATACCTCCACTTCAACATTACCACTGGCTGGAATAAACACCTCTAGTGGTGATAATGATGTTAAACAGTACGATGCGTGCACTGAGGAGTGGGACATTGTTGATGATGACGATGCTCTTCAGTTGCTGGAGAGCGAAATACTGCAGAGACCTCTGGCTGCCCAACAGCAGACACCTTCCATTGAACCAGGTGCTGTGTATGTCCAGGATGAGGAGTGGGACACTGCTGATGATGACGATGCTCTTCGCTCAACCGAGAGTGAAATACTCAAGGTATGTACGCGATCAGCACCCAGTGCTTGCGAATTATTAATTAATTAATTAATTAACATTGACACTATAGGAATGGTATGGTTTGACAATATTTTTTCTTTTTTTTTTCAGCGTTTGAAGAAGGAGCTACAGTATCACCAGAAAAGGACCCGTGAGATTGAGGCCTTTTTCATGTGTTTCAACTCAGCCCCTAATGAAGCCCCTCCCCCCAAGAAACTAAAATTAACCAATGAGTAAGTTTTTAATTATTATTATTAAAAAAAAAACAAAAAAACAAAAGCATTCTATTTACAATGTACACCCGTGCTTAACAGTGTTTTTTTATTTATTCTTTCTCCTCCAGACCTCAGCCTTCGACCAGCTCGGCCTCTAACCTGATGAGTGGGGAGTGTGATTATGATCCATGTGAGGGGACTTCATCTACTGACCATTCCATTTTGAGGTGTGTGTGTGTGTGTGTGTGTGTGTGTGCGTGCGTGCGTGCGTGCGTGTGTGTGTGTGTGTGTGTGTGTGTGTGTGTGGATGAATTTAGGATGCATGTTTAGCAATGTCTCCATGAATTGAGGATAATGACATAAGGTTTCATTACTCTGTAGAGAGAGCCATGGCGTGCAGCGGAACAGTGGAGATGGTGGTTCAGTGGTGAAGAAGAAGAAGAAGAAGAAGAATGATGACGGCCATGAGGGGGAGAATGCCGGCAGTGGACCGGTTGATGTAGCAAACAAGTCGTCATTAGTTTAGTATGTTTGTGCCCCAGTGCTATTGCATACCATTATACGCGAAGTCTCTGTACAGCTTCTTTTTTTAAAATAAAAAATAAATGAAATTAAATCATATTTTTTATTTTTTTATTATTTTTTATTTCAGCTTGAAAGAAATTTTGACACGCGACTGTGAGGTTGATGTTGAGGAGTTAGAGCTTGAGGAGCTGCATGATGGCAATGAGATGAAACTACTTATGGACATTTTATATGATAACAACATAGTGGGTGAGTGAGGAGATAGAGAGGGTGGAGGAGGAGGAGGAGGAGGAGGAGGAGGAGGAGGAGGAGGAGGAGGAGGAGAAAATGTACCTATTGTTAATGATGCTGTTGATGATGATGATGATGGTGGTAGTGATGGTGATTTTGAAGACAACATGATTTTTGATGGTCCTGATTACTCGGTGAACTTCCATAGACACATTGATGTAAAAAATATACGTGATCTAGAGTTTGATGGGGGTGCAGCTAGAGAGACCGTATACAGGGTGCACCTTGATGCAAACTGGTCAGGGGTCAATCTACGCGACATAATGGGAGGCCTAGAAGGAGTGATTGAAGACATCCTGGAGCGCCTCAGAGAGAGTTACAACCCCTTCGACCTTGTACGGTTTTTCATTCAGAATGAAGCTTTCTATAGCCCCCACACTCTAGGCCTTATGCCTTTACATCAGATTAACATTTTTAGAATTCTTGAACTACTGGAAACATTGTTACAGTCGGATGATGAGCTATATCTAGATGAGGCCCTTGAAATTCATGTAGGTGTTATACGTAACCCTCTGGGTGCTGGGCGTGGAGACGGACTCAATTATGTCGATGATCTGCACAAGTTCAGGTGTATTTGTAAAATAGGAAATGATGACAAATTGTGCCTTGCACGGTCAATTGTTGTGGGTCTCGCTAGAGCTGATCTAGATGCAATTCCCTCATCAAACCGAGCTGCACAATTGGCAGCCCGATCAGCTTATTACCAGGTGATTAACCCTAAGCGTAAGCTGCAAAAGGCGAAGGCAGAGCAGCTGCACGCACGTGTAGGGTTCAATGTCGGCGACGTGCCAACCTTCACCGACATTCCTGCTTTTGAGAGGGAAGCCAATGTGCGCATTGTAGTGTTCAGCAGAGGCTCTGGAACAAGGGCCATTTATGCCGGTGCAGCTCATCGTCAGCGCACAATTTATTTACTTTATGTGAGTGACCCTCTGAAACCCAGGGCTGTAGGACATTTCCACACAATAACACGTGTGCACTGTATTTTTGGAAAGAGCGCTTTTTGCTCAAAGTGCCTTCAGCCGTACGACAAACGCTATGGCCACAAAGGCTGTGAACAGTGTGTGTCGTGTCGTAGTTCTCCATGTGTTGCCGTGGAAGATGAAAAGCATAACTGCCCGAAATGTAACAGATTCATCAAGTCGGAGGAGTGTGCACGCATGCACATGGAAAACGGTGTCTGTTCAAGCGCTCACAAGTGTAAAGACTGCGGAGCTTTCTATGCACCATCGAAAGAGCACAGGTGTGGCATGAGGGAGTGCACAATCTGTAAGAAGTGGGTGTCAGGTGTTCATTTCTGCTACATACGGCAACGCAAACCCAGGGGAGTCTCCTGTAAATATATGTTTGCAGATTTTGAAACTGACCCCACTACAGAGTACCACACCCCCAATCTTCTCATCGCCCACTGGGAGTGTGAACACTGCATTGAGCACACATACCGCGAGAATAAGCACTGTAGCCACTGCGGTACTGCATGTGAGAAATGCTCAAAGCTCACCTCTAGCGCTACGGCTAGGGGGCACCCTGAAAGAGCTCTCTGCATGTCCAGTGATGCATGCGGAATGAGATCGGCCCGCTTTTTTGGTGATGCCACTGAATTTTGTGAATTTTTTTTTGCTAAGGAATTCGAAGGTTACACGCTCATCTTTCACAATGGCCAGGCGTATGATGCATACTTCATAGCAAAGTACATCTTCTGCACCATGTGTAAACTACCCAAAGTGATATACAGGGGGAGCAAGATAGTTGCGATTGACACAGGTGAGTTCAGAGTGATTGACTCCCTGAACTTTCTCACGTTCCCCCTGAGTCAGATGCCCAAAGTGTTCGGGTTGAAGGGTGTGAAGAAGGGTACTTTCCCAGTTTTTTTCAACCAGAAAGAAAACTGGGACTATGTCGGATAAAAATAGGGTACACAGATATCTGCTCATTGTACCCTATGGTGTTAAAAAATGACGTTTTCCCTGTGGGTATTCCTGAGGTCATTGTGGAACCACAGGGCACAGACATCAGTGCATTTTTCGGCATCATTCAGGCTCGGGTGAGACCACCTCGTGGACTGTATCACCCGTGCCTCCCCGTTAGGTTAAATGGTAAGCTGTTTTTCCCCCTCTGCCTCACATGTGCTACTACCCAGTCAAAAGAAGCATGCAATTGCTCAGACAAGAAGAGAGACCTGACCGGTACATGGACCACTATTGACCTTCAGGACGCCCTCAGTGTCGGCTACACAATCATAAAGCTGTTTGAAATTTATCATTTCAAAGAAAGGGCAACATTTGACAAGACTCAGGAGACTCCTGGTCTGTTTTCGGACTATGTCAATATGTTTTTGAAGGGCAAGCAGGAGGCGTCAGGGTGGCCTTCGGCTGACATGTCTGACTCCGAAAAGAGCGATTACATCGCTCAGTATAAGGCAGTGGAAGGTATTTGCCTGGACCCTTGTAGTATTTCACTAAATCAGGGGAAAAGGGCAACAAACAAGCTACTCCTTAACAGCTTCTGGGGGAAATTCGGCGAGAACAATAACCATCGTACTCACCAACTAGTCGAGCAGGGCATTGACATTTTTAAATTGCTCACAAACCCCGCTATTTCTCTGAAGGGCATGCATATTCTTGATGAGAAACGTTGCATGTTAGAGTACTCGCACTCGGAGGGTTTCCTACCAGAAATGGGACACGTGAATGTATTCATTGCAGCGTTCACGACCGCCAATGCACGTAGTAGATTGTTCAATGTACTCAATAAACTGGGTAGGAGGGTACTGTATTTTGACACCGATTCGGTTATTTACGAGTATGATGACACGGAATTAGATGAGTACACTCCTGACATGGGGGACCATTTGGGGCAGTGGACAAATGAATTGAAGAAGGGTCAGCACATCTCGCGGTTTGTTAGCAGTGGCCCTAAGTCATATGCGTTTATTACAAATGACGATGAGGAGCGAACAACAAAGCTCAAGGGTTTCACACTGAATCACGAGGTGTCGAAACTCTTAAACTTCGATAGCATTTGTAGACTAGTGCTTTTCTGGGCTGACCCTGACAACAACCCTCTGCCCCCTGATGAGCAGCCCCATGTGGAAGTAGCCTATAGCAAGATCAGGCGTGATAAGTACAAGTTTAAGTTGTTTAGCAAGGAAGAACTTAAAAAATTCCGTGTTACATACTCCAAGCGACGACTCCTACCCGGTACATATGACACTGAACCTTACGGTTTTTAGTTGAGTAGAGTAGAGTAGAGTTGAGTAAAGTAGAGCAGTGTTGGAGGGGTTTGAATTTATATTGCAATTAAATGTTTTTTTAAAATTATTATTATACATTGTCATATTGTTTGTTGTAAATTGAATATAATACCATTGTAGTAGTAGTAGTAGTAGTAGTAGTAGTAGTAGTAGTAGTAGTATACATTTGTTACCAGCCGCTCACCGTTTGACGTGTGATATATGATGTATGATGTGTGAAATATGTGTTTGATGCACGATGCACGAAACCGTGAAATATGTAAGAAATTGATGATGCGTGAACTGAAATTTGTTTATGACTACACTTAACATTTCACACCACTCCATAGTTTGGTGTATGCTGTGTGAAACTGTGAAATATGTATGAAATTGTTTGATGTATGATGTGTGAAACTGCGAAATATGCAAGAAGTTGTTTGATGTATGATGTGTGAAACTGTGAAATTACACTTAACAGCCTTGAGGCATATTCAATTAAAAAAGATAGACTGCCAAGTCTTTTTTTAACCTAAATCTGCTGACTTTTTCTCATTTAGTGAATTTCACAAAGCTTTCTTGGCAACTAATGCAATATTCATTTAAATAGAGTAGCATAATTTATTACGTATGTCAGCCTTTTCATGAACATGGAAGTCACAGGCCACCCTAATGAAAAGAAAGAAACGAGTGAAAATGAAGTGTTCACTTTTGAAAATTTTTTATTATAAGACTCGCAAAATTACATATCGTTTGCCCTACTATGCACAAGATTCTGGACACATACTTGAGGCACAGCGGTGTTGGGGTCTTTTTTCATAACCAGACCAAAACAAAAATCGATCAATCTCTCGGTCTTCAGAGAAGGTGGATTGACTGCCTTTACAATGTCAGCCTCTATTTTACCTATACCCCCAACATATGTGAAAATATCATAAATTTCGCTCAGGAAATACAGTCTCTTGTGGTTGAGCATTGAGGCGACTTCGTCGACAATCTTCAGAACATGGTCCTTGGTAACTTTCTCTTCTATTGTACTCCTGACAACTTCTGCTGGAGGTGACATCATGATCATGTCAGTCATATCATAGCCGATCTGTTCGAGAAGGAGACAGTGGAATACTCTCTGAGTGATTTCGAGCTTTGACGGCCGTAATATTTGTTCAGGTTCGATGACATAAGTGGATGGCTCCATGGGCTCATCATCATTGTCTGACTGAATGAAGCTCTGAACATTAGCCTCGCACTGTTCTCGAGTGAGGAACACTGTGTGTGACCTAAAACCTCTTTTTTCAATGAACCAGCGGAAGCACTTGACCGTTGGATATTCTTCCAGGTGACCCTGCTTACTGTCCTCAGCCTGAGGTGTTGTAATAACGAGGTAAAGTTGATCGTAAGAGACGTGAAGTTTTTCGAATTCTTCCAGACGTAAATTGATGGTTTTACTATGGGTGTATTCAGTGGCATCGGTGAGGTTGTCCTGCTCGGTTTTAGGATGTAGTATAGATAAAAAGTACAACTCCTCCTTGTTATACTTTTGGAACTTCGTAATCATCAGAAACTGTTTCTTAGTCAGCCGTAGTTGCATTGTCTTGCGATTCGTGAGAGCATCGAGTAACCCACATGATGATTCTTTAATTTTCTCGAAGGACTTCTTAGCGATGTGTACGTTCCGCCACTTATTGGTATCGTCGTTGTACCTGGATATTGTTATGTATCCAGCCTTGTACTGACGAGCGGCATGGGCGATGACTCTTGTTTTCTCAGACAGGCATATAGTCATACCACTGGCACCTTGTGGAGTCTCGGAGTTAAGCTGGCTGCTAGTCATGTTGATTTGTGAAGAAGAAGTGAATACTCTTTACACCCAACATGCCACCTTATATACTATGCATCACATTCATTGGTTCAAAGGTTTGTGTAAATGAGCATGTCCTGAGGTTGAGTTAACCCAATCCATGGAGAGCATTCGGCTCCATTAACCCAGAGGACATAGCACAGGTGTGGTGCCAGGTGAAGCAGAGTTGTCGTTGAGCATTTGAGATGGCTCTCAAAGATTAGCCCAGGGGTGTAATCATTGGGCGATTTGTCAGGTGTCAAAATGTCACTGTTTCCTAGTTGACAATGTTGGCTGGGGGAGCATTATTCCAAGGGATGAAGACAAGAGTGCAGTCCATAAATTGCTATCACCATTGCGCATCGAGAGGTTGACAATACAAGTGATGATGACAATATATAGAATGACTACCTGACAAATGAAAATAACTTCATTCTTGGGAAGAAGCCTACCAAAAATTAGCCAGTTACTATTACTCCCTATTGAGTGAATGTCTATTTTCCCTGTAGAAGACTGTGCCCCGGAATCGACATCAGAGGTTTCATATTTCTCTTCTGAATCCTCCAAAGGTGAACCACCCATGAACTTCATGAACTTCTCTCCGACGTCCTCGCTCCCCATTGTGTAGAGTTCGAATGAATAATATAATATATGTGCTAAGGGTTATACTCCAGCAATGAACCATGAACCACCTCTATACTAAGACCTCTATACTAGGACCAGTACAAAATGGAGAGCTCACGGAAGCGTGCCCCTAAGCTATTTACATCTATTTACATTTTTATGTCATTAAGTACAGTGCAGTGTTTAGCCTAAACGCCCGAGGGCAATGTATCAAAGAACCGTTCTGTACTAATTAGCATAATGATTAACATCGCCCGGGGCGGAATGAGAGGGACAGGGATCGGTGGACCACAGCTCGATATGATATCAGGCCCCCTGAGGGCAAATAACTAGCTTATCGTGATATCATATCGGCCTGTCTGTAGTAAACTGATTCCAAATTTCCATAACTTAAATAAAATACATCAATTTAAAGCACTAATGTCAAATAAAGAACCTGAAATGATATATGCTCTTGGTAATTTCCTAAATAAAGTAATGTAGACTTTAATTACAACTGGGCTCCTCCAATATGACAGTCCCTGACATGACTGTCAACACAGATAGAAGAGCCAAATGCCAGGGTCAGCGCAATGTTGCCTGGTACTTTTTTATTTTTTTATACATGTGAACATTCTTATCTTTTTGTGTTAATTTTGAATCTTATTGTGATATTATGATCAGTATTTGTGTATAAATTTGGAAAATTTTAATCTAATATTGATATTATAATCAGTATTTGTGATTTGATCTGTGATTTTATTTGCTATCTTTTATGTACTTATATATATATATATATTATTTCACCTTAATACTGAATGTTTAAGAGCAGGACTCTGTCCAGAAAACATCAAATTGTGGCAACTGGGACCTTAAATGTTAAGCTGTATATTATGTATAAAATAATGAGAACTTGTACATCAGATTTTTGTAGATGTAGTTTTAGATAGACGTAGTGAGTAGATATGTGACATATGTATCTTTTCTGATATGAAAAAGTGTCAATAAAAGCTATATATATGTATCCAATTGGTATAAATAGCGAAGAAGAATCTTTGTATATATTATAGTTCAGATATATATTGTTATGATGTTTTGATAAATTAACATTTCCAACCAGTTTTCTGTACTTTCATGGTATTTTAATGTTATTATGGTTTTCCGAATATATTTCATCCATTGGTTGTTTTGTCAACATTATGAAGTCGTCTGTATGGTGGTGTCACTGTTGTTGTTTGTATCTATTTGTACAGTTACACTGAAGACGGCTCCAAGGTCAAACATTATACAAAATATACTTTTACAACACGAGAAAGACTTTTTCTTCACTTCTATACATTGGATTAGCTGGTGCAACTTTATCATTTGATATTCGTACAAGACCACTTTGGAATTTAATTAATCATTGCTCCAGCTGTGAGAGTGATGCAAGACTAAATTTAAATTCATGCATATTCATAATTTTACATTTTGGCCTGCCTAGAGGAAACTTTTCCTTGGTAATTCTTGAACTTGATGTCTATTTTGAGGCAAATGAAAGACCCCATCCACTGGGTAATTGTGCAACATGGTGTGGACTCCAAGCAGCCTTCTGATCTCATCATTAAGTGTGCATCTTGTAGCTTGCCATACAGGCTTTCCAAGATTCACACATTTACAGTGAAGTTGCATGCACACATTCTTCGGATTGTACATTTCATTGAAAAGTGACACAAGAATTACATCATAATAACAACATCAAAAAATCAGTCAGTATCTTCATCAGGCTAGAGCTACAAGAACTGATGAAAAGGTTTGAATGCCACAGATAACTCAAATGTTAGGTAACACTCAACGAACATTCACTTAAATTGCTTTTATAACCAAATAATTCAAAGTCTTTCTTATAGATATCTATTATCTTCTGCAGTAGGGGCTTGGGAATGGATGCATAATACTCTAACAGACTCACAGAATTGTTTTTAGCATAGCGAGAGGAGGAAGGTCCTGACATAAAAGATGGAAATTTGAAATTTCCACCAAGGTGACTAAGCACATATTGGGAGTCTTCATCCAGTGTCTCCATCTTTCCAATGAAGTCAAAATTATGAATGCAAGGATCGCACAATGTGTGGAAAGGCTTCCAATTCCTGTCAAGGGTTTTCCCTTCCGCTACACTATCAGCGATGAATTGCAGGAATTCCCTAAAAGTGACGTCACTTCTGGTTTGCAAAGAATTGTGGGTAGCATTTTTTCTGTATCGATTCACTACGTCCTTGCCATAACTGAAAAAGAACAAAATCAAAGTGAATGAAATATAATCCATAATGTAAATGTGTGTCATTTGGTTATTAACATAGAAAGAAACTGGTATTGCTACATTGTAATCTTTAAATCACTTCGGTTACGGGGCGTTCACACTGTCACATATAAAACCTACGTATGACCACGGATGAAAATATATTTTTACCATTGTTCATCCTTGGCCGTACATACTTCACTCGGCAAGTATTTCAAGGATACTATTGCTTATCTGTAGGAAGCTCCTGGTAGAGCTAAATCATCTGTGACCATACCTGGAGAGGGCAAAATTGTTTAACATGTTTAAAACTTTGGCGGACGTTCTACGAGTGAATTGTTTATATTAGTTACGTAACTTGCTCAGGATTCAGTTGGCGAGCGTTCTATGTACGTTCTACGTACTTTATATGTACGTAAATGGCTATCTGTGGCCATAGATTCAGATTCAGATTCTTTTTATTTTGCCAAACCAAAAAATATTTACAATTTATTTTCATATGTTCATTTATAAACATTTGTTTCGTAAGGAGACCTCACAAAGATAAATATATTTTATCGCTAGCGTGAGGCCACCTGGAGAGATCTATTAATATTACATAGTGAACATTAAATCAAACACAATATGGAAATTACTCTCATCAGTAGTAGTCTCATCTACGTTACTCATCTCAAGTTAAAGAATATATTGTTGAAAAGTATTATGAAGAAGCAGTAGGATTTTAGCAATTTTCAATACTGCAGTCTGCGGAATAAGATGCTACAGTGCTATTTTTCACATATTTCTTAAATCCATCTAAACTATGTGTTTCTAGTTTTTCTCTGTAAGTTATGGACATATTATTAAGGGTTTTGATAAGTCTATACTTAATACTCTGTTTTGCAAATTCATGTTTAATTAAGGGAAGTCGTAGTTGACCAGCTATTCGAGTTTCATAGTAATGAGGATCATCTCTAAATAGCAGTAGTAAATCAAGAAAATACTGTGGCAAGGCATTGTTGAATCGTTTACGGCAGAATTTCAGGTCACACAGTGCACAGATATCATGGAATTTTAAAAGATTTAGTTTTTTAAATAAACCACTAGTATGACAATTATATTTACTGTTAGTAACTCTGACAGCTTTTTTTTGTAAAATGAATATATTTTGACATTGCCAACCCCAAAGAAGAATTCCATAGTTTAAGTGTGATAACACAAGGGAATTGTATATATGTAACAAGGCACGGACAGGCAACATATTTTTCAATCTGTGCATAATGCCTACTGTTTTTGACAATTTCTTTGTGATCATGTCACGGTGAGCTTTCCAATTTAGATGTCTATCTAACATTATGCCAAGGCAATTAAATTCATTGACAAATTCGATAACAGAGTCTTCTATTTTAATAGTAGGAATTTGAACTCTTCTTTGGGGTGCATGGAAAATCATGGCTTTCGTTTTGCTTTTGTTAATAGATAGCTTATTTGCCTTCATCCAATTGCTCATGCTGACCAACTCTTCATTTAGATTTCTTTCACCCTGAAAAGTATTCAGGGAAGCAACAAGAGTTGTATCATCAGCATAAACAATTGGATGAAAGACAGAAGTAGCGTTGACAAGACCGTTGACATAAACGATAAATAAAGGAGGACCAAGAATGGATCCTTGTGGAACACCAAGCTGTAGTGGAACATGATTAGACTTGATATTGTCTACAACAACATATTGCACTCTGTTAGTTAAATAGCTACGAAGTAATTTCACTGAAAGATCTTTCATGCCATATTGTTTTAATTTAAACAGAAGTATTTCATGGTCCAGTGTATCAAAGGCCTTTGATAAATCAAGATAAATATTAATGGGTACTTTTCTGACGTCGATTTCAGTGATGATTAATTCTACCAATTCTAACACGGCCATACGTAGCCACTTTCTATCCTTATGTACACGCCATCCAGTCGCGTCCACTAGTAGAACACTCGTAAAACGTTCTGAGGACGTATTCTATGTGAGCGATCTCTGAGTGATCTACAAGTGCCTACGAGTGCCTCAAGTATGCTTAGCGATGGATGTTCGGCAACGTTTGATAGACTTTCGGCGAGCGTTTTACGGATGTCCGCCGAGTGAACTACGATTGCCCCACGTATGCTCGTGGGAATAATTATACATGATTAACAGATCCACGAGTGAGCACGTATAGCCCATTTTTTATGTATTTGGTCACTCGTAGGTCTTATATGTGACAGTGTGAACACCCCTTTAGACTCTGTAAGGTAGATTAATTACAACATACTGTTCTTAGTAATACTTTATTTTAGAATTTTTCAGCACATTGACCAGAGTTCGTTATGAACATTTTCATAGACTTGGAAACTATACTTCGGAGAAATTTTATCGGCCTAGAGATTGCTAAAGCCAATGGGAGCCCTGGATTCACATGGCGTCCTCTGAAAGCATAGTTTCCAAGTCGATGAAATTGCAAAGAAATCCACCAAAATTTCAATGCATCACTGTGTACATACGTTTTCTGATAATAGAGCTTATTGATATAATCCACTTTTTCAAACTTGTCCCTGTATGCAGATAACAGCCTCTGGTATGGGCATCGGACGAACATGAATTTGAAGAAATTGGGCAGTATCCGCCTGAGATTAGTTTCTGTGTATTCATCTGAACGGTAAATGCCAAATTTCCAGAAAAGTGACCGGGAACTGTGCAGGAAGCTAGATGGGTTCCTTTCCATGTTCACACTGCGAGGATCCAGTATTCTATTTAGATCTTTCTCACTAATTTTACCTGCCAAAAAGAAAGCAAGGCCTGTCATTTCATTCGCCGTGTTTTGCTTCTCATCATATATTGACACTGGCTCATACCCCAATTTTAAAACACATTAGCCAATAATTGTGGTAATTCTGACTACGTAAAGGCTTTTGTACCTTAAATTAGTTTATCTTCTACAGGGTTTGTTGGACCTAAATCAGCAGTAATCTAAGCAGAAATGTTGTGGTAATAGGCCGTTTGTCTTCCCTTCATGTGCAGCAATGTATTACAGGCGACCTATGGTAATGCCCACAACAATTAATTAACTTAATTGCTCAAGCAGCGGATAGCACTGATTTATTTGGCACTAAACGGTAACTACAGAAAATCTTATATTCAGGAGTATTAGCTAACCTAAGTATTTTACAAAATGTGAAACTTGGTATGAGGATATTTTAGATCATCATCTTTAATTTTAGATATAGGTTGTAAGGCAACTGAAACTAATAATATCTTGACCAGAATCCAAACTGGCATCCAATATGGCTGCCAAAGATAAAAAACCTAATATCTCCGCTTCTATTTGACACAGAAGTGCACTTTTTTGGTCTATACCTAGGTTTTAAGGGTCAGATAATTCAATCCAGGCATTTTCAATGTTGTCAGATGCATATAGCTATCAGTTACAGAGATATCATGCATTATGTTTCTGCTAAACATAATATATCGCTAACATCAGTAATCTACTTTCCTAACTGAAACAGAAAAAACACTTTTGGGATATAGACCTAGGTTTTTGGGGTCAGAGAATTTTAAATTGGTAATATTTCCTTTCTTAATTTAAAAAGAGAGAATCTTTTCCAGGTATTGCCAATGTTTTCAGATAGATGCATGTAGCTATCACTAATAGATATATCATGCATTAGGTTCTTGCTAAACATCATATTCAAGTAAAATCTTTATATCTCCTTTACTTATTGAGATAGATGAACCCTTTTGGGTCTTGACCAAGGTAGGTAGGTTTTTTGGGTTCACATAATCTGTCTAGTGCATTGCTATTGATGTCATAATGTAAATAATTATGTCTGTGAAGTGCGAAATACAGAGGTTATACAGTAATGCTAGATTCAGCTATTACTACCACATCAAGTCAATCATAAAGCACATCAGATCTTCATATTATCACATAGCTGCACAAGGCTGATTTGATGCTTCTGTCTATAATCTTTTCATATTTAGAAAATTAATTGCAAAATTGGTATCAAAACTTAAAATAATAAGTATACAATGCATATAGTGAATAAGATTACATTTTTCAAATGCTTATCAGTTATTCTGTAACATAAAACAAGAAGTGATGTATAATTAAATATCATGATCTTGAGTTCGGGGCAAGTAGATCACTAATTCTTAACTGCAACCGCGTGCTACCATTTTTACCCTATCAGGTCATTAACGTCTGACTATTGTATGGATATATAGCATCTCTGTTCATTGTACAATTACACAATGGTTACATGTGAGACATGAAGATATGCACAACTGAAACTTTCAATGCACAATGAGGCCAATAGACCGAGTTGTACATAAAATTTGAGGGTGTACGTATATCATGTCTCACATGTGAGGGTGGGGGCCTAGCTCAGTGGTAGCGCGCTGGAATTCCAACCACTGGGTCCCAGGTTCAATTCCCGGTCGAGCCTATCAGCCCATCAGGTGCAGAAATACAGGACATAAAGCCCTAATCCACCACCACCATGTCTCACATGTAACCATTGTGTAATTGTTTTATAACAATGAATCTCAATATTTCTATTGTCAATGTGTTATTTTTCATTGATTACGATTTACTGGAAAAAAAAGCTCTCTGTCTACAATTTGTATAAATTAATGCCACTCACTTAGATAGGTGAAGACTTGAGGATTCAGAAATTGTTTGAACAAAAATTGCATTAAAAAAACCCTACAAGCAATCAGATTGCTAGATCTGTCTGAACTCGCTGAATTCATGATTTCTAGTGTGACACTGCAGATGCTGCTTTAGGCCCCTCCCACTTTCTGGCTGTCTACATGAGGATTTGTACAACGGCATACATAATGCTCAATTGTACTGTTGAGTGGTACAAATAATATTGTATCATGTATAGTGAGCCTGCATTAATATAAATTTGAGTGCTTGTGACAATAATAATATATGTGTTTTAATATACTGATAAGCACTGTACTGACCACTGGTCAAGATGAGCGCCCTCTTCCAGTTTGTACAGCCCACTTTAGGAATCCAGCAAAAGGCCACCCGTCTAGATTCGTCAATGAGGAAGTCATCTGACACTGTCACGGCTGAAGATGAATATTTTATGCATGTTTCCATCACCCTAAATTGCCTTTTGATTTGGGTTTTTGGAGGAAATTTGGAAAAGTTTGATTTGTAGCTCGGAGGTACGTGTCTGATAAAAGCATTAACTGAAATGAAACAAATATGTTGCATCAGAAGAATGGTTGACAACTAAAGTATTTATATTTCTTCCTATAGTTTCAACAGGGAAATTTTGGAATTTGTGCATTTTTTATTTTCTTTGAGCAGTCAAACCTAATATGGAAAGCAACTCATTTATAACAAAATCGTTCAAATTTGAGTATAAGCTTCATTACAAAGAAAAACTTTAATACTATCAATTGTTAATTATTTTCATTCAAAATAAGAGGATTAATATCTTTTATACTCCACCACGTGACCTTTTCTATTGTTCTTTTGAGGGATATAACCAACGAAAATGTTAGTTAACTCCCTCCTGAGTGTAAATTGAACTGTTATGCATAATAAAGGCATTAAAACAAAACAAACAATCAACAAAATATATCCCTCATAGTCAGGAGTTAACTAACATTTCTCTCCTATTCGGGTTATAACCAATGCAACTCTCATACATGTTATGCTGGGTCTTGAATTCAACAGGTATGAATGTGACGCTGGGTGTAAATACTCTGGTGTCTAGCATAGACTGTGTCAATATAGAAAACCACCTCTCAAAAATCCCTGGTGATATGCTTTATGTTTGCATTATATCTGCATATTAAAACATACTACAGTTAAGACTGACTTTCAATCAGTAAGATCAACCATTAATATGTCCTGTCTAATGATGATGAGGATAAACTTACCACCAGGCAAATACACGAAGTGATATACAGCAATTGCAGTCATAACAAAAATCATAAAGAAATTCCACAGAATGCATTTGCAGACTGCCTGCCTGAGACCCATTTTCATTTTAAAAGACTACACAAAGAAAATAGGGAAATGCTATGTATTTACCAAGACTGACACTCATAGTCACTGAAGTGTGGATTCTATTGTGAATAGCATGCATTTTAAAGATAGGGGGCGCTGAGGGGTAACAAGAATTGCCCAGGTTAAGCAGTCTCCATATTAGGCTATTGCCGTCATGTTTTCGATTCTTTCTTTACACTTTCTCTTTTCCTACTTGAACATTACTTTCCGGCATTTGCATCCTGTACAGTACAGTTAGTTTCATTAAAAATGGCCTGTCAAATTGAACATAGATAAAGCTAAACAACTTCTGATATACGATGCTACCTGTCACTGAACAAAACTGTTTGGCTATAGCTGGCTACTCAAAGCCGGATCTAAAAGTACAAGCAGCACCATTTGGTGCACAAGTTGAGAGTTACGCATATTTGTAATTTCTTGTTGAAAATATGCATGTCTATTGCAAATACATATTTATAATATATTAGATCAATTTCTTACATTTACCAAGGTTTATATTTTTTTCAGTGGTGGTAGTTTAAGCCGACTAAAAGGTAGAAATAGGCAGAAGTAGCTGGCTTTAGCCAGTTACAGTTACGGCCAGGAATAGGTTGCTACAGCGGACTAGAGTCGACCATATTTTATGAAAGTAAAATTTGGAACTTTTGTTATGAAACTTGTATTGTAATTTCTGATGAATTGGTGTGAGCTCACTTTAAATTCAGAATAATCTCGAAAATACTGTCATGTTGCATCCATCCTTTTGTACTTCCATTTAAAAATCTATGTTCCACTTCATCACATTGCTTTTGATTAAGTTTGTGTTTCTTGCTTTTGATTAAGTTTATGTTTCTTGATAAATTTTACGTTAACTTTTTTGCTAACATGTTTGAGTGTTTTGTATAAGTTATTGACCCTTTTTGATGAATACATAGTATGACTCATTGGTGACATCCCCCTCCAGTTTTACTGGCTTTGATAAGTGATTTTACTGGCTCGGTGAGTTGAGTTTCCCTCGGAAAACATTTTACACAAATATAACGGAATATCAGCTGGCTGGCTGAAAACTTGAGGGATTCTAGTAAAGCAATAAATTGGTAAAATGCGTCAAAATTACATCTTATTTTTTTAAAGGACAGTCTTTTCTTCTTGTTCTTCAAAATTCCTTTGTTTATTAATCAGTCAGCGAACAGCCAAAAGTGAAAGTTTCAAAACAGACACCAAAATATTACTTTGTGGAAGTGGAAGATATAGCAATTTTCATGGAATTTTATCACGGGGTAAGTGCTAATCATATGGTAAGTTGACGGGTGGGGGTCTAGCTCAGTGTCAGCGCACTGGGCTTCCAATCACTGGGTGTGGGGTTCGATTCCTGGTCGAGCCTAGTTGGCTGGCTGTTTCAGCATTCTCATTGCCATGGTCCCTGCCTGTCCTAAGTACCCTCTATCAAGTGCAGAAAACAGGATGTAAAGCCCTAATCCACCCACCCACCGGCCAATCAGTGGCTGTAAAACCCCCATGACGTCACGGATGAAAAAGAAAAATTTCAACAAATCTAATCATTACAAAAATGTTGTGCAGAAGTTTTCAAATGGTAAATGCATATACTGTTATTCTCATTTTTTTAAGAATGTTCAAAATAGGGCCGGATTTAGGGTTTGAGAGGCCCTGGGCACTTCATCATATTATGGGCCATTTTGCTCTTCTGCTTATCACCCTGTCCCCAAGGCACTTAATCATTTCGACTGCCCATGAAATTGTTTATCTTTCAAAACACCTGTCAAATGTGTGCAGTTTATGATTTGAGAACATGATCTAAATAACATTTTCTCTGTTCTTAAGAACAAATTGAATTTCTTCCAGACCTAGGTCTTACTAAAATTGAGTAGAGTTCTATGCAGTTATTTTAAATATGAGTGAGTGAGGAGCTGGGAGGGTCCCTGATCATGCTCCCATGTTCTCCTTCTGCATTCATGTTTCTTTTATTTATTCATTACTTGTGACAAATTACAATTTTGGGACTAATAAAACCTACTACTACTTTCTATGACTTGGTGTGAGACCCCAAGATTCTATGGGCGCCCCAAAATCCTTTGTTTACTTAGTTTTGAGGTTGTTTTTTTTTCTTACAATCATTGGGGCCCAATGTTCCAGAGGTCATTAGGCGAGGACCCGAACCCCATGGGCCCATTGTATATACAGCTAAAAACGGCCAGTCAAACTAAGACAAAGCTTGACAACTTCTGCTATACGAAGCTACCTGCGTCTAAACGGAACTGTCTGCCTAAAGCTGGATACACTAAGCCACATCTAAAGTATATGCAGCACCATCTGATGCACAAGTCGAAAGATACATGTATGCATATTTGTAATTTCTTGTTCATATTTATGATATGTTAGATAGATTGTTCATGTGTCTATGACTTGATGCAAGCGGGTCTCCTAAACCTTATCATCCTGATCGGGGCGGGGGCCTAGCTCAGAGGTAGCTCTCTGGGCTTCCAGCCGCTGGGTCCCGGGTTCGATTCCCCGTCGAGCCTTAGTTGCATGGCTGTTTCATCCTTCGTCTCATCGCCATGGTCCCTGCCTGTCCTAATTATCCCAACTGGTGCAGAAATACAGGACGTAAAGCCCTAATCACACAAACACACACAAACACATCCTAACGGCTCCAAATTAGGTCATTGTAAATTTCTTATTTTAAAGGTGTGAGGCTGAACAGTTGCCTCAAATAGAATGCTTTATTCACAGTTGCTCACAGCAGCCCGACCCCATCCTGTACTCCTGCCCATAATGTACAGTGGGTTGCAAATGCATTCATCTCTCCTGGAGTTTGTCTGTGATTAGGTCAACCATAATTCTACATATTCCATATAGGACCAAAAATGCCACAAGCAAGGATCACACTTTTTTGGAGGTGTTTATTTCCCATTTTTTTGAAAATTTTCAAGCCACTTTGCAACTGTCATGTAATGTTACCTGTGCATGTTTGAACACATATACATATCATTCTAGGGTAGGGGCGCATTAGCTTTCCATTTATCCACAGATTTTTTTCTAGTCATCAGCTGGTTAGTTATGGAGAAAACTTAAATTAAAGTGGGCTAAACACTTCATGTTGTTTCATGAGAATAGTAATATTCGGGTGTCTGCTTAGAAACTTTCACTTTTGTTCATGATTACAAGAACTAAAGATTGGGTTTTGAAAAATAAAGATGTAATTTTGATGCATTTTGACCAATTCTTTACTTAATTTAAGTCCCTCATATTTTCAGACAGCCAACCTTTTTTCCTTTATAATTTCATGTGAAGTGTTTTCTTTGGTGAATTTCATCAAATTCTGATAAAAATCAGATGTAAATTTAGTGCAACAATGCAAATATTCACTATTTCATACTGCCACTCTTCAATGTTGTGCACATGAGTTCATATATTGACAGGTGATGTAACATTACATAACAGTTGCAAAGTGGCTTGAAAATTTGCAAAATATGGTAAAAACTCACCTACAAAAAAGGTTGGGATGAACGAGTATTCCGTTTCTGTCCCGTATAGAATTATAACTGACGTTTCTGCCTGCAAACTCAACGGGAGATGAATACTGTTGCAACCCACTATACAGGGTGCGGCATAAAAACTTGCACCAGCAGCTACTGCTACCTCTTTTGTTATTACCTCAATTGACAGTGCTCGCATGCAGCTGCAATCATACACACAAAAATAATTATAGTCCTAAATTATCTTTATTAATATATTTTCTTGTTACCTCAAGAATTATAGATAATATTGGTCTAAATATAGCACATGCACACTTGTCACACCTTCGGGACATTTTCACCTCGGCCTTTGCAATACAAACATTAGATTATGTCACTGATCATACAGATGTGTTAAGCCCCCCTCTCACATAGCCGGTTTTGCCGTAGTGAAGCCGTTGTATGACGTAATGGTAACGCAACTCGGTTCTCAGCTCCAAGCCGACGGCAAACCGGCAATTCTCGGCGAGTCTCTCCTGGGACTCGGGCCTAAACCGGGATTCTCGGGTCCGATAGCCAGAAATTCAATGTGTGCATTGAATTCCCGTGGCAAAATCGCGGGTGTCTAAAAGTAAACAATAAACCCTGGAGGCCGTCGAGTCACCCCTGGAGGCCGTCGAGTCACTAATTTTAGGCGTAGTTAACACGACGGCTTGTTCAGGGCTAGTAGGAGTAACTCGACGAGTAGTAGGAGTAACTCGACGGCTTCCAGGAGTAACCCGCCGAGTTGTAGGAGTAACTCGCCGACTGCTACCAGCGTCAGCATGGAGGTGGGTTGTATATATTTTAAAAGGCTGCTGCTCCCCTAATATTAAGCCGATTATAATAACACCTGAGTTGTAGTATAGTTCATACTGATTCCATACATGTTTTCGGATCGAAAATGTATCAAATATTAAGCGAGTTATTGGTCTGAGAAGGCAGCTAGGCGGCAAACACTGGTGCTACCTCAAGCGTCTGCACCCGGACAGTATCAATGCAGGCAGAGCTGAGCGCTTCTTTAAAAGGCTGCTACTCCTCTAATATTAGGCTGATTTTTGTCAAATAGGACTGAATTGTAGCATAGTTCATACTGATTCCATACGTGTTTTCGGATTGAAAATAGACCAAATATTAAGCGAGATATTCGTTTGAGAAGGCAGTTGTCTGGCGGCGGCTGCTGCTCCATTTATATTAATCCGATTTTCGTCAAATAATATTGAATTATAGTAGAGTTCATACTAATTCCACACAGATTTTCAGATTGAAAATAGACCAAATATTAAGCGAGATATTCGTCTGAGAATGCAGACAGAAATTTTACTTCTGTGATGTGTGCCACTCAGAACAAGCCTTGCAGCATGAACCCTCTCAATAATTCAGACACTGATATTGTCTGACATTACAAGATCAAAAATATCACAATGACCAATTGCTTATACCCCTTACTAAATTTGGCAAAGCTTTAAAAGACCTCATAAGCATTTGAGTAACCTAGGAGATGCCTAGTGCAAGTTTTTAGGCTGCACCCTGTAAGTCCAGGACTGGTTCCCTGCACATACAGCTGTACACAGAATGGGGTTTGGTTGAGTTTAATTTACGAAATAACAGCTGACTACATGAATTAAACAAGTTTATTACACTTCATGTGAAAAATTTTCCACCCTATGTACAAAAACTCATCAGTACTGTTTGCAAATACTGTTTGAAAATCCCAGGATATAAGTAAGAAGACTTTCAAAGGAAGTTGAAGATTCGTAAGTTCATCAAATTTAACTGAAAATGCTAATGTGCAATGATGCTAATAACAGTGACCTACAAAATGTAAATATCTGGAATATAACTCAACAAGATCTTGATATAAAGGGTTTAGTTTGGCTGGACTTTGACAAACACCGTATAAATTTAATAAAAGTGCCGAGCATATATCTTTACAATAAAATGTATGAGTGAAATGTGAGACAAATGCATGTATTTAATATTCACTAATCATAAAATCAATAAATGCAAGGGTATCCGGCATTGGGCATGGGACTTTGAAAACGGAAGACATTTCAAAAGAGTAAAAAGGCAATATACAAGATACAAACAGTCTGTATGTAATGCCAAAAGTATGCAAAAGATCTGACGAAAACTGCTACTCTATCAAAATAGTAATGGCAATATTAGAATAATTGATTTCCATGTATTACACATTATTGGTTAATAACTTAGAACCCTGATTTCTCAATTGCACAAAGTCGTGATTCATATAATATATCTCAATAAGTTTAGCTTCTCAATCGTAATTATCATATTTCTTGCATTTTCAATCGTAATTATCATATTTCTTGCATTTTCAAAGTTTAACATTGTTCACATCATATATTTCTTTGCAAGTACACATATTTCAATAACATGCCATTCAAACAAAGCGCATCGGAAGAACTGATATAACTTTCACAACAAGCCTGGTACAAACGTTAAGTTATGAATATTCGCGGATGCGAATGGATTTTCCATTGGAAAAAGAAATATATAATATTCAGTTGACTCTATTTCTTGAAGCACCAAGACAGAGCACCCTGACCAACTCTCGGATTTCTCTCGATAGTGATTGGAAATCAGGAGATAAAAAGACGTCATCAGCTGACGACGAGATGTCGATCAGGAGATTTTCATCAACTGCTGGGGTGACACCAATGGAGACCACTCGCACTCCTGTGTCTTTCAGAAGTCTTGCTTGGGTCACAGTCTCCGTTTCTCTTTCGTTTGGTTTCCCATCAGTTATAAGTATCAGCATCTGTGGATGGGAAAATATGTCATACCGGTTGATTTTTTTCACTCATTGTTGATGATTTCAAGGGATTTGTTATCAGACAAGCAATTAAATGCTGATTTGTGCGTACCTTTGCTGAAGTTGGTCTGGTTGAAGTGGGAAATATTCCTTCTCGAGCAATTTGCAGGGCGTCAGCAATGTTTGTCCTCCCTCCCAAGTAGGGCATGGCTCGAGTCAGTCGGACAACCTGTTAAAAATGTCAATGCGCGTATCATAACTATTGCAATAAATGTAGCCTAAGAAATTCCCCTGGCCTGCACATCTGTCAGGTTGTCCTTCACATGAAAACTTAAGGATGCTAGGCTCATGGAATTACAGGTATTATACCCAGGAGAAAGACTTTGGATGAGTTCAAAACGGTCACTTGGACTTTTTTTGAGGTCACAAGGGCCAAAATCATCCAGAACCATTTGGTTATTCAAACTTCTCCTGTTAAGCAAACCTTTGGTTGACAAGGTTCTTCCCTCTGACCAACCAACTGGGGTGAATATTGCGCAAATGTATATTCAGTAAATTTGGCCCCGTCAGAAAATAATTCACAAAAAGTATAGTGAAAATAAAAGAACCAGACAAAAAAGAAAGAACTGAAAACTTTCGTACATGGCTGTATTTTGCTTCCATGTAAAAAACACCTTACCTCCTGCAAACTTCTTGGCTCCAGGGTGAAAATTAGTCGCCCGTCATTACTGAACTCAACCAAACCAAAGTTGACGTCATCTCCCTCATTATCAATGGTGTTTAGGATGTCATCCAGAAGATTCAGAACCTTTTCCCAATTGCCGTCACCTCCATTCTCTTCAATGCTACCAGACGAGTCAATTGCGAGCACCACGTCAGACCCTGTGCAGAACTCTGGAACGTACAAAATACAATACAATTCACTTATGCTGAGAGGTTTAAAGTATAATATTACAAGGAGTTATTTAGTATACTATGGGTAATGAACTGACGAGGAGCTGGCGTTCCGGGTCCACATGCGACTCCAATGATGTTGCTGATCTGCGAAGAGAGGGTGTTGAAATCGGTAGAGGTGATCACATCGCGAGGGTTGTTGGCTATATTCTCCAAAAGAGTCAGATCGATTTCATCTGTCACTCCGACTGGAACAATGCGCACTCCTAAACTCTTCAGGGAAAATGCCTGCAACATAATGCATAATAATGTTTACAACATAATCTGGATAAATATTTTTGCATATCATCTGGATGCTAAGGTGCTACACCTCTCAGTTGCAGATTTAAAATTGATGACAGTAAGTTCATGCTATTTAAGGACAAATAGGGTCTATTAGGGTGTCAAAACTTTCTGCCTGCGCCAATCAATGCAGGTCTCCTGTAATTCTTGCATTTTGGTCAATTTATCAAATTTAAAACTTACTTGTTGCCATACATATCTAGTCTGATAAACTAATAAAAGTAAGAAAGTTCTGAAAATGGAAACAAAGTGCTGTATTCATTTACTTTCTTTTTTTGGATTCAGTATCTGCATCAGTGTGCTTGGAGGGAGAGTTACTGTCTGTACTGATGCATTGATTAAATATGAATGCCAACACTGTGGTGTGTATTATGTGGAAGGCATACTTCACAATCCAATAATACGGTGAGATGTAAGTTTCATGGTGGCAGAAAGAGGTGGAAAGAAGAGAGGGAACATTTGGTCTCTGACTAGAGCTGGGGGATTATTAGCCTTGACCACTTGGTCACTTGAACTACAACCATCATTTTATTCCTATATATGTGTACATTACCTCAGGCAGGGTGTCATCCACTCTTTCGTTTGGCTTGCCATCTGTCATCAATAAAGCTATTCCCACTGCTCCTGGTCGGAGGCTGTTGAAGAGATTGACCCTTGCAAGCCTCAATCCTTCCGCAATGTTGGTAGTTCCTCCAAAGTAGGTCATGTTGCGAACATTCGGAATGATTCCATTCAAAGTTTGGTATTGTTGGAAGTCAAACACAACATAAGCAGAATTGCTGTTCGGATGAGAAAAAACAAGGAAAGTTAGGCCAGTCTGAGAGTTTTCAGTATAATGCAATGTTGTGATTGATGTAACTGGACATTTAAATATTTTTGGCCAAAACGTTTAACATCTCTCTGCCTGCCAGTGTGTATTAAGTACAATGTATTATATCACAACCCCACTATTGACACTATCTTAATTGCAATGTTTTGTAATGAAGAATATTAGGAGAAGATTTTAGTTGAGGTGGTTTTTTGTGTCTTACCTGAAGTCAACAAGCCCAAATCGTACATCACGCCCGCGCATGATATCACGAATAACGGTTTCCAGGAACTGAAGAACAAGGTTCCAGTTGCCAGGATCACGTTCCTGGATGCTGCCAGATGAGTCAACCACAAGAGCAATGTCAGCCACGTTGCATGTTACTGGAAAAAAAAATCTTATATTAACAATACTAATAGCAAACTTTGTTTGGACATCCAGAGACCAACCATGATTGCTCATTGCTAAATGTACACCATGAAAACCCTTGGAAAACTAAAGCAGGTGCACCAGATTTGTTTCAATGCCTTCTGTTTTTTTATTTCTCAACAATTGTTTGTAAAAAACTGCAACTGATATTTCAGAGCAAGAGCACAATTTGTAAATGACATCAACCAAACTAACCCGGAGTTGTGGGTGGGTCAGGTCGAGAACATGCGCTGCCCAGGACATTTGTCACAAGACTGGACAGGGTCGCAAAGTCTGGGGAAAGGAGAGCATCTTGGCGACCAGATGCAATGTTCTGAAGCAAAAGGGGATCTACTTCCTTGGTGACTCCCAACGTGATGATACGAACACCTGCAGATTTGAGTAGGTTAGCCTGTGGGATGGTGTCTGCTTCCCTTTCATTTGGTTTCCCTGAAAGTACAAGACAACATTCATTACATATTGCTGTCAATAAGAATAGAAATCATATTCTCAGCTCAGAGTGAAAACCACCAGATGGTATAGCAAGTCACTTACCATCGGTCAGAACAATCAGGATCTTGAGGGAAGAACTTCTTGTCTCAGGCAAGAGAGATTCTCTGGCCATTTGCAGGGCCTCTGCAATGTTGGTCCTTCCACCAAAATATACCATGTTGTCAATCATCGACTCCGTTGTCTGGGCTTCATAGGGCTTCATGTTAAACACCACGTAAGCGCCGTCACTGAATATTGAACAAAAACACTTATTCTAGTGAGAAGTTAGGAGGAGTATCCATCCTCTTGTGCTGAATCAATAGAAATGAGTCTTGTAAAAGAACAGTTGCAAAAAAAATTAAGGGGATTACTGCAAAAATAAACCACTAGTCTTTGTGTAGAAGGACGGTGTATTACTCAATTAGATTGTGGAGAAAATTTCAAATTCCAAAGGTTACAAAACCATTTTAACAGCATATTCAAACCACGTGCATGGCAAATTTATTGTTTGTTTTCATCGCAGAGTCTTTCTGTCTTTTCGTCCATCTTTCCTCACCTGAAATCTACGAGTCCAAGCTGTACATCTGTGGCGACTCTGTTAATCGCCGCGATGGTGTCCTTCAGGAAACTAAGCACCAGATTCCAGTTGCCTGGGTCCTGATCCCGGATGCTTCCAGAGGAGTCAACCACAAACATGAAATCAGCACTGTTGCATGAATCTGGAATAGGATTACCTTGTGTTTAAGATGGACACAAAACTATCTCTAGGTACAAAAAGGGGATTTACCTCGCAGATGTATATGAACGCTGTTAGTCTTACGAATCATTTGCTCATCTCTTTGGAGTAAACATATGTGGTAATATATAGGTACTTATTTTTTTCTTGATTCATATTATCATATTTTATACTTATTTCATATTGACTTTGTTCGACAGAAAAGCGGACCTGTATACTTCAGCCTACTTTTGACATGACTTAGCGAGAAAGCATCAGCGAGTCACTTGCAGTAGTAGAAGGTTGAGATTAACGACAGGTTAACCACCGCGGGGTCATTCACAAGAGTCACTGAGTAAAAACTGTTTACTCCATTTTACGTCTAATGCTTTTCATTTATTGAAAACATAAGTAAAAGAAAATTGAGTCAAACCTGGTGCACGAGTGGGAGGAACAGTTGCACATGCTCTGGATATGACGCTGTTGACTCGACCAGACAGGAAAGAGAAGTCAGGGGACAGGATGACATCTTGTCGCGAAGTGGCGATGTTAATCAAAAGGTCCTCATCAATCTGGTCGGTAACTCCCACACTCATCACCCGAGCCTCGGCCTAAAGGTATAATGCAACAGCTATATCCCAAGTGGCAGGCAGTCAATTTTTTTGTTAGTTAAAACCATAAAGGCAGTGGGATTAATGCAACATAAATGTTAGCTAATACCTGACTATGAGAAATATAACTGATTATACTCCATAACTAACATTTTCGTTGGTTATATCTGTCTCAGCACAATAGAAGAGACACTTTTCTGGAGTATGAAGTAAGATTTAATGGTTAAATTTTAGACAGTAGATCCAATTTTCTGACTGATTTGTTGAACCATTAGCTTAGTACCTTGAGCATCGATGCCTCCGGCAAAGTTTGCAATTCTTTTTCATTTGGAATTCCATCAGTCACTAAAATCACCAACTTAATGGCATCTGCTCTAACATGAGGAAGAACTCTGGTTCTAGCTAGGCCAAGGGCATCCGCAATGTTGGTTCTGCCACCGCGGTATGGAATGGCTGTCACACCATCGGCAGCCTCACTATAGGAGGCATACTGGGTGAGATCAAACACAAGCTCTGCATTGTCACTGTAACATAAAATTTTCATTACTTATTTTGGCTGAAACATCTACAAATAATGTATCACATGCAATGAAATCTTTTCCGCTTTACCTGAAACTGACAACAGCAAAGCGAGTGTCAGCACTGGTCGACCCAATTGTATTGATGAGATCCCTGAGGAAGCTGAGCACCAGGTTCCAGTTGCCAGGATCTCTCTCTTGAATACTTCCAGACGTATCTACTATCAATGTGATGTCCACAACTCCACAGGGCTCTGCAGAAAATGAGGCAGATGCAAGGTGAGTTCAGCATTGCATTTGAAATATAAGATTGTGATATATGTCGTAGTTATAGGCTTGAATTGATATTATTTTTGATGACATTGACAGAGAAAGTATTTTCAATATGCTAACAAAGAAAGTGCACTACTTGAAAACGTTGCCATAATAATCAACATTTATAGTCTAATTGTATAATGAGTAACAGTAACTGAAAGAAACAGCATTTCATCACTTAAAACTCCTTTTATTCATATGCAGGCCCATCGCAAGTATGTCTGTATGTTTATTGCTTATCGAGCTGGTACAAATTAACGATAGAGAATATACAACAATACATTGTGATATTGAGATAATAATTACATGTATATATAAATGATATTGAAACAGAGTTGAATAAAGTAATTTTTATGCTATAAAATTGTAGTTGAAAGAAACATTTTGATAATTTGGAATATATATCTGGAATTTTTCAAAAATTACGATTGTTGATAATTTATGTATAAAAGATAATTCTTTATCGTTCTACTACATGCCATTAATAAAACTTTCTCTACCTCAAAATATGATGACAGCTTTGAATTAATTTCATTCCATATGTTTGCTCCCTGATATTTTGTCCTTTTTTTTGCCTTGTTCTGTTCTAACTCTGGGAAATTTTATATTCTTTTTAATGTTCAGTTATCCTCAAGTGGTGCACGTTGTTTTGCCTGCACTCATCCACAAGTCTGAGCAAGACAGTGTGTGTAAACTAATCACCACTTCCAGCCATTTATTCTATTGAATACTTGCTTACCAATAGAAGGTGGTGGTAGAGTGACACAAGCTGTTCCCACAACATCTCCAACTTGATTGGCCAGGGATGTGAAGTCAGTGGAAGTCAGAGCTTCAGATCTGCTAGAAGCAATTTGCTGTAAAAGGGATTCATCAATGTCAGATGTCACTCCGACTGAAAAGGGAAAAATTTCATTGGTTGGAATGATAAATGATCACAACTGAGCATTTGTACTGGCTGTGATAACTGTCCTCTTCTGAAGTATATGTTTTATGATTTCTTTTATCCTTTATTTCCCTTTTTTCAGACCTTAAGTTGCTACAACGGGTCAATGCCACAAATAATTAACCTGCAGTGTTTTTTTTTTTTACAGAAAAATTGATTCAATTGGAAACAAATCTCACAGACTTGGAACCTATATTCCAGATGACGTTATGTGAATCCTGGACTCCCATTGGTTGAGGGAGTCACTCAGCCAATGGAGGTACTGGATTCACAATGCTTCTAAGACTATAAGATTAGATTCCAAGCCAATGATGTTGGCTGTTAAGCAATATTTTCGTCTTTAATATGTTAGATAAAACTCGAATTTTATTCTCGTTTTACTTTAAAATGAGAATGTATGGATAAAATGTCAGAGAAACCTAATGATTTTATTATTTTAGTTTTCAATATTATTGTTCAGATTTTAAATGACTGCAGGAGATGCTGCATGGCTAAGACTGTGTAAACGTCTTAGATCATCATATTATGAATGACAATGAGCTATTTGCAATGTAATGTAAGCAGTTTATAGTCCAGCCATCTTTGGTTACCTGTGACAACCTTAACCCCAGTAGATTTCAACCTGCTAGACTCCGGTATGGTGTCTTGCATTCTCTCATTGGGAATTCCATCGGTTATGAGGATGACTATCTTGTTTGCAGTGACCCGAGCCTGTATTCATTAAAGTACAAAATTAATATTACATAATAGATCAAGTAAACTCAGTAAAGTATTGCTACTGCACTCTTATTGTAATATCACTGTGTGGTTATAACATGCATGGAATTGTATACCTGGGGCAGAACGTCCTCCCTGACTGTCTGAAGACCGCCAGCAATGTTTGTGCGGCCCCCAAAGTAAGGCATGGTTTCCACTGCTTGTAACACATCGCTGATGTCTTGCAAGGGATCCAGGTTGATCACCAACTGTGCATAGTCACTGATTCAAATAAAAAAAATCAATAAATAAAAAATCAATTAAGCATGGATTGGCTATTTATTGTTAAGACTTGCAAATTATAAATATAGCACAAAGCCAATAGCCCAATACATTTTAGGCAACTGGTGTCTGTTAATAATAATGTATTTATGGAGGAGAATGCAAAACATCTGCAACAAACTGAAATTAAAGGATTCCAATCATCCTCTTAAGGACCTTTTATACCAAGAGACTGTTCAAAATATGACGCCAGGTCCAAATCAAAATCTTTTATTCCGAAAAACTTCTTTTGTACTGTATACGTTCAAATTTCCAGTGAATGATTTGCCATTAATGCCTCTTTTGAATGTTTTACTTTGTCTTTAAATTTATGGGTAAAAATTTGAATTTTTATTATTTTACATATTTATTGTATTTTTAACATATTTTATTGTACAAAGCCAACCTGACGGTTGATTATCTAATGAAAAAATTAAAAGGAATTGATGAAGATTAACGCACCTGAAGTCAACAAGGGCAAAACGAGCATCACCCAAGGCAGCAATAGCCCTCACCAAGTCTTGTACAAAGGTCAGCAAGAGATTCCAGTTGTTAGGACCTTTCTCCTGGATGCTTCCGGATGAGTCCACAATCAGAGCTACATCGACAATATTACATGCTCCCGCTGTGGGTCTAGGTGTTGGTCTAGGTGTTGGTCTAGGTGTTGGTCTAGGAGTGACTGGGCTTGGACATGCAGCTGTCACCAGATCGGCCACACGACTTGAGAGCGAGGCAAAATCAGGAGAAGAGAGTACATCTTGTCGTGTGGTGGCAATACGCTCCAACTGCTGTTGGTCAACAGAACTGAAATTAGGAGAAAAAGTTCATGTGAACATCCCAGCAGAGCAATCAATATATGTATATTAATGAGTGCAATGCTATTTGTGCATTACTCTAGTGGTGTTCTGCAAAGTTCCACAGTATTAGGACATTAAAGACTCTATATGCTTGTATTAGAAAAGCTTCCTTAAGATGATGAACGAAGTTAATGACATGGCTGGTCAACATGAAACGATTGCAGACAACCTCTCGGTCAACATTGTTGAACAAGTGGCCACTCTCGTCTTTGAGATGATGGCCGAACGAAAAAAGGTATATTGATTGAATATTGTGCAGCATTCTTAGAAAGGTCAGGGTATAATTGACAATGCACAGCTGGTGTTCAACCTGAATCCCTTCCAAGTCATCAACGAGATGTTAAAAGCAGTGGAGACCATGCCTTACTTTGGGGGCCACATAATATTCAATCAATATTGTTGACGTCATTACTCCTGTAATCATCCAGGCATAACAATTTGTGACGTGGCTGATGCACTTAGCATGCTATGCTCATACCAGTTGGGCAGCACTTCATATCATCACACTCGATTATCTAGCATATAGAGTCTTTAATGTTTAGGTTTGTTCTTGAATATCAGGTACTGTGAGATAGGTGAGCCTTACTCAGTAATCCCGATTGCTACAACGCGAACTCCCTGGCTTTTGACACTCTGGGCCTCCGGTTCAGTGTCTCCCACTCTGACATTGGGTTTCCCATCAGTCATCAGAATGACAATCTTAGCTGCTGAAGGTCTTCCTGTTGGAAGTACCTGGAAATTTGATTAAGTTGATTGAGAACCATCGTCTTGTGAGTCCACAAGAAAGTGCTATTACTTCTACTATGCGAGGTGATCACAGTCATGCTCTCTTCACGGAAATTGAAAATAGCACTCATCTTTCACTTGTTTTTTATAGCACTACTAAATTTAAAGAGTTGGATATGGTCTGAAATTGGAATGCCTGAAAAGGGGTTTTGTTTACAAGCTACAACCTTTATAAAAGGTGAACTGTGACTTAAACTCAAAGGCATTCAAAATATTTGTGTACATATATTTTACGTATGAAAACCAGGTATATGTCATGCAAATTGATTGTTGGCTTGGATAGTACATTAGCTAACCTGCACTCGGGCCATTTGGAAAGCATCAGCAATGTTCGTTGTGCTTCCTATGTATGTGGTCCTGGACACTCCGTTTATGACATCATTTACATTGGTGTATTCATTGAGGTCAAACACAAGGCGAGCTTCGTAGCTGAATGTTATGATGCCAAATCGAACATCGGTACTAATTTGAGCAAGGCCTCTGATGGTGTCTCGGACAAATCCAAGCGCCAGATCCCAGTCTGTTGGGTTTGTCTGTTTGATGCTTCCCGATGAATCAACCAGGAAGATGATATCAGCGATGCCACAGTCCTCTGCAAAGTTGTTCATAGAAAGGTTAGGGTATAATGATAAAATAAATCGGGTATGTTACTCTCCAAATTGTCAAAAGTAATTAACTTAAAACCTTGCAATTCCTAAAGCATAATTAAGCACGTTTTGATAGCAAATCAAAGGCAATGCTTGTGTGAAAAAAGCATTGTTGATCTCTCTCTAACAGCCCAAGCATCATTAGACAAGTGGTGCATAACAAGCAAAACAGTTAAAGATGCAGAGACAAATGAAGCTGCATCAACACACACATGCAACAATAGTTTAAGACAGACAGCATTTATTAATCAATTAAAGGGATCACTCTATCATTCTTTCACCATGTCTTGCACAACATTTAGTCTGACTTACATGTTTTGATCAGAAGCACTGTTTTTCATTGGCTGTGAAATTTCAAAATCATGTGAATATTGATGTAAAATTTTGTGACTAATGAACTGTGTGCTATTTGTTAACTTACTGTTTGGGTATGTTGTAGTTTCAATGCTGGTTGTAATAGGTTTTTGGGTTGTTGTTGTTATGGTTGTGGAAGGTTTTAATGTTGTTGATGTAGTAGATGCTGTTGTTGTTTGAGGTGAAGTTTGAGCTCCACAAGCAACTCCAACAATGTCATTTACTTTTCCAGTCAGTGACGAGAAATCTGGGCTGGTAATGACATCATTCTGTGTTGTGACAATTCTCCGCAGCTGATCTTCATCAATGGATGCTGTTACTCCTATTGCCACCACTCTGGTGCCTGTGTTTTTGGTAAGTTCAGCTTCAGGTTCTGTTTGGTCAGTCCTCTCATTTGGTTTTCCATCCGTCATCAGAATAAGTATCGACTGGGCATCTGTTCGCACTTTTGGTACAAGTTCTGTTCGTGCTACCTTAAAGCCATCCGCAATGTTGGTGGTCCCCCCAATGTATGGGATGGTATCCACAGCATCCACTACTGATGGTATGTCATTGTACTTGGTAAAGTTGAACACCAGCTGGGCACTGTTGCTGAAAGTGACTATGGAGAACCGAATGTCATCACTGATCTTAGCGAGACCCCGAATGGCATCTCTCAAAAAATCGAGCACAAGATCCCAGTCGGTTGGGTTAGTTTCTCGGATGCTACCAGATGAGTCCACCAGGAAGATGATATCTGCCTTTCTGCAACTGCCAGCTGTTTAAGAAGGAGATTCATGCAACACTTATAATCAAAATTAAACAAGCAACCACAATATCCCAGATGATACGATGTTCATAAACAAGTCACATTTTCATACATTATAAGAAATAGCATTCACACTTGTCATCCATTTCAACAGACACAGTTATAAAGTGTTATGCTTGGCCAAAGCTACTAGTAGAAATTTGCTAGATATTTTTGGTATATGACCATTGACCAACACTAAAAGGTAAAGCAAGAACCACAACTATACACGGAATAGTGAATATAATTCTCATATCTAATTTTGCTAGATCAGTTTGTAAACAGCAGATTGCTTAAAACGAGTTTGTTTCTTGCAAGACTTGTCAACTAATGAAACGTACAAGGTGGTCAGTATTATAAGACATGGATAAAGCATTTGACACCAAGATAACTACTAAGAGAAAAGCGGGTGAGAGATCTTAATTTACTTCTCAACTTCGGCGATGACAATGATGGCACCAGATCTGGCACTGAAGACTCAATGCGCTGAAATTAGGTCCTAGAATTACATCACTCGCAGGGGATGAAATAGCTTTCAGTTTTACTTCTGCTGTATAATTAGTCACCCCAATGGTAATTATTCTCACACCTAGAGCTTTCAATAGATTGGCTACTCTTTCCGTTTCATTTTCCCTCACATTGGAGGTACCATCTGTCAGTAGAATTGCTATCTTTGGTGAATCATATTGAGAAGAGTTCTACATGCCTAACTGAACTGCTTCGATTCCTGCAAAACTAACTTTGCAGAAAAGTTAGTTTTACCATTTAAATATGGAGTATTTTTGATTGCATCAGTGACATATTGGTTAGTTAAGTACCTATTTAAACCAAATACAATATGAGATTATTTGCTGAAGGACACTAAGGCAAATCGCACATCTGTGCCTAGTGATTCAATGCCCCTGATATTGTTCTGAACAAAGTCCAAAGCAATGTCTCAGTCAGCTTTGTTAGAAGCCTGTATGCTTTATGAAGAATCATTGAAAAATGCCACATCTGCCAAGGTGCAATTTGTTGTTGAAATTAAACAATTGGTGAATATGTCATAAGAATTGCTGACATGCATAAAAACGTACCTTGATTGACTGACAAAACTGGGAAGAAAATTAGGGTGTTTTTGTTTCCTTAATGCATATAACCATAAACAATCCATAGCTACCAATTACCATATCAAACAAGACCAAAAGCCTATCCATTAGAAGTGTGCAGTTCAGATAACGAAGCAATGAATCAGTGGTGCAACATGCTTCTGTAAAGGCAAATGCGTGCTGGGATGAATATCACATAATATATTCACCAAATGGCAAACAGAATCGTGATGAGTTATTACTATAAATGCATTACGTGTGGGTGCAGGTGTGGGTGGTAGAGTGGGCGGTGGTGGTGCAGGTCCGCAAGCGACTCCAACGATATCTCCTACTTGTGCAGCCAGTGATGTAAAATCAGGGGTGGTGATAACATCGTTTGAAGAGGATGCCATTCTCCTCAGCTGATCCACATCCACCAGTTTCGTGACACCAATCGTGATAATACGTGCTCCAGTCCTCTTCAGAAGATCAGCCTGGGGTTCAGTCTCAGATTCACGACTGTTAGGTCTGCCATCTGTCATCAGGATGACAATTCTGGCAGCATCTGAACGTGACTCGTTCAAAATGCCCAGCCGGGTAATTTCAAAACCGTCTGCGATATTAGTTATGCTGTTGATGTAGGGTATAGTAGAAACGGCGTTGACTACATCATTCACATTTGAGTATCGTGTAAGTGTGAACACAATTCGAGCCTCATAACTGAAGCTGACGATGGCGAAACGGACATCATTGCTGAAGCTGGAGATCCCTCTGATAGCATCTCTCAAGAAGTTCAGTACCAGGTCCCAGTCTCTTGGGTCTGTAGCCTTTATGCTTCCTGATGAGTCAACTATGAATATTATATCAGCTTTCCCACATCCACCTGAAAGGAATAGGTAACATTACATCTGTTAGTGTTTGCAAAAGTCAGAATATACAGTAAATTTAGGTTAATATGAATCATAATTGGCGACAGGCAGGCAATCTAGTCTTTACAAAACTCACCAGAGGTTGGAGCTGGGGTTGGAGCTGGGGTTGGCCTTGGCGTCACAACAGGCCCACAAGCAACACCGATGATGTCATTCACACGACCAGCCAAGGTAGCAAAGTCAGGGTTGGTGATGACGTCATTAGGTGTAGTGGCAATTCTTCTCAGTTGGTCTTCATCAATAAATGCTGTTACTCCAATTCCCACAATGCGAGTGCCAGTTGCTTTGACTGCATCAGCCTCTGGTTCTGTTAGACCAACCTTCAAGCACAAAGATGAATATTCAGTATGTAAATTATAGCACTCTGATACAGCTCTCATGACAGGGAGCACATATCAAAATTCATAAAATAGCCTAACAAGTTATAGTCATGGAAGTAGAACTATTAAAGTAGTTACTGTGAATGAATGCTAAATACTTTAAAAAATAACAGTGGGAAACACATTCCTACAGTCTGACCTGCTCATTAGGTTTTCCGTCAGTCATAAGGATCAGAATCTTGGCTGCATCAGCTCTGGCTCCAGGCAGAACTTGTGTACGAACCACACTTAAGCCATCATAGATATCTGTAGTGCTACCAATGTAAGGAATAGTCCCTACAGCTCTGATGACATCATCAACATTGCTGAATTCACTCAGGTCAAATACAAGCCGGGCCTCAAAACTGAATGTGACGATGCTGAAGCGGATGTCATTGCTGATCCTCGAGAGGCCTCGGATGGCATCTTTCAAAAAGCCAAGGACGAAATCCCAGTCAGCTGGGTTAGTTTCTTTTATGCTTCCAGATGAGTCAACCAAGAATATCACATCCGCCTTTCCACAATCACCTGTAAAAGTATCAATCAAGGTAATTGCCTAACATGGTAAATAAACTTTCCAAAAGGGAGTGTGATATTGATGGTTGCAGATATAATCAACATTCTTTATGAGTCAGAAGTCAAAGCCATCGGTACCTGGAGTGACAGGTCGTGGAGTTGGTCTCAGGGTTGGCCGAGGTGTAGGTTCAGCACCACAAGCCCTGCCAACGATGTCATTGACCTTTCCAGCAAGAGACGCAAAGTCTGGGGATGTTATGACATCGTTAGGAGTGGTGGCGACACGTTCCAGCTGCTGTAAATCCACTGATTTAGTTACTCCAATAGCAATAACCCTAGCACCAGTGCGCTTGATGAGATCAGCTTGTGGTTCTGTCTCGGACACCCTGCTGTTTGGTTTTCCATCAGTCATCAGAATGACAACCACTTCCGACCCAAACCTGGCATCATCCAAAACGTCCTCTCTGGCCATCTCAAAACCATCAGCAATGTTGGTTGTACTACCTGCAAAGGTGATGGATCGAACACATGTTAATTGAAACCTACCATTAAACTTCATAGAATTACATTTGATTGGCAAGCATGATCTACAATGCTTAAGTATACAGATTCAATTTGATTGCAAAACCTACCAATGTAAGGTATTTGTCCAACAGCAGCGATCACATCATTGACATTTGTATATTGATTGAGGTCAAAGACAAGGCGGGCCTCGTAACTGAAACTGATGATTGCAAATCGGATGTCGTTACTGAGACTGGCCAAGTTGCGAATTGCATCTCGCAGGAAGTTGAGCACAAGATCCCAATCGCCTGGGTTGGTCTGCTTGATGCTGCCAGATGAGTCAACGATAAAGACGATGTCAGCAGTGCGACAATCCACTGAAATCAGTAGATATGCATGTGATAAGAATACTTGATTTTATATGACTTTAGTCTGATGCAATTGTGAATAAGAAATATGTTGGAATCGTCATCTTTACCAGGTGGTCTCGGGGTGATGACAGGGGCAGGAGTGGGAGGTGGTCGAGTGACACTGCAGGCCACACCAATAATGTCGTTCACTTGTCCTGCCAATGATGCAAAGTCCGGTGAAGTTATAACATCATTTGGTGTGGAGGCAATTCTGCGAAGCTGATCTTCATCAATGGATTTGGTGACTCCAATACCAACCACTCTTACTCCCAAATCCTTGACCCTTTGCGCTTCAGGTTCTGTGTCAGAAACTCTGCTGTTCGGCTTCCCATCCGTCATGAGAATTGCAATTTGAGCAGCATCCGGTCTGGAATCCACTAGAACCTAAAACGGCAAACATACATTATATATATATATATCATGCTTAATATACTGCTATTACATTAGAAATATGGTACCACCCACAGAGGAATACTGTATTCAAGTATAACACTGAGGGTGATACCCATATTTTTGACAAACAGTTTGCTATAATAGCCAATCGTATTCAAATACCAGCGAAATTGCAACCTTTGGAGTTATGCAAGTATATCTACATTAACAGGCAATGTAATGCTCGTAATGGTCTCATAACAGACTATTCTTACCTGAAGTCGAGCCATTTCAAACCCATCAGCAATGTCAGTGGTACTTCCAATATAAGGGATGTCTCTCACAGCAGCTATAACATCATTAACATTCGAGTAACGATTGAAGTCAAAGACAAGACGAGCTTCGTAGCTGAAGGACACAATTCCAAAGCGAATGTCATTACTGATCCTCGATAAGCCCCTGATTGCATCTTGCAAGAAATTGAGCACACGATCCCAGTCAGCAGGGTTGGTCTGTTTAATGCTGCCTGAGGAGTCAACAATGAAAACTATGTCAGCCTTTCCACAATTACCTGAAATAGAGAAGTAACAAGATAAGATTATATCTAACTGGTTCACATAGAAGTGTAAATTGTACATGTCCGTCTCACAATCAATAACTAACTAACTAACTAAATTACTAACTCCCTAACTAACTAGGAGTAAAATGAAAATAATATTGAAATAATGATGCAAAGTTCAACTGACCAGTCTCGACTGGCACAGGGCTGGGCGTGGGTATCCCGCATGCGAGTGACACAATGTTAGCCACTTGTGATGTGAGAGAGGTGAAGTCAGGAGTTGTGATCACATCTCTGGGGTTATTAGCCACTAGTCGAAGTAGGTCAAGGTCAATGGCATTTGTGACTCCAATTGGAATGATTCTTATTTGTTCATCTTTGACACGCCGAGCTTCGATCAAAGTGTCCGGCAGTCTGACATTTGGTTTCCCGTCTGTCATCAGGATGATGATCTTGAATGCCCCTGGACGCACTTGATTGGGTGCTAGTACCTATGAATGAATATCAAATTCAAAAAGTAAAAACGAGGTTTATAGTATGTTAGCAGCAAACACCCTTAACCAACTTCTTTGCTGAGCTACTCTCACACAATACCTTTGCTGAGCTACTCCCTATAGGAGCATGCAGATGATCATTCCAATGCATATAAACCTACAGCAAACCTCACCATATACACTTGGGTGGAGTGTAGCTGACGTTTCAGGGGCAGATCATCCATTCAATGGCTGGGTTTGAACACACAACATTGCATGTATGAGTCCAACACCTCATCCACTGAACCACTGCATCCAAATATCACATTTTTCAGACTGTTATTGCATTTGCAAGCAATATTTTGGATCAGATTTATAATAAATAATGACCTAATAACAAAATATAATATAATATTTGCCCCATACTAATTCTAGCAACACTCATATTCAGTCCAGTGTATAGATACTCTCGCAGCTACTCTTAAAGGTTTGAATGATTATTTGAATGTTGGCCACGGTTGACAGACCCACCTCGGTCCTGGCCCTTTCCAGTCCCCCGGCCAGGTTGGTGGTTCCACCGATGTAAGTGATGTTTGCCAGTTGGTTCAGCAGATCGTTCGTGTCTGAATATCCATTGAATTTTAGCACCGTCTTGGCATTATTGCTGAAGTGAAACAAAGAGAATGTCAATGAAGTAATGAAAATATATTATGTTCTATTCATTTACTATAACTTGCTGATAAGCTTACCTAAACACCACTGTGCCAAAGCGAATGCTGCCCAGTTTCATCAGCTGTTTGGTGACATCACTTAGAAATCCAAGGACCAGACCCCAGTTGCGGGGGTCTGCATCATTTATACTGCCGGAGGAATCAACCACGAAAGCTATATCTGCCAATCCACAATTGTTGTTGTTAGCTGAAACAAAAAAGTTGATTACATACTTAAAACACACTCGGAACACTTGTTGGATGCATTGTATTTTAAAATATGAAATGCATCAAAACTGTTCTTTGGTGATCTGATAACCTCAGGTAAGTCATGTTCAGAACACTTGTACAATGTACATGCTTGAAATGTCAATTTTATTTGCAGTCTTATGCTCGTGCAGAATTCATTGAAAGAGTATTTGAATAATCGATGAACTTCCATTGGAGCAATAAAATTGCCAATATTCAAAGACCAAAGCTATGATTTAAAAAAATTCTAATTATTTCTTTGAGTTATCTTAAAGTGAGATGCTGACGAGAATTGTTGGCCATACTTATAAGCAAAAAAAGGGGAAGGTTATGAAGAACATTTTATGCTACAAGTTATTTATTTTGTTGTTTATTTCTCCGCCAATATATTAGCACTTACAGTTGACCTGGCTGGAAACAGGGCAAGGCACACTGAGGGTGCTGGGAAGGAGGGTTGCCAAGAGTTGCAGGTCCTTGGCAAGGATTGCATAACGTGGTTCACTGGCAATGGCTGCCAAAGACGATATAGGGACATCTGAACGGAGAGCTGCAAAGAGAAACAAGTTGCATTGAGGTCACTTCTTATGAACACACGTAAACCCAGAGAGCATTCCAAATCATTTCAACATTGGCGCCATGTCAGCGATGTTAATACGATGTTGTAACGACAGTGGCCGATATGGAAACGATGCTGAACCAATTTGGAATGCTATCTGGGAACCAGATTTTATTCTGGTATTCTACATATACTAATAAATATATCCAACATACAAATTATATTTTAAGAAATTTGATGGTCATATTTCGTGGCTACTATCATAAAAAAAGCGTGGCACAGTAAAAATGTGGTGACTTGGCCAAATTAACTGGGTGGTGACCTAAGCAAAATAACGACAGTGAGGTTGAACCAAGTTGGAAGCGATAATTTAACCAGAGCAGCGGTGAGTTGATCATTCTCTAGGTCCAACTGCAGGTGGTGAGTCAACCATCAGATACAAAAAAGAGACGGTGACTCAACTAAAATTAGCGGTGAGTTGGCAATGCGGTGAGACGTCCTGCTACCCATTCACACATGAGGGGGCATATGTGTTTATTAAAATACGTGACCTACCAGCAGAAACAACAGTGACCCCCTGCTGGGTCAGATCCCTCACTCTGGCGGCTGCAAGTGCTTGCTTGTTTGTCACAGTCCCTGACGTCACAATGATCACGACATCCGCTGCATCTATCCTGTTTGATGGAGACCTCAACAGCTGAAACACGAGAAAACTGACAATTCAGAGAATTACCCAAGTAGGGATATTGATCATATGCAAATAGATAAATAAATGGGCTTTCTTGTTTAAGATGTAATCAGCATAACACTATACTTGTAAGATATATGGATGTAGTTATACATTTGTTCCATCAAATGACAAATGCATTTTTATTTAGTTTTGAGTGCAATCCGTACATATAATCCTCACTTATCTGTTCATTACTGATCTATTCAAGTATCTTATCTTATCTTTTTATCTTGTCTTGTCTTATCTTATCTTGTCTTTTTATCTTGTCTTGTCTTGTATTTTTATCTTGTCTTGTCTTGTATTATCTTATCTTGTCTTATCTTGTCTTGTCTTTTTATCTGGTCTTGTCTTGTCTTATCTTATTCATATCTTATCTTATCTTATCTTATCTTATCTTATCTTATCTTATCTTATCTTTACACTCACAGTGTCTCTCACGAGATTCAGTCCCTGGACCAGGTCTGCTGTCCCCCTGTCATACACAGTGCTGGCAATTGCATTCACAATTCTCTGCTCACTGCTGTATGTGTTCAAGTCGAAAATCACCTCAGGCCTGTTGCTGCAAACAAACAAAATGGCATTCAGTGAGAAGAAGAAGAAGAGAAATGAGAAGTGGAAGAAAATAATAAGAAGATGGATATGAAACTGAAGACGAAAAGTCAGTAGAAGATGATGAAAAACTGAAAAAAAGAAGAAAAAAAAGAAGAAGCGAGGAAGAAAGAAAAGAATACAAAGAAGAAAGTAAACAGAAGTAGAAGATGATGAAGAAGAAGAAGAAGAAGAAAAAGAAAAAAAGTATAAGACTGCAAGAAGATAATAAAAAAGAAGAAAACAAGGAATTGAAGAAGAAGAAGAAGAAGAAGAGCAGGAGGAGTAAAAGGGGAAGAAGATGAGAAGTATAGGTAGATCTAAAAGGCTCTGATTAATTTACCTGTATGTTGCCATGGCGAATCTGACATCGACCCTCTGCCCGTTCATGGCAGCGATGACTGTGGTGGTGAATTGTTGCACCCTTTCCCAGTCATCCCGTCCTCTCACGTTGGAGGACGAATCCACCAGGAACACAATATCCAGCTTGTTGCAGCCATCTTGGAAAATAATAAACTGACATTTTGGTTAACGATTCAAGACTGATCAAGATACTAACAGATCGGAAAGTATTACAGCAATGTTTCTGACTGACAACTTTTTGTTTGTCTTTTACAAGTTAGCCTGAACTGGACCAAACACCCTTGCTACCAGCCACTAAACCAATGATGTAAATGTACACATTTATCTCAAAATTATTCCATCTCATGATTAACAAAAGTCACATTTGTAATAATCAGTTTTAAATAACAGTTTTTATGCTGATTTTGGACCTCATTTGAACCAATTATGAGGTGTTTCTGGCTTGGTATGGCTTGTTGTAGCTTTATGGTATTTGTTCATAACTGTGAACAGCTATTTCTGAACGTTCTTTATTAGTAGTAGGCCTACTGTATTAGCTCTTGGATGGTGTCCAGCAAGACTACCTCTTCAGTAGCAGTTAAGACTAACATCTTATTCAGCTTTATCTGACAAGTTAGACAAAGTAAATATCTTAGGACTTGGTCGTTTTTGTAGGGGATTGTTTATTATATTTAAAAAAGCAGATTTTTTTTTTGGCTTGCACCAACTGTTACAGCCGATAGACTGAAAAGAAACTGCTTCGCTATAATTGGGATTCTTTTAATGCAAACTTAACTCTCATTTAAGTGCAAAATTTATTTGTTTTCCTGGCAGCAAATCAGTTTTTTCATGAAACTTCCCCATGCGCAGTAATTATGAAAGAAAGGTTTGTATTCAATAATTTATGTTCTTCTTAAGATTCTTTTTGAGCTCATCAAAGAAAGTAAGTTTATGACAATAATAAAAGATGATGTAAAATGTGAGGAAAAATATACATTAACAGCACTTTTATAAATGCACCACATTTAAGACCTATTCCATACAACACTGTGTCACCATTTTAAAAGGAAAATGTGTTTCTGGAGAATAACTATGTTATTACGATGGGTACACCACCCACTCAAATACACTGTGTTCCTTAGAATGTAATAAGAAAATATTCTCAACAGTTCATATTTCGTTAAACTTCCCTATTCAATAGACGCTGGCAGACGTAACAACTTTTACTCATTTTCAGCCAATTTGTACAAGATGAGGCAAAAAGGGTGTTGCTGAGGGTAAAGTTTTCAATTATTCGTGTAATTAACGAGCTTTCAATTATGGCAGTGACAGCTGTGAGGAGCAAAACAAGCTGTCAATTACAATTCCCAAAAATAGCTCTATAGGACGTGAGTATTTCCTTTGAGTCTAACCCATTTAGTAAAAATTATTCATATTCGTATAAATGATTCTTTGTATAACGTATGTTAGTATGAGATTTATTAAATGGGATGTCACAGTCTATAGTGTTCAAGGTGTTCGCATGGTAATCATGAGGTAGCGGGTTCGAACCTCCACCAGTTGGGCAGATCTTCCTGAAACCACTGCCTCACCCCAGCAAGGTGTAATGGATACTTTGCAATAGGCAACTACAGTGATGACACTGGTGTGAGCTCTTAAGCCCTTGCGGTTAAAGCTGGATTGTCACTCAATATGACAGTGGCCAAAATCTATTGCATTCACTTCATTGTCTTCTTAATATTAATTACCTACCATCCAGAGCCTTGCTGGGTTCACTATCTCTTGATAAAATAAATAAACTTCACCTAGTATTTAATTTTTCATGCCATCAAAAATCCAATATGTAAACAAACTAAGCGATGACATCACAATACTCAACAATGGGTGATGATGCCATTTCCATTGTATTTCCAATGTTTTGGTCTTGATTTCTTTTTATGTACCATTTATTTTTTGTAATTAATGCCTAATAGATTTATTACCTTACACATAATTAGTGTGCCTTGATCAAATAAGGTGATTTTCAATCATTTAATGAAGCTTTAGAAAATAGTAATTTTGATAGATATTGCAACTTTAGGTTAAACCAGGTTTTGAAGGCCGACTGCTACCCAGGGAGTTGACAAAGTCTCAGGATGCCAACAGGGTAATTATCCCAAAAGACTGTGAAGCAAAGCCAAGAAAATTTACAATTATTGCATTTAAGCAATGGCAAATATGCAGTATAATGGCGCTCTACCGCGCAAGTGCTGTAAAAAGGCGTCACTAGAATTACTGTACATAAGGATGCAAACGGGCTAAACTCTCTGAAGGATTTTATTTTAGCATACCATGCACTATACATGCATTCAATTATGTAACGGGGCTTTAGTTGTCACTGGACCCAACCTATTTGTCAAAGTGTCACACTGCACTAAACACAATAAAACGGGTAATTCAAGCAGAAACACTACCCTGCCTTGATTGTAAATATTTCCCAATTAATTGACCGTGAAAAACCCCACGCAGAAAGAAGGGCGCCCACTTGAACGTCTGATTCGATTCACCCTGATAGACCTTAAGCCTGGAACATCAATTGTGGGTTTGGGTTTCCTTAACAGACTTTCTTCTCAGTAAATCACCGGCCATTTTGTTTCACATCTTTTAGCTTTACTCTTAATGTTGAATCTGCACCACTGATGCATCTTTTTGAAGTAGTATAAAAGTTTCATTAAGTTTTGGCTACCTTGGTAGGAGTGCTTGAAAAAGAATAGACAAATATTACGGTTGTTCTAAATAAAATCGTTGATAAGAAAAACGTGCACTTCAGAAAGGTAAATTGTAATCTATGCAAACTAATGAAATTATTAGTAAAATAAAATTACCTTAATTAGCAATGTGAATTGGAGAGAGTTGACTTTAAAATTACAAATTTAATTCATATAGTTAAAAATTGTTTCAGTAAGTTTACAGAATGTATGGATCAATGAAACAACAAAATATTTTCTCTTTGGACTGGTGTGCATCATATTTGCATAATAAGAAACATTTCACAATGGCCCACACTTTTCAGAACCCGTCCAGTTAAACCAATATTAAGTGGTTTACAAAATATGTATTGCTTCCAAAAATCCCTTGGACTGGAACATCATAATTACATCGGAATGCAGCCATGGCAAAAATGTACATCATTATACATTATGCAGTACATTGCTTTGTACACACTGCAGTTGTTAGAGCCCATTGTGACCTTGAACTTGTATGCTCAAGTCACCTTACTTATCAAATTTAATAGTGCAATAAATACAGGTATTTATAAATGAAATTCTTATTCAATGCCTGTCTGAATCAATGCTCCTGACAATCGCAGGATAAAACTGCCGACTTACAGCTGATTTCACACACTTGGAAACTGTACTCCAGAGGACGTCATGTCAATCCAGGACTTAACACATTCCCTCAGCCTGCGAGATACCTGCATTCGCATGATGCCTGCTGTAAGAATCTTGAAAACAGTCACATTGCACGTCTTTTAAAGTTAGTTTCCCAATTTCCACACTCATTACACACTATTATGGAGAAAGTCTTGCGAAGTTTATTAGTTTTTTCAATGTATGAGACACTCCTTAAAACCATACCAAAGAAGAAAAAAATTAAGAACGGTCCATTCATAAATGGGTAATAAAATGCGCACATTAACATCAAATGAATGCACTGACCCAGTGCCCTTTCAGAGGTCTCTTAAAGTCTATCAAGCATGTCCTTTTTTACCCCTTTTTGTGCCCTTGGTGTATTAATTTAAAGCTAAAAAGGTGCTCTTGACAACTAGTACTTTATTCGTCAATGAACCACGATGAGTAAAGAAATACAGTTCGTTTCATAAAATATGGTTGACTCTAGACAGCTGTAGCAACCTATTCCTGGCTGTAGCTGTAACTGGCTAAAGCCAGCTGCTCCTGTCTACTCCTAGCTTATATAGGTTCAATTTGGCAGGCCGTTTTTAATGAAAGTAACTGTATGTACTAAGTATATAGCTAATAAATTTTCTATTCATTTTGTGGTATTTTTTTTTTTTGGTGGGAGGTGAAAGGGGCATTGTGACTTTTGTTAAAAACTTGCTAGGCGAGGTCTTTGACCAAGTATAGATATATAAGTCTGCATGATGTTTGGTGAAATCCCATAACCATAGGCAACATTACTGTAAACCAGGGTTTCTCTAGCCACCTTTCGTTGAGTCTCACTATGAATTGGTATGATATAGGTAACGTACTTTTGCAAAAATAAAATCTATAACCTATTAGTTTTCTTGAAAAAACAAAAAAAAAAAAATGATGATGTAGTCTATGCTGCTCTGGGGACAGTTATGTTAGGGCATGTGGTTTTCAACGACACAACAGTTGCTGTATACTTAAGTCTAGGAAACCTGGTTGTAAACATGCAAGTAACTTTGAATGCATGTATTCTGTAGAGAATGTCTTACAGATCAAAATGGTGTTTAGCTCATTTAAATTATTCAGTATTCCTTAGTGGAGCCGAAGAAACCTTCGAAGCTTATTGCAGGGTAACTTAGGCCATGGCCAAAATGACCTCGTGGGCCCAATTTTGTGGTAGGCCTATATTATTGCAGCCTACATGAAGTATGCACACAGATTTTTTATTAAAGTAAGAAGGTCATAACATTGCAAAATAAAATAATCTGGTTCTTATGCATTCTTGCAAACTTTTGTATGTTGTACTTTGCTATTGTGATAAACCATTACTATTCAAAAGTAAATAGGGGTTTATTATTGCTATTCCACCAATGGTTGCATCATTGAACTTTCATTCTTGTCAAACTCTTGCTTTTACACAAACTAAAAACTTACTGTAGACTTTGTATCAATCCATCACAAACAAACTTCAAATATTATTGGCAAATTGCTAGCTATACAATTACAATATCTGATATTAATGGTGAAAATCTGCAATGAGCCTTATTAGGCAGTTACCTATGGCCTGTCGCCAACTAAAACTCAGTTCTGCCAAGTTGTTGTTGGTCATATCGCACAGATTAGAGCCATCTTGACTGGCTCTAAATCACCAATTGTTAAAGGAATGGTATTTCCTATTGAAATCCTTAATGATACACAGAAGACATAGATCACATCTGTCACCACTAATACATCTTCCAATGTTATGATTATGAGTCTCATGAAGCTTAATGGTGAAGGTATATCTTCCCATATAAAGGTCAATTTTTAGGTGACATTAATTTATCTTTGTCTATTTTGGTAGAGCCAATAATATTTGTAAAGGCGACCAAAGGTTTATGGTATAATGGCTAGAACTAGAACTATTTTACCTGAAGTTACAGCAAGCCAAAGCAAGCCATTAGTTGGGTCATCAATTAAACACTGTTATGAGTTCTTAATTACAATTTTACATAAATTTGATATAATCCACTTGGGTACTTTTGTAGATTACTTGAACTGGTAGGGGGTAGCAGGGTGTTAAATTAGTGGTCCAGCTCAGTCTAGTTTTTTTTTAAATTAACGTTGAAGTTTTAAGTTTTCTGTAAATGTTTTGCTTCTTAATTTGTCAGTTGAGGAGAAGATACTTATTTTTATATTTATTTCTGTACATGGTCAATACAGGTACCCAGAAGACTTATATGGTTGCAGAATAATGTGCTTGTCTAACTATTGAATACATTTAATTGAGGTAAATTCATATGCGAATGATAAGGAAAATGTTGACTCACAATATTGTGCACCCACTGAGGCCAGGAAGGCTGCACCTGGAATTGGTTGACAAACAAAAAAAATTATTCATACAAATAAATCAATAGAGCTTTTAAAAGTATCATATTTCTTAAAGTTATACTTAATTTTTTGTGACAGCGTTATATTGCTTTACTTAAAATTTGAAGTTTATCACTTTGAAATTTCCAGAAGCATTATTTCACACAGCAATTGCCATATATATAACAATTTTGTTGTTAAAGTCATGCGATGTAAAATAATTACGTGGAATTTTCGGATTGCAAAATAGGTGAGGTGCGACGCTGGGCTCCGTGTTTTTAACTCATAAACAACAAGGAAGAAATTTTTCAGACTTACCTAGAATGGCAAAGAGAGTGGCTGGAGCCATGGCCTGAAATGCAACATAAATAAGTTATTACATAATAGTTATAAAGTACAGCGTGGAACACTGTAAAAAGTTGCCATTTTTTATAGCACCGTAAATTTTACAGTTAAAATACCGCCATACAGCACAATTTGAACGGGTACTGTAAATCTGGAGTTGTAAACGAAACAAAAAGGCAACCGTGATTTGAGAGGTATTTACTGTGAGAAATTGCACAGCTACACACTGTATGGAAAAGTATCTAAGAGCGTTATCTCATGAAAATTTGAATCAAGGACCTGTAGAAGGAATATAGTACAAATTTGCCAGTTATTGAATTTAATCCCACAGAAATTAAGGTGACTGTGTAGGGAACCGCTGTGCTAACATGAGCTACATGGATCGCTCTTATCTTCTACTCAAAAGTTCCTAATTTATGAGTCTGCAACCGGTTTAAATGGCGAATTTCAGCAACTAAATTGTTCGGCTGCACCGGCAGTGGTGACCTCTTGCGCTTGATGACATTCTCTTCACGGTTGTGTACATAACAAGAGGCGATTACGTAATTATGGCAGAACACAATATGTGTGGCCCATCCCAGGTAACTCTAGTAATAAGAGCCATAGTAGGTGACTAAATGCAGACAGGCATGAGACTTCATCCACTGATTGTTATTTATGAATGATGACAGTTATTCTTGTGCAAGTTCTTGTCAAAAGAAAAGAAGAAAATTGTATTTGCCAAGTTTCTGAGGTTATGACTAAATACTTTGGTACGGATAACAGGAATTGAGCATTCACATGTTCTTAATGCCACCAGCAAGCTCCTTCAAATGTCGAGGGTTCAATTCCCAACCCTTGACCCTCTTTAGGCGCTTGTCCAGGGTTTAATTTGTACCCCTCATACTCATTGCGAGGTCATCCAGACATTCCATGGGTCAGTTCTTTCTATCTATCTATCCCATTAATTCCATTTATCCATTTATCCATCTATCTATCTATCTATCTATCTATCTATCTGTCTATCTACCTACCTATCTATCTATATACCTACCTACCTATCTATCTATCTATCTATCTATCTATCTAACTATCTACCTAACTAACTATCTATCTATATATCTGTCTGTCTGTCTGTCTGTCTAGCTGAGTGTCTGTCTATCTACCTATCTATCTATCTATCTATCTATCTATCTATCTATCTATCTATCTATCTATCTATCTATCTATCTATCTATCTGTCTACCTATCTATGTTTTTTTATTTCTTTCTGAGCTTATCCAGGGTTCAATTCAATCCCCATTCTTATCCAGGGTTCAATTCAATCCCCATTCTTATCCAGGGTTCAATTCTCATCCTTTCATTCTTTATAAGCTGAATCTCGAATGGAAGTCTGCATGAGAAAACGCACTTTTAGTCATATTGAAGGTGACTCAAACTCTTCACTTCATTCCTCATAATCTCTACTTTAGTTGCATGTTTGCCTCCAGCAGCTGGTCACATGAACCGACTAGCCCAGAACCAATGCAATGGCCTGGGTTCCAAACTTCAGTTACAGCCAGTTCATGGACTCCAGAGGATGTCATGTGAATCCAGGATTCCTATTTGCTGAGGGACGGCCCTTAACCAATGGGAGCTCTGGATTCACATGACGTCCTCTGGAGTTTTGTTTCCAAGTCTATGATATTGACTGTAAGATGCAGCAAATCTGCCTATTATGAGGAAAGCTTATATGCCAGAACATACCCAGATAGCATAAAGTTTTTCTGTAGGTACCCAGATAGCATTCCAAATCATTTCAACATCGACGTGATGTTGACGATGTCAAAACGATGTTGTACCAGCGGCGGTCGATATAGAAATGACGCTGGCCCGATTTGGAATGCTATCTGGGTACCTACAGGAAAACTTTATCAGGTCGCACTAAATAAATAATATCTTTGTCATTGTCATTCTCACTAAATACATTTTTATCCATGATGAGCCAAGCTGTGATATAAGAAAAAAATCAACAATTATAATACTAAACTAAATTTGGCCAAGTTGTGAGGAAAGTAGGGTAACATGTACACATCTGAAATTCTGTCCCACTTTAGGAGTAGTAGTAATTGTGGCTTGTGATTGCATGACTATGAAAGATAATTGTACTTGGTTTGAATTTTATTGCTCTTTTCTGTTCCCTCCCACCCTATTTGCATAACGCAACGCTTGACAAGATTGACACGTGACCTGCCAGCTGACCTTCTCACGTGACTGAAGGCTACTTATCATACCAGTTGCAGTGACATGGCACATGATGCAATAGAGGGTGCTCAAGTGGTCGATAATTCACAAAATGAAAGAAACACAAAATTGTATTGTCTCAAAGCTGCTGTTTGAAGCTGAGTCTTTCTGTCAACAAGCTTCCAGAGTCCTATGTAATGATGAGATGATAAGGATTTGAGTTCACACCATTTATGTAATGGGCATGGGGTCATTTGCTTGCCTCAGCACGGACCCCTTGAGCAGAACAAACCCCTAGGACCTTCGGTGAAACTAATCTGGCCATTGTGATAAAACCTTAATCTATCAGCTAGACAACTAACATTTCAGCAATGACCATTTTTCTGGCTCCTCAGCATTCAACGAATAACATAGTTTTAGATGTTGGAATTATAAATAAAAGAACACCGAAACATGATATGGATTTATATTTGCCAATCCCAGGGAATTTGTTTCGCATGAAAATGTATTTCTACAGAGGAGCCATCTCATTGCCATGGTCCCTGCCTGTCTTAATTAGCCCATCAGGTGCAGAAATACAGGACATAAAGCACTAAACCACCACCACCTATATAGGAGCCAGAGCCTGGAATAACTTACCAAGTAATTTAAAAGAATGCCACAGTTTAGATAACTGCAAAGTACTGCTAGAGTATTACTTAAACAAAAAAACAGCCCATGAGTTAATATTATTATACAGAGTTGGGGCCATAGCAGTCGAAGACATATTGATATGTTGAGGTTATGGAATATATTAGTCAAAATGGACAATAGTTAAAAAGAGTTTTCTCTGGGTCAAAGGTAAATGTCATAAAAAACTGGAATGAAAATGTACGGACATTGATGACACAGATTGGTTTTATTGATAATAATCATAATTGTACAAAAATAGATTTAAAAGAAGCAGAAATAATTTTACGAAATAATTGTTCATTACGATGGAAGAGCGAATTGTGTACTAATCCAAAACTAAAATTTGGTAAAAATAGATTTGAAGGAAGTTTATTAGCACCGTTTAGGTCAGACACTCTACCATTAAATATTGAAATAGGACGCTTTAGAAATATTGCTAAAGAAGAAAGTGCACAATATGTAATAGCAACACAAAAGATGAGTTCCACTTTATTATCCAATGTCCTGCGGATACCCTGATTTCCAATACTTAACACAGCATGAGAATTTATATATATTATAAAATACGAATGGAAAACTTTCGGCAACTACCTGAGATCATCTTAGGAAATCAGAAAAATCTACCTCTACACAGAATGAAATGAATTCACTATACATCTGGGGTCATTGTAATGATAATAAAGATATTATCGTTATTGTTATATATATGTGAATTGTTATATATGTACTATGATTTGTGTACTCGTGTGTGTTTTTGTCAATCCATGTTTATTTGTTTCTGTGGTATGGAGTGGCACAGTGCTGTCTTGAAGGCTGGGAAAACTATACAGGTTTCCATTTGTATATTATTAATGCCACTATAAGCAATAAAAATAATATATATATTATATATATATCACTTTATTATTAACGTATTTCTGTTAATGGTTGTTAATTGCCATCTATGGATTTTATTGTTTATAATGATGTAAAGGGCCCGGATGTAAAACAGTTAAAGCCGATCTGGCTACTCTTTCAGAATATATTTGGAAAAAAAAAATTGGATTTAACTGGACCAGGTGTACCTAGACAAAATTCAGAGGTCGTCTGACAAGGCAACACCAAATACAGAATAGCCTACATTATTTGTCTGTTAGCAATGAATATACATAATACAGGGAGAAAGTAACACTTTTATTCCAAATATTTCAGCCATTAGCTTAACCTTTTTATGTACAAGCATCTTGATGTGCTTTATTTACATAAAACCGACTGTTTACCCTTTGTAGCAGTAGTAGTAGTTACATAATGTTACATACATAAGGTGAGGACTGCAACGACTTGTAGAACCAAAGGGAGTCAATATTTGACCACAACCATGCTCCAGCGGGTTAACTACAAACCTTGTGAACACACAGAATATTGACAGGTCTCATGGACACCCAATTATGCTAGGAGTTTATTAACTCGCATTCCTGAGCTCATAGAAATACATGGATGTGTCCTCTAAACGTTTCATATTACACATTTACGTCAAGCATGAGTAGTTGCACAGTGCACAACAAATCACCATGTTTGCTATGATAATCAATGCTGAAGGACAGTAAATTGATCTCAAAGTGATATTGAATTTGTAAGATCTTGCAGTCCACATACACCCGTGGCCAAAAGTTTTCGGGCACTTCAAAATGCTTTAAAATTAAGAGTATTTTTACATATATAAAATAAATTCTAGCTATATCATATTACAACGCAATCAAGATATGATGCTCTCAGTCCTATAAATGGACAAGTGATTGATCAACTCTGATCTGGAGTGAAGTTAGGGAATGCTGTTGTTTATTAAATCTGCAAAGAAACCGCATTGCAATTGCAAAATATACAGTGGAGGACAAAAATACCCAATCACATGCGAAAATTCAGTTTTTTGCTGATCTTTCATCACTATTCAAGTGAGCTTGCTCATGAAATCATATTTCTCAGTCTGAAACATTTGTTTCCGCTTGCATATCTTAATATAAAGATGTGAAAATCTGAAAATGTCATACAATTTTAATGACAGACACTGGACAAAGTATGCGCGTAATCTTACAAGCATTAATGAACAAGAAATGAAATTTACGAATCAAGCACCTTTAGTCAAATATTGTGTCCCAGTATTCTTGAATTTAATATCAGTGCAATTTTGTTCATTTACAATACAGTTGACATTTACATAGCTTATTGCTGTCTTACAAACAGACATGCATAAACTTATACTAGGCAATTATTAATTCCTTGAATTTGAAAAACTTGAAAAAGGTTTACTTTTCTATGGGTTATTGGGTATTGTTGGCCCCCACTGTATGTTGCTAGGAGCGATTCGGGTTGTACTGAAATTGCTAGTAATTAAAAGTTGATGCATTTGCAACACATTCCCTGTTGCATCAGTTTAACATTATAGAGCTATTTTGGGATTCATTTTGTAAGGCATCAGCCATAAGCTCATTACTCATCTCCATGTGTATGTGTATTTTTAAAGCGTTAAGGTGGGTTCTTTAGGCTGAAATAAGGCAAACCCCTGCAATTTGAGTAGGCAAGAAAGGAGCCATTGATTATAGTTCAAACATTTTCACAAAAGAAATGCATTAAAAAATGAAAATACCATGAAACGGAGTAAGTCCACCCCTTGCACTTAAAAGAAAAAGAAGACTTTATCAGCACCATCTGATCAAGATTCTCGCACCCACTCAATGTTTTTTTTAGAAGGGGGTGGGGCCTAGCGCAGTGGTAGAACACTAGTCTTCCAGTCACTTGGTACTGGGTTCAGTTCCCGGTTGAGCCTAAGTTGGCTTTACGACGTAAAGTTTACGTCCTGTATTTCTGCACCTGTTGGGCTAATTATACGACAGGTAGGGACCATGGCAATGAGATGAAGGACGAAACAGCCTAAGAATACAATCCTTGCATTGGCAACAACATTTGAATGTTTCCCAAGCAAAAATATGAATCTTTTACAGCCCAACTCATAGACTTGAAAGGTAACCTCAGATGACATCATGTGAATCCAGAACTCCCAATGGCTGAGGGGTTGCCCTAATTAATGGGAGTCCTGGATTTACATGACATTCTGTGGATTTTAGTCACCAAGTCTATGAAATCTGCTGTAACAGTTCTTAAAGAACAGAGTTGAAAAAAACTATATAATATCATGCATTTTCAGACATTCTTACAGGCAATAATACTTCTTCTTTTTCTCAGAAAACGGTGGGACATCACCAAAAATGCAGCAAAGCTGTCCAAACTCACACCAGCACTCTTGTCGCATTTTGATGGACCAAGCACTCATGAAATTGTTAGTAAACCAATTGAGATTTTAAAAATGCGAAAGTGCTATCTTGTTATAAAAAAATACTAAACTCCGTTCCCTGTTCTCACAGTTCTGCGAAAATTGCCATGGCATGCAAAAGTGTCAAAAAAAAAAAGCCAATTTTTGCAATTTATTGCGTTATTATTTGAGCATCGGACTATAGCTGTTTGCAATAGCACATGTCAGTGAAGAATTGTCACCATGAAATCTTAGAGACCTACAGCCGTGATCATAAACTAAGCGGTACAGGTTGTTTGTGGAGATTTGCTTGGGGAGCACCTGTTGAACAATCGCCATTCCGACCACGTCCATGCTGTTGTTCCGAAAACTTGGGTTTGTGGGTTTAGGCTGAGACAAGCCCCGGTTTATGTGCAAAGGTCAGTTCAAGCAGTAGCGTTGGTTAGCAGAATACATAACACTTGAGTCATGGTGAAGTTCTTTCCAGATTAAGATCCAACTTCAAGGTATGGCTGAGTTGACACTTAACATGGCCAAATGTGCCACCTGCATTTTCCATGCATTTGGATAAACGCATGGAAAACGCATGGTTTGTGCCTCATTATAATTAGCTAAAAACCATGCGTTTATCCTTCTCATGGAAAACGCACGTAGCACATTTGGCCATGTATCATCGCATACGAATGTGAAATTTGTGTCCTTTTTAAGCGAAAATATTCAATTAGCTTGTTGACAAACCACAGCATCAAACTCGATTTGTCATCATGATAGCTATCTCTCAGACCACGCAAACTGGTAATTTGTCTACTACAGCCAGTCAGTCGCATGTAGACTTGGAGTTGTGGGTGGGTGATAAAGGCTTTACGTCCTGTATTTCTGCACCAGTTGGGTTAATTAGGACAGGCAGGGACCATGGCAATGAGATGAAGGATGAAACAGCCATCCAACTTGACTCGACTGGGAATTGAACCCAGGATCAGCGGTTGGAAGCCCAGAACGCTACCTCTGAGCTAGGCCCCCGCCACATGTAGACTTGGAAGCTGAACTCCAGAGGACGTCATGTGGATCAATGACTGTCATTGGACGAGGGACTGCATTAACCAATAGGAGTCAAGCATTCACATGCCATCCTCTTGAGTTTAGCTTCCCAAGTCTATGAAATTAGTTTCCAAGTCAATGAAATTGGCTGTAACTAAGATATTTGACTAACTTGGTTGTTGATGAACTTCAATTTGTAGTCAACTAACTTCAATTTTATTAGTAGACTAAAGCCACTTTATATAAACTGATCCATTTGTGATTGAGTAACTTCACTTTGTAGTGGGGTCTACCTTCAATTTGTCGCTGACTAACTTTGCTTTGTAGTTGTTCTGTAACTTCACTTTGTACTTGACTAACCACACTTCATGGTTACTTCCCATTCAGCCTAATTAATCTTTTTTCCAGATGCAACTTCAGTTTTTAGTTGACTAACCGCACTTTATAGCTTAATGACTTCACTTTGAGCCTTCTTTTTTTCAGTGTGCTGGAATATTTGTCATTTCTCTCATTCCTGTGAAAAATAACGGCATATTAGGAATGCAGTCACCCTGTAGCCACGAATAATCCAATCTTACACAAGGATGCAATAAAATGTGAGGGACAACTACCGCAGCTAGACAGGGCAGCATTGTATGGTTATCCAAGCTGTGCAAGGGTAGGCCAATAGCATGCGGGTAACAAGTGCCATGTTATTAGCCCTTCCACAGTGAGCTCCATAAATGTTTGAAAGACACAGAAAGTGATTGAAATGTAGGTCCAGGATTGCCATCTAGGAGTCATTGCTATTGTTTGAAAGCGATAAATTAATGTTCAATGAGTAAGTCATAACAAATATAGAAAAATATACGTCATAAAGGGGCACCATGTCATTTACATTATTGATACCAATAATAAAATTAATAATGACTTTATTACGCAGGTTATGCTATAGAAAGCATGTTTATCAACACTGAACATTGCTGTGTAGTGTGTATGCCAACTGGAAGAAATACAATGGCCATTAGAAAAGATGAATATCTTCAAACCGCCCTCGACACAAGGGTGATTACATAAGAGTCAAAAGAGGGTACCACCTCCGCTCCTAGGACAAGGGTTGGGGGCACAACGTGTCGTTTCCTCTCAGGAATACCAACACGACCCAAATATGATTATTCGGAAATGCGTGATTTCCTCCAGAATATCAACGGAAATATCTATCTTGTCATTACATAAAATATTATACAAGAAGCTGATGAAATCCCAGTTACTTCGTATAAAAGATTCTGAAAGATAATGAATTAATTGGATCTCTCAGCTCATCGCATATTCACACCTTGATTGCAAGTATTTGTTATAATATGTTAAATTCCGAGTGTAGGAGGGAGTCAACTAACATTTCTGTGGCAGGATTTAAGCAACTAAGAAGTTAGTAAACTCCAGACCATGAAGGATATGACTAACTGGTACTCTATTGAAACATATTTACTAATTTGTTTGATTGCTTGGTTTGTTTTATTGCTCCTATAAGGCAAGAAAAGCACTGGTAACTGACAGGATTTTGTTTGGTTATCTCAAGTGGAGTATAAGTGATGGGCTATTCATTAAGAACTATAATATGCACTGTGTCTTAATACTAATATAACGACTGAGATATTTTTGGTTTGCGATCCTCACAGTTCTCCTGCTTGCACAAAAATGCAACTTTTCTTGAAGAGTACATTATTGCCATGCAATGGCACTTTCCATGTGAGATTGTACAGCATTGTGTGTCGTCACCTCACAGCCGCCCAGTGACCTAATTATGTACACGTTTCGCTCGTTTACTCATCTAAAGTAAATTAATCAATTTCTCCTGTAGTATATAGGCTGGCTTATGGTATTGATGGTCTAGCAAAGAAATTACAGAATAATTAGATAATGATGTGCTGAGTATACGCCATTCTTGTTCTGACGAGCAGGCAATTCAGAAAAATTGCCTAAACTCACAGAATATTAATCCATTTCTCTTGTATTTTTAAGAGAATATTTCTTAAGTCTATACTCAGCCTGTCAGCTACATAGTTTAGGTGACCGAACACAGTGACAGGGCTCGCACAAAAATAATTTTGCACCACTTCAGGACTTTGCTATTGTAATCAACCTGCATTTTCAGTTAGAATATTGCAAAAAGTTGTGAAATCAGATGAGGCTAGCAATTGAAATAATAAAAGTCTTATTGATACAACGCTTTGTTCCTGTCAATCACTGTCACTAATTACACAAATTGGTCTTAATGTTGGCATCGTTGCAAGTGATGCAAGTTTTTTTTGTCCTCATCCTGTGGTGCACTTCACTCAAATATGCTGCACCTGCAAATATGTGCTTTAATGATCAATGAATGGTACAGGAAGCATGCATGACAGTACTCTGCACCCCCAGTCAACATGCCAAGATACCATTCCACGATGCCAAGAGAAAATTCCACGATGCCAAGAGACAATTCCGCGTTGCCAACAGACCCTACTTAATGCTTATTTTTTTTTCATTTTGTGGAAACTTTCTTGCAAATTTGTAAGACTGCTTGGTAATAAAGAGAGCCATAAAAATGTCTGTGAGGAATACTGATCACACGAGATGGCCATTAACACTTACAAAACCACATCCATAAATCACAAAATTATGTCTCTCTCTAGAAGTATTTCCAGTATTTCCAGTATTTTCTATCAAATGTTTTTAGAGTGAAGTTGACCATAATGACACATGATGAAATAGTCTATTATATGATATTCTCCAGTAAAATGTACTTGTCCAATCAGATCTATTCGTTCGTACCACGTGACTGTCAAATATTATGTTATATTGGACAGAACAAGAATTATATTGGGATATGGTCATTCCTGTGATGACCTGTTGGATTTCTGTCTTTTTTTTCATTTCTGAACTTCTTGAATGCAGGAACTTATTAAAATAGAAATCAGACTTTTCTAGTCATCTGTGGCATTTCAGACTAATATTATGCAAATAGTGAGCTAGTAACCCGTCCAATATAGAGTTTTATTGGGTTCAGAAAGCTGTATCTTTTCTTCGCCCGATAAAACTCTATATTGGTCATCCACTATTTGCATGATATTAGTCGGGCTTTTACATATGGAAGAAAATATAATAGGGGTTAAGGGAAGTTTCAATTAAGTCTTGGACTATTCACTAAAGATTTCCTTCAGAATCCCCCTGCAGTGCATCTACAGCTGTTATGGTAGTCGGTGATTTCAATACAGGGATTGTGCCAGCCTGTCCTTGATATCGGGTCAAATACTTGCCCAAAATATTTTCTATGCAGCTTCTTAAACGGGTGTTTCTATAGCAAGTATAGCTAACCCAGGACATGACCTAGTAATGTAATTATCTGGGGATAACGGCCTGCCCTGAGCCAAGATGATAGTTTTATGGTCAAGCGAGTGAAATGAAAAGTTCTTCCACCCATATGAAGGGCACAGGGGGTCACTAGCACAGAATAGAAAGGCTGTGAACATGCAGCTATATTCTCCACTCAACTGATGTGAGCCAATCAGAATACTTCATTGTCGTCCAGAATGAGTGTATGTTGGATGGCTGAAGTGTATGTTGGATGGCTGAACTGTATGTTGGATGGTTGAAGTGTATGTTGGATGGCTGAAGTGTATGTTGGATGGTTGAAGTGTACGTTGGATGGCTGAAGTATATGTTGGATGGCTGAAGTGTATGTTGGATGGTTGAAGTGTATGTTGGATGGTTGAAGTGTATGTCGGGTGGCTACATTGCTTGTTGCATGGCTGCAGGGTACAATGAGTGGATAATATAAGCCTTGACTGATAAAATGTTTCTCATCCCGCAAAACTCTATGTTGGACTTCTTACCAGTTGTTATGATGTGTGAAATATGGTAAATATATTGAATAATAATTTAGACTCCTTTTTTTTTTGCAAGCTGTGTAATAACAGCTTCACGGTTATATATATATATATAAATAATACATACCTCGTTGAAACCTTTCGATTTTACATCTTATCTTGTACATTCGTGTGTCCCCCCCCCCCCCCACTCTTTCTATTTTCAACGACACAAACAAATTCCTAAGTAACCTTCAAGTCTTTCAGGGTAATTGAAGTTTTCCTCTTTATTACAGAAGCACTGAGCGTACTCAACCACCCAGTGCAATGGGGGTGTCATGGAATCTAATTAGCCACAGTGACCCTGCCTCATGTTTGTAAGGGATGTACTTCAACTGTCACTGTGATAAGTCCCAGAGCAACTAACTGAGACAGACTGAGACAGACTGAGACAGACTGAGACAGACACTGAGAGACAGACACTGAGACAGACACAGAGACAGACTGAGACAGACTGAGAGACAAACTGAGAGAAAGACTGAGAGACAGACACTGAGACAGACACTGAGACAGACACTGAGAGACAGACACTGAGACAGACTGAGACAGACTGAGACAGACTGAGACAGACTGAGAGACAGACTGAGAGACAGACTGAGAGACAGACTGAGAGACAGACTGAGACAGAATGAGAGACAGACTGAGACAGAATGAAACAGACTGAGACAGACTGAGACAGACTGAGACAGACTGAAAGAAAGACTGAGAGACAGACTGAAAGACAGACTGAGAGACAGACTGAAAGACAGACTGAGAGACAGACTGAGACAGAATGAAAGAGACTGAAACAGACTGAGAGACAGACTGAGACAGAATGAAAGAGAATGAAAGAGACTGAAACAGACTGAGACAGACTGAGACAGACTGAGACAGACTGAGACAGACTGAGACAGACTGAGAGACAGACTGAGACAGAATGAAACAGACTGAAACAGACTGAGACAGACTGAGACAGACTGAGAGACAGACTGAAAGACAGACTGAGAGACAGACTGAAAGACAGACTGAGAGACAGACTGAGACAGAAAGAAAGAGACTGAAACAGACTGAGACAGACTGAGACAGACTGAGAGAAAGACTGAGAGACAGACTGAAAGACAGACTGAGAGACAGACTGAGACAGAATGAAAGAGACTGAAACAGACTGAGACAGACTGAGAGAAAGACTGAGAGACAGACAGAGAGACAGACTGAGACAGAATGAAAGAGACTAAAACAGACTGAGACAGACTGAGACAGACTGAGAGAAAGACTGAGAGAAAGACTGAGAGACAGACTGAGAGACAGACTGAGACAGAATGAAAGAGACTGAAACAGACTGAGACAGACTGAGAGAAAGACTGAGAGACAGACTGAAAGACAGACTGAGAGACAGACTGAGACAGAATGAAAGAGACTGAAACAGACTGAGACAGACTGAGAGAAAGACTGAGAAAGACTGAGAGACAGACTGAGAGACAGACTGAGACAGAATGAAAGAGACTAAAACAGACTGAGACAGACTGAGACAGACTGAGAAAGATCGAGAGTTAAAAAAAAAATTTTTGTAGAAGGAACTAAATGCTCAAGATTTCACACGTACACACTGTCATGAGTGAAATCATTAAACAGAACAAAAATCTCTCTAAAATACCTTATCAGGTTCTGTTATCTATTCAGGCAGCATTGAAATATGATAGAAACACTTCATATAAACATTACCGTGTATGAAATAATGTAATAAACAGAACAAATCTCACTGTAAAATATCATATTTTGTTATATATCCAGGCAGAGTTGAAATATGATATTTAGAACTAGACGTATGACACCCAGGGGATTAGGACACAATGCTGTTTTGTGCGGATGTCTTGAAAATATGACAAATGGAAAAATGCCAGAGTTTGTCAGATTTTACTGGAACAGGTTAAGGATGTATTTAGGTAATGATTTGCCACTTGTTTAGCCGAATGAATAGTCAAGCATGCTGACCCCTGGCCATCTAGCCTGACCAATGCGTTTCCTTTCATTATTGGCCAGGAGGCTTGGATTGTCGTGTTGAAATTGTCTAAATACCGTCAATCAATTGTTGTCGTCGACCTTACACGTTTAAGAAAAGGAAAAAATAAATAAAGAAGAAAAAAACAAAAACAGGTGGCTTGTGGCTATAACTTGTAAATTAGTTAAAGTGATCAGTAATTTTGGCTTTTTTCTTCTTTTTTTTGCCATTTAGAAATTGTCAAATATTTTACAGTCTGAGAATGCTTTCAACTTACGCATGGTAATTATATTTTATAAGGAAAATACACAGAAGAGATTTTCAGAACTATGAATAAAGAAAAAGGTAAAACTTAAATACCAAATGGAGATTTCTGTCCAGTCAGCAGATTGTATGATATTTCAAGAAAGTGCAACATATATACACTATATATATATATATATATATATAAGAAACTGGTGCGGTTAATTGAAATTCATAATTTCATAAGAGAAATGTTTAAAATTTCGACATATATCCAAATACATAATTATGACAATACATGAATAGTGCATATTAATATAATAGGCATATTAATCAAATGACACTAACCTCTCCTCTCGTTCTGTTAATGTGAATAAGCCAAAAGTTTAAGAATACAGATGTCCAGATCTTGTGTTGCCAGCAGACCTATCCAAGAAATGCAGAGTTGTCTCTCAGGAGTCTTTTAGAATCATGGTCACGCCTGAGTGCTCAGCCCCCCCCCCCCCCCCCTCCCCCAACACAGCAACCATGCTGAGCCAGTAACGACTACCCTAGTGCCAGTTAGAGCCTTAAACACCACCGGGGGGAGGGGGGAGGGGGAAGGGGGGGGGGTGCAGTTTTGGTTGAACGTATACATTTGTAATTTTACCGGTTTATAAATTAATCAAAGATTTATTATCAAAATTACAATTCTTAAGTATATTATCACATATTGAATATTCCAAATATTTTATAAAATATTAATGATTCAATGATGCAGTAATTTGTTTAATTGACTTTACCAGTCTTGCTATACACCAGTTTTTTTTATCAGTGGGGGAAAAAAGTCGAATAGCATTGCATTGACCAATCAGTGAATTTCTTATTGTACACTCTAAAAAAATATTGTCTGTTTTTAAACAAATAATTGTTTGGCTGGTGTCCACTCAATATATAGTTTGTTTTTAAAATACAGCCATCATAAGCCAACCAACATCATTGTTTGATTTTAATATACAATCATTGTCTAAGGATATGCACTATCTTGGCTGATTCTAAACAAACTATTGAGCAACACCAGCGAAACAACTTTTGCAATCATTTTTTAGAGTGCATAAACCACAAAATCGTTGAAACCATAAAGCCATTTCATTGCCAAGATGATAATATTTATCTAGAATGTAATCAAAAATGTGGAATGTGTTCTGTGGTCCAGTTACGTGGTGGTAATATTATGGTTAATGCCAACGGAATTCACATGTACAACCATTCATCTGTACAATTGCCATAATTCACAATGAGAGAGATGTACTGATGTTGCTGTACTTCGGAGACCGGATGCTATAACCTGCAAATGTAGGGGAGAGTGGGGCACCTTGAGGACACCTTGATCCACTGGCTATGCAGGCCAATGGGTAAGATATAAAGCTTGTGCAATGCAATGTTTTTTGTCCCCATAGAGCAGTAAAATCATTGTTCTGATATCTTCATTACTTGTAGAATGTACTGACCAAGTTGTCAGTGTGAACTAGGTAATATATGCTACCTCATTGCAGATAAGTTGAGAGTTACCTGCATCACACCACATGAGTTTTTATATGGAGTTTTTATGTTGGGCACCTTTCTCCACATATTGTTCCCTGAATGGGTTTTTGATGGTTCATATTTAATTGCTGATTGCTCCAAGTCTTTGGCAACTCATGCTTGTGTCACCAATGAAGCAAACTAAATCCTTTTTTAGCAAATTCCAGGTATTTGTTAGGTTGGCTCATGGTGCCCCAAGTCTGGCTCAAGGTGCCCTATGGTCAGGGCACCATGAGCCACTTGACCACATTTTTTAAAGACAGCACTTTGCCCTCTTACAAACAATATATACTATTCAACATTTTACATAAGATACTCAGGATGTTAAGCTATAGAAAGATAATTACAGTAATAAGACTGTACGATTATTACCTAGCGCTCCAAGGTGGAAAAAGTCAAAAGTGGCTCATGGTGCCCCGCTCTCCCCTACTTGGCATTTGAGTTGCAATACATTCTATGAAGACCTTTCCTTCACTCAGCAATCGAGGGGGTAATGAATACCAAATTATGAAAGGTTTATTATGTGCATTGTTCAGGGGGACAAAACTCAAGGCCGAGTTTGGCAAGTTTAGAAGAATAAAATTGACATGTCAAAATTTTTGCAGCCTCCCTTCATACTTTGGCCTTGCAACTCAAGTATTTTCCATTCAAATTACATAAACCCATAATTTACCTTTGAACGGGTCCTTCCATAGAGTGCTAAGACCAACACTTAAGAGCATGAATCAACAACTCCATGATCCAGGCTAGAATAATCATTGAAGATTTAAATAGTTAATAATGTGTGTAATATACCATTTGTATGAAAATAATAGTTGTGTTTATTTTTTCCCATAATTGTGTATGGCGCCTGCAATAATAGGACTCATCGTGTGTACTTGCATACAGCTGTACATCGCTTTAATGAAGAACTTACATGTCACTTGAATGAAGAAATTTACTTTAATGAAGAACTTGTGTGTCACTTTAATAAAGACATCTACTTTAATGAAGAACTTGTGTGTAACTTTAATAAAGACATCTACTTTAATGAAGAACTTGTGTGTCACTTTAATAAAGACATCTACTTTAATGAAGAACTTGTGTGTCACTTTAATAAAGACATCTACTTTAATGAAGAACTTGTGTGTCACTTAAATAAAGACATCTACTTTAATGAAGAACTAGTGTGTCACTTCAATAAAGACATCTACTTTAATGAAGAACTTGTGTGTCACTTTAATAAAGAAATCTACTTTAATGAAGAACTTGTGTGTCACTTTAATAAAGAAATCTATTTTAATGAAGAACTTGTGTGTCACTTTAATAAAGAAAATCTCAGTCTATGCGAAATGCAGTAGGTTCATGTTGCTTGCAGTAGGTTCATGTTGCTTGAAATAAACACTGTGCATTTCCAAGGAATGACGTAAATCTCCTACCAAGTTCAAGATAAATGAACTTTGGCCAACTTATGTCAAAGCGCTTGTGATGCTGTGTGGAAATCTACACAATGTAACGGACAAAAATTATGTTATCTTTTACTTTTAGAAGTCTTTACTTCATTCACATGAAGACCAATAAAGCCCCAATTAGGTTTGCCTTCAAACTTTCATGCTCCCATGTCAGTCCATATTACATAGCCATCTTCGCTGTGTCAAAAAGTCTCTTCTGGCAAATGCCAGTGTTCAAGCTTTTTGGAGCACAACGTTCTTAAAGAAGCTAGCATCAGAAAGTAGGCAATGCCGGGCAATGCAACAATGTTCGTTTTGGATGATCTGTTAATATTTTTCTGGTCAGTTATGGTGTAAAACAAATACCATGATCTAAATGAACCATACTGCACAAACAGAAAAAAGACTTAACCTTGATAGGCGTTGCCAATGCTGTCATATGCTGCCGATTTTGTCCTACTTTTTGTCAAAAGCTGCCTACTTTGCAACCTTTTATTGTGAGACCGTTTCAACATTATAATTAGGCTACTCTGCACCTATGGACCAAAGTACGGTATTAAATAAGAAAGTTCTGCACTTTTTTTAAATTTTAATTACCAGCAAATGGATATCCTGTCCTACATTAAACATAATTTGTTTACCAGAGTCAGTTTTACTGTGAACGTCGCAAATTCTACTTGTCCATTTTCAAGGTATATTGTACAGGTAAACAAAAACTGTATGTACTTCCAAACAAAAATTACATTTGATAAGTTAAAGAGCAAATTGCAGGAGCATAAGAGTCGCAAAGGGTTGTAAGGAAATAGGGTGCACGGAATGACCTGCCTGGCTCTAAGGTCAGGGTGACAACCCTCAAATGCCCTTAAGGGCTCACGTCATTAGACACCACGGGCTATGATCTCCCCCATGTGCCTCTGTGACACCCCATATGTCCTCTGAGTATGCCATCTACTCATGCTTTGGTTTTGGTGAATGTGACACCAACAACAGATTGATACTAGCCATTTTGTTTCATTTTCATTCCAACTTTCATGCATATATATATCATCTTTATTCATACTCTTGGTATACTAATAAAATACATGGTTTGTACTAAAAATGCAAAGATTAATTGAGACAAAAGTCCTCAATAATTGATTTAACTTCATAAGAAGTGAAGTTTAACTCTGCCAGTCCATCCCTCACCATTGACATTTCATGAACAGTGTGTGCTGCATGCAAGTTAACAATTGTTTTGCAGTCACATGCACATACTGTCAAAACATTCTTTGCAACATCTTTGCCATCTAGAGTAAGAATCTCAGTTAAAAAAGATAGAAAGTTGTGTGCAGCACCATTGCACATTTTGGATTATGTAAAGAATAGATAAGGCCAATGTAAGTTTATAAAATTCCACAAAACTCTTCATCCACTATCATATATTCTCCACATTGTACAACATTCACTGCAGCCATTCAACATACACTGCACTACTAAGAGGGGTAGGTCTGATCCCGGTATCTTTTTCCATGCTAATTTTCATCCTCGATGTCCTCTAGCTGACCCCCCCCAAAATCACCAAAAATTTGACCTCACTTGACCTTTCTCTTTGCACCCAGGCACTTCCCATGCTAACTTTCATCGACCCCCCCCGCCGACCCCCCAAAAATCACCAAAAATTTGACCCCACTTGACCCCCCACTTGACCCTAATTGACCCTCTTTGATCCCCTGTCCCCATGCTAACTTTCATCGATCCCCATATCTAATTAGCACACGGGCACTTCCCATGCTAACTTTCATCGACCCCCCCCCCTTGATCCCACTTGACCCCCCTTTGATCCCCTGTCCCCATGCTAACTTTCATTGACCCCCCCCCCCCCCCTTGATCCCAATATTTAATTAGCACACGGGCACTTCCCATGCTAACTTTCGTCAACCCCCCACCCCCCCCCCCCTGGATCCCACTTGACCCTACTTGACCCCTCTTCCCATGCTAACTTTCATCGACCCCCCCCTTGATCCCACTTGACCCCCCTTTGATCCCCTGTCCCCATGCTAACTTTCATTGACCCCCCCCCCTCCTTGATCCCAATATTTAATTAGCACAGGGGCACTTCCCATACTAACTTTCATTCTCTATGTCCTCTAGCCCCACCCCCCCCCATTTGCATCCCCCCTGTCTAATAACCCACTCCCTCTCTAATAAGTCACTCTAATCTACTCAGATATATAAACAGATAGTCTAGAACAAATATAGATAGGCTAGACAATTCTAGACAGATATTCTAGGCTAGACAACTAAACACTACAGTCCTCTGACCTAAAAAGCATACCCCCCCCCCCCCCCAACCAGAGGGCTGCTGCCATTTTCCCCTTGTTACTCACCAGGGGGGAGATCTGCTATTTTTACCCTTGTGACTCACCAGAGGGGAGACCAGTGTTATTTACCCTAGTCAAAGGTCATGACCTCACCAGGTGAGAGCTGTCACCTCGATCCTCTCCTTTGAAGGATGATAGTTTAGCCTAATGCTTACAATTCTACCCCTTTGATCATTGTTGACAGTGAAAATTGACATTATTTCACATGAGTCAGTTTCTAAAAATAAATTACCTATATGCATTACTATTATATACTAGGCTCATTATACTTAAGTATGGATACATCCTACCCCCTGTCTATCCTTTGATGTTATTTGATGGTAACTGATCAATGTCTCACTACTTCATCTTATGACTCATCTGTTTGGATCTAAAAATACTCTATAACAGCAACATGATCATACATGCTGAACAAAAAATAACTCTGGTCTCTATAAATAAAGAGAGAGAAACATTTTATCATTCAGAAATGGAAAGTCACACAGATAAAATCAGTCTTAAACAGCTTACTGTTACTTTCAATACTGAGAAAAACATAATTCACCCAATAATTCCTGATGATGAAAGTAGAAATGGCATAATTTGGCAACTTGAAGCTATGAGGAGATTGAATGAAGAAGGAACAAAGGATCATGACTCCAATGAAGAGACTGGTATGAGTCATTCACTGCAGGTCATCTAAGGTCATCAACTGTAGGTCATCTAAGGTCATCAAGTATGCTGCATGTCCAGACTTGTTTGGCCCTCCCATGCATATAGACCAATCAAATTACACACTAATCTCATTCATACAGCACAATGATCTCAGACAGGATATTGTTATTCATATGAGACCTGAATCCCTCCTCACTAGAAAGACCATTATGGACCACATGGAAAAATGTATGACCACCGGTCAGGGCCCAAGGGCATGGACAATTTTACTTCTTGTCATAAAAATAACAAAAATAAAACATCAACTAAAAAAAAAGGCAAACAACAAAAACATAAATCTATCTTAATTATAAAACACAAGCTTAATTGTGAAATTTTAAAATGAAATTACAAGAGTAAAAAAAATTAATGACTAACGATATGCATCAATTTACATACTCAGACCTCATAATTTCACAACAACTTAACATACCTCGTTAATGGTTGTAAGTTAAAATTACATAACCTGTACATAGTTCATTAATGATCATTATATTTTTCTTTTGTGTCAAGGTGTTAATAATTAACACGTTTACATAACTCATAGGTCATCAAGTATGCTGCATGTCCAGACTTGTTTGGCCCTCCCATGCACATAGACCAATCAAATTACACACTAATCTCATTCATACAGCACAATGATCTCAGACAGGATATTGTTATTCATATGAGACCTGAATCCCTCCTCACTAGAAAGACCATTATGGACCACATGGAAAAATGTATGACCACCGGTCAGGGCCCAAGGGCATGTACAATTTTACTTCTTGTCATAAAAATAACAAAAATAAAACATCAACTAAAAAAAAAGGCAAACAACAAAAACATAAATCTATCTTAATTATAAAACACAAGCTTAATTGTGAAATTTTAAATTGAAATTACAAGAGTAAAAAAAATTAATGACTAATGATATGCATCAATTTACATACTCAGACCTCATAATTTCACAACAACTTACATACCTCGTTAATGGTCGTAAGTTAAAATTACATAACCTGTACATAGCTCATTAATGATCATTATATTTTTCTTTTGTGTCAAGGTGTTCATAATTAACACGTTTACATAACTCATAGGTCATCAAGTATGCTGCATGTCCAGACTTGTTTGGCCCTCCCATGCACATAGACCAATCAAATTACACACTAATCTCATTCATACAGCACAATGATCTCAGACAGGATATTGTTATTCATATGAGACCTGAATCCCTCCTCACTAGAAAGACCATTATGGACCACATGGAAAAATGTATGACCACCGGTCAGGGCCCAAGGGCATGTACAATTTTACTTCTTGTCATAAAAATAACAAAAATAAAACATCAACTAAAAAAAAAGGCAAACAACAAAAACATAAATCTATCTTAATTATAAAACACAAGCTTAATTGTGAAATTTTAAAATGAAATTACAAGAGTAAAAAAAATTAATGACTAACGATATGCATCAATTTACATACTCAGACCTCATAATTTCACAACAACTTAACATACCTCGTTAATGGTCGTAAGTTAAAATTACATAACCTGTACATAGCTCATTAATGATCATTATATTTTTCTTTTGTGTCAAGGTGTTCATAATTAACACGTTTACATAACTCATTAATGTTGTATAATGTCACATGTCCACATTGGTACACAGATAACTCATCATAATTTCACAATCGCAATCGGTATTCACCAATACATAGACATAACTAGGCCACCATTGACTCATCACAATTTCACAATGACTATTGATATGCATCAATGCACAGACAATTTCACAAGAGGTTAGTCTCACATCAGTGCACAACAGTGTAGAGAACATGTCAAGACATGTATGACCACCTGTCTGGGGCCCAGGAGCATGGACACTTCTACCTATTGTCATAAAAAGAATAAAAATAAAACATAACTAGAAAAAAATTAATATATGAAATAAAAAGGCAAACAATAAAAACACAAACCTATCTTAATTATAAAACACTAACTTATTACTGAAATGTTAAAATGAAATTACAAGAGTAAAAAAAATTAATGACTAATGATATGTATCAATGCACAGACATATTCAGACCCTCTATGACACTCAGATGACTCATCATAATTTCACAATATTTTTACAAAGCTAAAGTAAAACAGAAAAACAGCTGTGTACTGTTAGGCAGTGTTAGCCACTTAAAAGACTCATCATAATTTCACAAAGGGTTGGTTCCACATCAGTGCACACAGCATGTCCACAATGGCTGACTATATGCATCAACGCACAGATATGGCCAGACATCTATGACCACCTGGTCAGTGTCTTAGCTATATTCAAGATCCTATATGTTGTTGAGATATGGTTCAATGATTCATTTTCAAGAGATCATGTCTTCTATCCTATATGGAGAAGGTATGTTTCACATCAGTGCAAAGAAAGTTCATTGTCATAAAAAGAACAAACAAGAAATACATATAACTAACAAAACAAACTGCAAAACATGCACCTATAATAAAAATTTAATTTTGAAATTTAAAAAGTTGCATCTTATCACTATATTAAAAATTAAAACTTAAATATTAAATTACAAAATAACCATTGTCTAAGTTAAAGTAACTGTTTAAACTGACCATAGAGAAACATATTTTGACTTACTTTTTTCTCCCATCTGCAATTAAATCACTTCAGTATACACTATCCTTGCAGCCACTTTAATTGTATTATTTGTAAAAAATGTTACCAAAAATTAATATGACATAAAGTTACCAAAAACCAACACTACATACTTATTTCTCTAATTTAAAATCAAATACAAACGATGCAAACCTTTTATCCAAAACTAAACAAAAGTCAATAAAATGGAAAATTTCAGAAAAACTGTGCACTTAGTAGATTGCACAGTGGGAGTTAGGCAGTGGTTTCATATCAATGCACATGAATGCAGTGAGTATGTGAGGAAAATAAAACTTAGAACTTAAATATATAAACTACATGCTCAACAACAAGATATAATCATAACTGAAAAAAAAAACATATGGAAAAACATATATCTAATTTTGAAACTATTTCAGATTTACTTGTGAAATACAATAAAAATTAATACGACATAAAGTTACCAAAAATAAACACAACATACTTATTTATCTAATTTAAAATTAAATACAAAAGATGCAAACCTTTTATCCAAAATTAAACAAAAGTCAATAAAACAGAAAATGTAAGAAAATCTGTGCACTGTTAACCACTTAGTAGACTGCACAATGGGAGTTAGGCAGTGGTTTCATATCAATGCACGTGAATGCAGTGAGTAAGTGAGGAAATTAAAACTTAGAACTAAAATATATATATAAAACTACATTCTCAAAAACAAGAAATAATCATAAATGGGAAAAACACATATGCAAAAACATGTATCTAATTTTGAATCTATTTCAGATATGTAAAATCAAAATTAGAAAAATTAAAAAATTAAATATTAAAATATGCAGAATGTCAAACTTCCCCAAATTTCATAACCATAATGACTCTTAAGATAGTTTTCCCCTTAAATATATGTAGAGGAAAGCATCCCCTATTTGTCCCAATTGCTGCCAGTTTCTCCATACCTGCATGATCAGAGGGCCAGCAATGGGGGCTATAATTCAATACCAACATAATCAAAGTAGTATATGCCAGTATACTATCCCAATATTTACACAACATGCATCCACAAATTGCTATAAGCATTTTCTAAGATGCAATGCAATTGTGAAAATATATTATAAGATAGTTTAGTTTCTTGTATGGAAGGTAGTCACAAAGCAAGCCTGCTCAGGTAGTTCAACCAACTTGAAAGGTGAGAGGTTCATATATTACTCACTAATAATACAAATAATCAGAAATATATTGTTCACATTTTACTGAAAATGTATGAAGTAAAGATAGCATAACTGAAATATACATAGAATAATTTATCCTACTCAAGAACAATAATACAATATAGTGTTAAGTTTGAAAAAAAAAACAAGATCTGCATAACTTCTAAATTATCATTTGGCAGTTAAAGAGTAACTCAGTGACTCTGGGTGGAAAAGGTTACACAAATTGTATTTTCTTCATTATATTGCAACTAACATTAATATCTCCAAGCTATTGTTTCGATCAAACAATGCAACAATGCTTTCCTCTTTGATGCAAGTAGAGACTTCAAATGTGGTATATGCAAGCAAGGCAATCATCACATGACATTTTATTCTGATCTATAATCCTCAGTTGAGACATAGGCACAGAGATAAAGTCAAATATGTTATTTAATAGTCATGTTCTAGCAGTTGTATGATCACCCAAAGAGATTATGTTTAATGATAGGAATAACCCATATTTCTTGCCTAAACCTTTGCTTAACTAGACTTGGTGGAAGTGATTGTACAGAGTAGCTTGTGTATAACCTGTGCTAATGATATACAATATAAAACATTGCAGCTGGTGATGTATTATTTCTGAGAAATGAATGCATCAACTACTAACCACTAGCAATATTGTTTATAAAAAGTTTCTATTACCCTGAGTTTGTTGTACTTCATTTAGATGGCAAATTTATTTGGCATTTTGCTGTGATTGACCGACTCTCTAAGCAACTGATATTAATTCAAATGAACAGGTCAAGTCTTGTTTATGACAGATTTAAATTTCATAGAATAACATGCATTATATTCTAAGCATTAAACCTTAATAGTGTGCATAATTGTTTTACAATTGTCTACTGGCATTGTCCAAGAAGCAGAGGGTTAAACACTGATGTCCAGAAAGTGAGACATGTTTCCTTAACTTTATTATTGTATAGACACTGTCAATTGCTTAGTAGACTCAATAAGTATCTTATTTCTCAAATTAAAAAATTGCATAATAAAGGTAAAAAAAATATGCCTGCAAAATACACCAAACTTATTTATTACCGTATCAAAATTCTAAGATGTACATATATTACTCAAATGTAACACAAAACAAAAGCCCATTATCAAAGCTAAATAATTACAAAATTTATAAAACCAAATTACTATGACCCCTCTTTAAGCTGAGCAAGACTAGACCATCTTTATTATTTCTCACTTCCCCTAATTTATTACTCCCCTTAATCTGCACTGGCTACTTTAGCCATCTTGTTCATAAATAATCTCTCTTAGGCAGTTTCTCCATTCTGACAAAAATATATCACAGTGTATGGTGGCATGCATCCCATATTATGTAGATCACACAGAATTCATCACCACCTCCATGATCAAAGGGTCACCTACCTGCATACTGTCCATTATATTTTTTCAGTAGGCATTCAGTAATTAGCAATTGGATGCAATGAAATTGTGCCAATATATAAGTCAGTTACAAATTTAGTTTCACCCAGTCAACCTTAGTTCACCAGTTCTAACTTAAAAGGTGAGAGAATTGACAAATTATCAATATATCAGGTAACATATTTTACCACAACATTTATTGTATAATTTGTAAAATATTGATACATGACTGTAATATTTGTTACAAAAAATGTGCATGGCTTCATGATAAAATGTAAACTTATGTCTCAAATTTAATATAGAAATACAAAGCTAAAAACCTTAATATTACAAACTACGTGGTTGGCCTTCTGGGTTCCTATAGGTGATGACAAATGTCTCTTAAATAGTTTTTCATTATAATCTAACTTAAACCTTTAGCAATATTTAGTGGAATGCACTAAATTCTAGCAGCAATCAAACATTTGTCCCATGGACATGGTCTCTGTTATCATAAGATACACTTACATATTTTGAAATTTAAAGAGTAAACTTACAAAAAAGCATAATTATTTCCATCAATTAGATTCCAATCAAATGTGATAAGAAAATATTCTCTAAATCTAAAAAAGCTTAAGACTTTTAAAGCTAAAATTTTTCTCTCTCCCTAGTTCATTACACCAGTCTGCACCATCAATCACATGTTTTGTGAGCATACATGCCCCAGGGTATTTCACTTTTGTTGTTATGAAGAAAACTACAAAAATGTCTTAAACAAAAAATTATATATAATAAATATTGCAAGATATGTGTTTGCACACCTCCTATGCACCTGCTGGCAGCAGTGAAGGCAGAATTCACTGCTATGATATCAAGGGGTCATAATATTATATCGACATAATTTCCACAATGTATTTATAAAACAGGTACTTAATGCCAAGCATTTGTGAGATGCAATGACATTTTTCGGTGAGTAAAAATAGAAGACTTCAGTTTCATAAAAGTCAATCACAAATTAAATCTGCTAGCTCGAAATAACTACAGTTTATCAGTACTTTTTGTCAGAGGGGAGAGATAAATATAAATATTATTCCTTAACTGTCAACCTTACAATGGTTTAAAGACAGACATTTATGCCAGGAACAAATCAGAAACTAATTATAGTTTTCACTTTAAACTGAAACTTCACACAAGTTAATACATTTTGTTAAGACATGAACTAACTTTCAAGTAAATTAATCTGCCAAAAAAATGTTATACAAATATTTATATATATATAGAATAAAATAAGAATTTTAGGAATGAAAATTACAAGTTGGTACTATTGTAAACACATTTATTACATAACTGGTTTTCCTTACTGTAAAACATTGGCAAGTACTACAAATTATTCACTACATGGATCATTACTAGAATTGTGGATTGTCATCAATATAAATCAGTCTGTTTCCACTAGAAAATTCAATATCATGAGGTATGGACAATAACTTTGAACTTCTTTTTATAAGCCCAGCAAAGCGTCTGCTGGATGATTTCCATTAAATCATTATAATGTAATTAGAGTGTGTATCAGTGACTTTGGGTAAACATTTTACATTTAAAAATCATGAGAGCCAAATGTAGAGCACCTTCTTCATTTTCTTCCAGGTATATGAAAAGGACCACATCCAAGTTCCTGATAATAATTCTGCATTAGTTTGTTTCATCTTTTATTACAAAAGATACAAAATAGCCAGTTATCTGATAATTTAAAAAAGACATGACTTATGGAACACAGTGCTCCTGAACAAAAATAAATCTGATGGAATTCTAAATATTTCATGTGCTCAGTTAAAAATGTATATGCATGTGCTTGTGAAAAGGGTGGGGGGCACCCGCGCCGCAATCTATGAGACCGCCCGGGCGCAAGCACGGGCGCGAGCGCGTGTCAGAGAGCGGATTCCTCTGTCACGCTAAATAGAATCCGCCCTCTGACACGCGCTCGCGCCCGTGCTTGCGCCGGGCGGTCTCATAGATTGCGGCGCGGGTGCCCCCACCCTTTTCACAAGCACATGCATATACATTTTTAACTGAGCACATGAAATATTTAGAATTCCAACGGATTTATTTTTGTTCAGGAGCACTGTGTTCCATAAGTCATGTCTTTTTTAAATTATCAGATAACTGGCTATTTTGTATCTTTTGTAATAAAAGATGAAACAAATTAATGCAGAATTATTATCAGGAACTTGGATGTGGTCCTTTTCATATACCTGGAAGAAAATGAAGAAGGTGCTCTACATTTGGCTCTCATGATTTTTAAATGTAAAATGTTTACCCAAAGTCACTGATACACACTCTAATTACATTATAATGATTTAATGGAAATCATCCAGCAGACGCTTTGCTGGGCTTATAAAAAGAAGTTCAAAGTTATTGTCCATACCTCATGATATTGAATTTTCTAGTGGAAACAGACTGATTTATATTGATGACAATCCACAATTCTAGTAATGATCCATGTAGTGAATAATTTGTAGTACTTGCCAATGTTTTACAGTAAGGAAAACCAGTTATGTAATAAATGTGTTTACAATAGTACCAACTTGTAATTTTCATTCCTAAAATTCTTATTTTATTCTATATATATATAAATATTTGTATAACATTTTTTTGGCAGATTAATTTACTTGAAAGTTAGTTCATGTCTTAACAAAATGTATTAACTTGTGTGAAGTTTCAGTTTAAAGTGAAAACTATAATTAGTTTCTGATTTGTTCCTGGCATAAATGTCTGTCTTTAAACCATTGTAAGGTTGACAGTTAAGGAATAATATTTATATTTATCTCTCCCCTCTGACAAAAAGTACTGATAAACTGTAGTTATTTCGAGCTAGCAGATTTAATTTGTGATTGACTTTTATGAAACTGAAGTCTTCTATTTTTACACACCGAAAAATGTCATTGCATCTCACAAATGCTTGGCATTAAGTACCTGTTTTATAAATACATTGTGGAAATTATGTCGATATAATATTATGACCCCTTGATATCATAGCAGTGAATTCTGCCTTCACTGCTGCCAGCAGGTGCATAGGAGGTGTGCAAACACATATCTTGCAATATTTATTATATATAATTTTTTGTTTAAGACATTTTTGTAGTTTTCTTCATAACAACAAAAGTGAAATACCCTGGGGCATGTATGCTCACAAAACATGTGATTGATGGTGCAGACTGGTGTAATGAACTAGGGAGAGAGAAAAATTTAAGCTTTAAAAGTCTTAAGCTTTTTTAGATTTAGAGAATATTTTCTTATCACATTTGATTGGAATCTAATTGATGGAAATAATTATGCTTTTTTGTAAGTTTACTCTTTAAATTTCAAAATATGTAAGTGTATCTTATGATAACAGAGACCATGTCCATGGGACAAATGTTTGATTGCTGCTAGAATTTAGTGCATTCCACTAAATATTGCTAAAGGTTTAAGTTAGATTATAATGAAAAACTATTTAAGAGACATTTGTCATCACCTATAGGAACCCAGAAGGCCAACCACGTAGTTTGTAATATTAAGGTTTTTAGCTTTGTATTTCTATATTAAATTTGAGACATAAGTTTACATTTTATCATGAAGCCATGCACATTTTTTGTAACAAATATTACAGTCATGTATCAATATTTTACAAATTATACAATAAATGTTGTGGTAAAATATGTTACCTGATATATTGATAATTTGTCAATTCTCTCACCTTTTAAGTTAGAACTGGTGAACTAAGGTTGACTGGGTGAAACTAAATTTGTAACTGACTTATATATTGGCACAATTTCATTGCATCCAATTGCTAATTACTGAATGCCTACTGAAAAAATATAATGGACAGTATGCAGGTAGGTGACCCTTTGATCATGGAGGTGGTGATGAATTCTGTGTGATCTACATAATATGGGATGCATGCCACCATACACTGTGATATATTTTTGTCAGAATGGAGAAACTGCCTAAGAGAGATTATTTATGAACAAGATGGCTAAAGTAGCCAGTGCAGATTAAGGGGAGTAATAAATTAGGGGAAGTGAGAAATAATAAAGATGGTCTAGTCTTGCTCAGCTTAAAGAGGGGTCATAGTAATTTGGTTTTATAAATTTTGTAATTATTTAGCTTTGATAATGGGCTTTTGTTTTGTGTTACATTTGAGTAATATATGTACATCTTAGAATTTTGATACGGTAATAAATAAGTTTGGTGTATTTTGCAGGTATATTTTTTTTACCTTTATTATGCAATTTTTTAATTTGAGAAATAAGATACTTATTGAGTCTACTAAGCAATTGACAGTGTCTATACAATAATAAAGTTAAGGAAACATGTCTCACTTTCTGGACATCAGTGTTTAACCCTCTGCTTCTTGGACAATGCCAGTAGACAATTGTAAAACAATTATGCACACTATTAAGGTTTAATGCTTAGAATATAATGCATGTTATTCTATGAAATTTAAATCTGTCATAAACAAGACTTGACCTGTTCATTTGAATTAATATCAGTTGCTTAGAGAGTCGGTCAATCACAGCAAAATGCCAAATAAATTTGCCATCTAAATGAAGTACAACAAACTCAGGGTAATAGAAACTTTTTATAAACAATATTGCTAGTGGTTAGTAGTTGATGCATTCATTTCTCAGAAATAATACATCACCAGCTGCAATGTTTTATATTGTATATCATTAGCACAGGTTATACACAAGCTACTCTGTACAATCACTTCCACCAAGTCTAGTTAAGCAAAGGTTTAGGCAAGAAATATGGGTTATTCCTATCATTAAACATAATCTCTTTGGGTGATCATACAACTGCTAGAACATGACTATTAAATAACATATTTGACTTTATCTCTGTGCCTATGTCTCAACTGAGGATTATAGATCAGAATAAAATGTCATGTGATGATTGCCTTGCTTGCATATACCACATTTGAAGTCTCTACTTGCATCAAAGAGGAAAGCATTGTTGCATTGTTTGATCGAAACAATAGCTTGGAGATATTAATGTTAGTTGCAATATAATGAAGAAAATACAATTTGTGTAACCTTTTCCCCCCAGAGTCACTGAGTTACTCTTTAACTGCCAAATGATAATTTAGAAGTTATGCAGATCTTGTTTTTTTTTTCAAACTTAACACTATATTGTATTATTGTTCTTGAGTAGGATAAATTATTCTATGTATATTTCAGTTATGCTATCTTTACTTCATACATTTTCAGTAAAATGTGAACAATATATTTCTGATTATTTGTATTATTAGTGAGTAATATATGAACCTCTCACCTTTCAAGTTGGTTGAACTACCTGAGCAGGCTTGCTTTGTGACTACCTTCCATACAAGAAACTAAACTATCTTATAATATATTTTCACAATTGCATTGCATCTTAGAAAATGCTTATAGCAATTTGTGGATGCATGTTGTGTAAATATTGGGATAGTATACTGGCATATACTACTTTGATTATGTTGGTATTGAATTATAGCCCCCATTGCTGGCCCTCTGATCATGCAGGTATGGAGAAACTGGCAGCAATTGGGACAAATAGGGGATGCTTTCCTCAACATATATTTAAGGGGAAAACTATCTTAAGAGTCATTATGGTTATGAAATTTGGGGAAGTTTGACATTCTGCATATTTTAATATTTAATTTTTTAATTTTTCTAATTTTGATTTTACATATCTGAAATAGATTCAAAATTAGATACATGTTTTTGCATATGTGTTTTTCCCATTTATGATTATTTCTTGTTTTTGAGAATGTAGTTTTATATATATATTTTAGTTCTAAGTTTTAATTTCCTCACTTACTCACTGCATTCACGTGCATTGATATGAAACCACTGCCTAACTCCCATTGTGCAGTCTACTAAGTGGTTAACAGTGCACAGATTTTCTTACATTTTCTGTTTTATTGACTTTTGTTTAATTTTGGATAAAAGGTTTGCATCTTTTGTATTTAATTTTAAATTAGATAAATAAGTATGTTGTGTTTATTTTTGGTAACTTTATGTCGTATTAATTTTTATTGTATTTCACAAGTAAATCTGAAATAGTTTCAAAATTAGATATATGTTTTTCCATATGTTTTTTTTTTCAGTTATGATTATATCTTGTTGTTGAGCATGTAGTTTATATATTTAAGTTCTAAGTTTTATTTTCCTCACATACTCACTGCATTCATGTGCATTGATATGAAACCACTGCCTAACTCCCACTGTGCAATCTACTAAGTGCACAGTTTTTCTGAAATTTTCCATTTTATTGACTTTTGTTTAGTTTTGGATAAAAGGTTTGCATCGTTTGTATTTGATTTTAAATTAGAGAAATAAGTATGTAGTGTTGGTTTTTGGTAACTTTATGTCATATTAATTTTTGGTAACATTTTTTACAAATAATACAATTAAAGTGGCTGCAAGGATAGTGTATACTGAAGTGATTTAATTGCAGATGGGAGAAAAAAGTAAGTCAAAATATGTTTCTCTATGGTCAGTTTAAACAGTTACTTTAACTTAGACAATGGTTATTTTGTAATTTAATATTTAAGTTTTAATTTTTAATATAGTGATAAGATGCAACTTTTTAAATTTCAAAATTAAATTTTTATTATAGGTGCATGTTTTGCAGTTTGTTTTGTTAGTTATATGTATTTCTTGTTTGTTCTTTTTATGACAATGAACTTTCTTTGCACTGATGTGAAACATACCTTCTCCATATAGGATAGAAGACATGATCTCTTGAAAATGAATCATTGAACCATATCTCAACAACATATAGGATCTTGAATATAGCTAAGACACTGACCAGGTGGTCATAGATGTCTGGCCATATCTGTGCGTTGATGCATATAGTCAGCCATTGTGGACATGCTGTGTGCACTGATGTGGAACCAACCCTTTGTGAAATTATGATGAGTCTTTTAAGTGGCTAACACTGCCTAACAGTACACAGCTGTTTTTCTGTTTTACTTTAGCTTTGTAAAAATATTGTGAAATTATGATGAGTCATCTGAGTGTCATAGAGGGTCTGAATATGTCTGTGCATTGATACATATCATTAGTCATTAATTTTTTTTACTCTTGTAATTTCATTTTAACATTTCAGTAATAAGTTAGTGTTTTATAATTAAGATAGGTTTGTGTTTTTATTGTTTGCCTTTTTATTTCATATATTAATTTTTTTCTAGTTATGTTTTATTTTTATTCTTTTTATGACAATAGGTAGAAGTGTCCATGCTCCTGGGCCCCAGACAGGTGGTCATACATGTCTTGACATGTTCTCTACACTGTTGTGCACTGATGTGAGACTAACCTCTTGTGAAATTGTCTGTGCATTGATGCATATCAATAGTCATTGTGAAATTGTGATGAGTCAATGGTGGCCTAGTTATGTCTATGTATTGGTGAATACCGATTGCGATTGTGAAATTATGATGAGTTATCTGTGTACCAATGTGGACATGTGACATTATACAACATTAATGAGTTATGTAAACGTGTTAATTATGAACACCTTGACACAAAAGAAAAATATAATGATCATTAATGAGCTATGTACAGGTTATGTAATTTTAACTTACGACCATTAACGAGGTATGTTAAGTTGTTGTGAAATTATGAGGTCTGAGTATGTAAATTGATGCATATCGTTAGTCATTAATTTTTTTTACTCTTGTAATTTCATTTTAAAATTTCACAATTAAGCTTGTGTTTTATAATTAAGATAGATTTATGTTTTTGTTGTTTGCCTTTTTTTTTAGTTGATGTTTTATTTTTGTTATTTTTATGACAAGAAGTAAAATTGTACATGCCCTTGGGCCCTGACCGGTGGTCATACATTTTTCCATGTGGTCCATAATGGTCTTTCTAGTGAGGAGGGATTCAGGTCTCATATGAATAACAATATCCTGTCTGAGATCATTGTGCTGTATGAATGAGATTAGTGTGTAATTTGATTGGTCTATGTGCATGGGAGGGCCAAACAAGTCTGGACATGCAGCATACTTGATGACCTATGAGTTATGTAAACGTGTTAATTATGAACACCTTGACACAAAAGAAAAATATAATGATCATTAATGAGCTATGTACAGGTTATGTAATTTTAACTTACGACCATTAACGAGGTATGTAAGTTGTTGTGAAATTATGAGGTCTGAGTATGTAAATTGATGCATATCATTAGTCATTAATTTTTTTTACTCTTGTAATTTCAATTTAAAATTTCACAATTAAGCTTGTGTTTTATAATTAAGATAGATTTATGTTTTTGTTGTTTGCCTTTTTTTTTAGTTGATGTTTTATTTTTGTTATTTTTATGACAAGAAGTAAAATTGTACATGCCCTTGGGCCCTGACCGGTGGTCATACATTTTTCCATGTGGTCCATAATGGTCTTTCTAGTGAGGAGGGATTCAGGTCTCATATGAATAACAATATCCTGTCTGAGATCATTGTGCTGTATGAATGAGATTAGTGTGTAATTTGATTGGTCTATGTGCATGGGAGGGCCAAACAAGTCTGGACATGCAGCATACTTGATGACCTATGAGTTATGTAAACGTGTTAATTATTAACACCTTGACACAAAAGAAAAATATAATGATCATTAATGAACTATGTACAGGTTATGTAATTTTAACTTACAACCATTAACGAGGTATGTTAAGTTGTTGTGAAATTATGAGGTCTGAGTATGTAAATTGATGCATATCGTTAGTCATTAATTTTTTTTACTCTTGTAATTTCATTTTAAAATTTCACAATTAAGCTTGTGTTTTATAATTAAGATAGATTTATGTTTTTGTTGTTTGCCTTTTTTTTTAGTTGATGTTTTATTTTTGTTATTTTTATGACAAGAAGTAAAATTGTCCATGCCCTTGGGCCCTGACCGGTGGTCATACATTTTTCCATGTGGTCCATAATGGTCTTTCTAGTGAGGAGGGATTCAGGTCTCATATGAATAACAATATCCTGTCTGAGATCATTGTGCTGTATGAATGAGATTAGTGTGTAATTTGATTGGTCTATATGCATGGGAGGGCCAAACAAGTCTGGACATGCAGCATACTTGATGACCTTAGATGACCTACAGTTGATGACCTTAGATGACCTGCAGTGAATGACTCATACCAGTCTCTTCATTGGAGTCATGATCCTTTGTTCCTTCTTCATTCAATCTCCTCATAGCTTCAAGTTGCCAAATTATGCCATTTCTACTTTCATCATCAGGAATTATTGGGTGAATTATGTTTTTCTCAGTATTGAAAGTAACAGTAAGCTGTTTAAGACTGATTTTATCTGTGTGACTTTCCATTTCTGAATGATAAAATGTTTCTCTCTCTTTATTTATAGAGACCAGAGTTATTTTTTGTTCAGCATGTATGATCATGTTGCTGTTATAGAGTATTTTTAGATCCAAACAGATGAGTCATAAGATGAAGTAGTGAGACATTGATCAGTTACCATCAAATAACATCAAAGGATAGACAGGGGGTAGGATGTATCCATACTTAAGTATAATGAGCCTAGTATATAATAGTAATGCATATAGGTAATTTATTTTTAGAAACTGACTCATGTGAAATAATGTCAATTTTCACTGTCAACAATGATCAAAGGGGTAGAATTGTAAGCATTAGGCTAAACTATCATCCTTCAAAGGAGAGGATCGAGGTGACAGCTCTCACCTGGTGAGGTCATGACCTTTGACTAGGGTAAATAACACTGGTCTCCCCTCTGGTGAGTCACAAGGGTAAAAATAGCAGATCTCCCCCCTGGTGAGTAACAAGGGGAAAATGGCAGCAGCCCTCTGGTTGGGGGGGGGGGGGGGGTATGCTTTTTAGGTCAGAGGACTGTAGTGTTTAGTTGTCTAGCCTAGAATATCTGTCTAGAATTGTCTAGCCTATCTATATTTGTTCTAGACTATCTGTTTATATATCTGAGTAGATTAGAGTGACTTATTAGAGAGGGAGTGGGTTATTAGACAGGGGGGATGCAAATGGGGGGGGGTGGGGCTAGAGGACATAGAGAATGAAAGTTAGTATGGGAAGTGCCCCTGTGCTAATTAAATATTGGGATCAAGGAGGGGGGGGGGTCAATGAAAGTTAGCATGGGGACAGGGGATCAAAGGGGGGTCAAGTGGGATCAAGGGGGGGGGTCGATGAAAGTTAGCATGGGAAGAGGGGTCAAGTAGGGTCAAGTGGGATCCAGGGGGGGGGGGTGGGGGGTTGACGAAAGTTAGCATGGGAAGTGCCCGTGTGCTAATTAAATATTGGGATCAAGGGGGGGGGGGGTCAATGAAAGTTAGCATGGGGACAGGGGATCAAAGGGGGGTCAAGTGGGATCAAGGGGGGGGGTCGATGAAAGTTAGCATGGGAAGTGCCCGTGTGCTAATTAGATATGGGGATCGATGAAAGTTAGCATGGGGACAGGGGATCAAAGAGGGTCAATTAGGGTCAAGTGGGGGGTCAAGTGGGGTCAAATTTTTGGTGATTTTTGGGGGGTCGGCGGGGGGGGGGTCGATGAAAGTTAGCATGGGAAGTGCCTGGGTGCAAAGAGAAAGGTCAAGTGAGGTCAAATTTTTGGTGATTTTGGGGGGGGGTCAGCTAGAGGACATCGAGGATGAAAATTAGCATGGAAAAAGATACCGGGATCAGACCTACCCCTCTTAGTAGTCACTGCAGCTGTCCAACATACTTGGGCTTTCAAGTTTATTCTGTTGCTGTACAACATACACCCATGCTGGATGACAATGAAGCATTCTTATTGGCTCACAGTAGTTGCATAAAAAAATGGTCATGATACATGTGCCAATGACCTTCAAAGATGTTATATAAATAGTGGATGGTGAGTCGACCAATATTCAGTTTTACTGGCCGAAGCTAGTGATATTAGGTGTAGCCGATCACTATATCACTAGCTTCGACCAGTAAAACTGCATATTGGTCGACTCTCCATCCACCATTTGTTATATTCTTCACCTAAATTGATAATTTAAATCAATTCTTAATTTATAAAAAAATAATATTTATTATACTATTATAATTTATTTAGTTTTGCTTTCACTCTCACATGACCAATATTGCCTACCAATATCAGGATTTATTGGTCCTGTCATGTGATGACCTCTGTGCATGCTAATTGGCTATTACAATTTAGGTGTAGAATATTCTATGATATTGCATTGCTAACACCGTATGCTGGAATGCAAAGCCATAATTTGTCTTATCAAAATCACTCAAATTAACTCTTGATTATATGAGCTATGAGTGAATGAGAACTCACATTAATTACATTCCCTGAAAGGTGACTCGGTGCCCTGATCTTGTGACTTCAATACGCTAGCTGGCATATGCTTGATTTATTGCCAATAATGCCCAACTTCGATTGATCTTTCTTAATAATATATGTGTATAAAATAAGCAATCAACACTTTAAAGGTTATTGCCATTTATTGCGAATTGATTCAAATTCTCTTGATATTTTAGATGATCTATGTTTCACTTCTGTTTGCACTCAGACAGGACTAATGTTCAGGGGTATACAATTATCTGGTATGAAATATATACGTATAAAAATATTGTTTTCATTTGTATTATCACGACAGTTACATTGTCTTCCTATGTCTAAGTATAGATTCATCCGCCCTGCTGAATTACCCCGAGAGTAGCTCATGTACCCGTTGTCATATTTCC